>JAEQBH010002058.1:0-397843 GCA_016808115.1 Tetrastigma voinierianum
AAAAATAATTACATTTTAGTTTTTACAAATATTAAAGGAGATATTTATATTATGCTCCCATGTATATCGCATTTAATGTGTTAGAGTTTGAAGAACATATGCAAAATCTCGGAGATAAGTTATCTTTCAAAAATAATATAGAATCATTACTGAAGAATGATGATTTTTATTTTTGAAAGCTTTTGATTGAGGTTTTTCTTAATAATATTAAAAAGATGGATAAAAGTTTCTTACCTTCCATGAGGAAAGACTTGTTTAGTTACATAAAATATGAGGCATTATTATAATATATTCTTTTGGCATTTCAACAATTCATGCCAACGGATTAACTTACAATAAAAATTAGTCAAATTAATAACTCAACAAATGGAGAATTGGCCACTTGTAATAGAACTTGTCATTTAGCATTTTACTTAAAACTATAAAGCTTTTCATCTTATTTTTAATTATTTTATGGCTTATTCTTGAATTTTTAAAACATTTTATTGAATAGAAAAGATAAATATTTAGTTTTTAAACTTTATTTTAATGCCTGTCTGTATTTTTATTCAAAATAGATATATCTGAGAAAATTATGTTATTTATGATCAGTGAAATGATTCATTTTATGCAATTAAATATATATTTTAAATTTTATTTAATTATTGTTTCAAAAATTTAGACAAAAATTAAAGATTAATTTTAAACAAATATTTAATTACTTAATCTTGTCATAAGACCAACTATGTTTTGTTCTTGAGATAGTTTTTTTTTATTGGGATATTTGGGTGTGGGATCCCGGAAAGTGAGGAGGGAGGAAGTCCTCGCCTTCTTATAAAAAAGTGTGGCAACTGAAGAAAAGGGAAACAGTGACCTCTTATAAGAGTGGAAGCTGTCAGCCTTGAGTAAATGTTTTTTTCATGACAAAAATTTTGACTGTGGGTTTCTAATTGAATTCAAACTTGTTTATAGATTCTTTATTTAAGGGAGATGGTTATCTCCTTAAAATGAGAGAGAAACATGAAACTTTATGGATTTAAAGTTTGAGAACTTTTGGGTCGATTTTGGGAAGCAATCCAGATTTTAGAGACGGTCTAAGGCTTGGGGAGGCGACTACGCGAGAAAAACTGTTCGTCTATCGGGTAAGTTTTTTTACTTTATTTTTTATTTATAAGTGTACTTATGTAGTTATTTTAATTGTGTCTTAATATATATTAATTTATTGTTATATTAATTAGTCATTTAATTATATTTATTTTCCTTATAAGCCTCCCATTACATTTGTTTTTTGTTTATTTAATTAGATGATTTTTTAAATAATTCAATTTGTTTTCCTTAACATGTGAATTATCACCCACACCCATAATTTATTAAAATTCCCAAATTTCAAAAAATTGATTTACAAATTTTACTGTTTCTGCGTTTTAAAGATTCAAGTGTCCAAATTTCTAATTTCATTAATTTCCAAATTTGATTTCAAATTTCTCATTTCTCAAAATTAAGGTACTAATTTTAAAATTCAAATCCCCAAATACTCAGAGTACAAGGTTTCAATTTAAATTTTAGTACTAATTTCAGAATTCAAATTGCCTAATTTTAAAAGAATTTAAGTCCCTCATTTCTAATTTCCAATATTTCCAGGTCTATATTCAAATGAAATTGCCGTTCAAAATTCAAGATACCTGGAGTTTTAATTCAATTTTCAAATTTCAATTCTCAATTACAGATTCTCTAAATTTCAAAAATTCAAATTGCCTAATTTCCCAAATTAAAGTTCACTCAATTTCAAATATCATTACAAGTTTCAATTTAAAAATTCAGTCATAATTTCATAAAATTTTCTCCGTCTCATATTTCAAAATTAAAAATTTTCAATTCAAATTCAAAGTACCTTAATTTAAGATTTCCAAGAATTTAAGGTTTTCCAATTTAAATCAGTAACATAATCTCCCAGTCAGTGGCTCATTTCCCAATTTCATTTAAATTCAAATTCTAAATTCAAATCTCAAATTTACAGGAAATTCTGAAGTTCTTGATTTAAAAATTCAATTTCAAAACTTCAGTTCAAGATTTTCAAGCACAGATTTTAGAAACTTCAAGATTTCTCATTTAGGAAATTTCAACTACATAAAATCGAGTTTTCAAACATTAAACATATGATTAATTCTATAATTCCTATAAAATTGAATCTTGAAGTTAATTAGTGTAACATATAAATAGAATTAGGTGGGGATTTGACATTTTTATGTATCATTTTAATAAATAATTTCATGATTTATAATAAATTTTAATTGAATGTGAATAGTTTATATTTGTTATTATATTTAACATTCTTTTAGTGGTAGTGCTTAGACAGCTCACAAATCCAGTGCACATTTTTAACAAAACCCCAACCTTATTTAGGTTATAATGGTAGTTGTTGAGCGGGTTAGGACAGACAGTAGCAGAGATGGTCAGTGAAAACTGACTCTTTTTTTTTTTTTTTTTTTTTTTTTTGAGGACGTCATTTGGGCAGCAAAGTGAGGTACAAGAAATTTTCCTGCGGATGCCTATGAATATCAATTCTCTTATATCGGATGGAGGGGTTTCTGAGAGGAATTTTAAGAATTTAGTTCCTATAGTTTGGCTAAAATCATTTTCAAAGGTGGAGATTTAAGTGAATAATGATTTCGGGTGAAATTAGTCTGCAAAGTACTCACGAAAATATCCGAATAATCATAAGTCATAGACGAAGGCGAGGTGAAGCGGTCGGTTTGAGGATTTCAGGCGTCAGAATAATAGTCGGATAATATCTGTGCTGTCGGTTCGATTTTTAATAGTTTCAGTCGATTTCGGTGATTTCGAAACACAGGTCCATTGTGAAGGATTTAATTAGAATATTTCATGGTCAATGTGAAGTTAAGCAGATATAGAATATTTGACGTTTAATCAGTATAAAAACGATTATAAGTGGCGAGATAAAGAAATTTTGCTATAAGGAATATTTATTAGCGAGGAAGTAATCAAAACCACTTTCTTCAATAAGTAAGTTGTGATTTAAATGTCATGAGAGATGGATAAATGAGGTCTGGGCTGCAGGCAGTCAAAATTTTTTAAGAGCTAAAGTAGGGTTAGTGACTCATGAGAATGGACAATGGGATTCTTTGGTTGAAAGCGATTCCCAGGTTGTGAGGTCGAGAAGCTGATTCATTCAAGTGTGCTCAAAATAGGAGAGCACGGCTATGAGAGAAAAGGGAGAAAGAAAAAGAAAGGAAAAAAAGAAGAAGGAAGCGGTGGGCAGGTGTGAGGAGGTGGGTTTTATATTGAAAACTAAGTAATCTCGATGGTATAGAGAAGAAAAATAAAACTTCAAAAAACAAACAGTTTCTATGGTGGAAAGTTGGACTTTTTTATGTTTTTCGTACTTAATCGCGATTGCAACATGGATGTTAGATTTGTAGTATTTAGGGTGAATCATGATGATTTTTTGATATAAAAATGAGAAAGAAATATGGATTAGGTTAGGGTTTGGCAATAAAGTGAGTGATGGTTAGGGTTTTTTTTGATAGTACATTTATTATGACATGTTGAAATGGTTGGGATCAATAAGTGAGGTATAAGGCATTAGATTGGAGTGATTAGAATGTCTAGAAAATGGAAGAAAAAAAAATTGAATATGGGTTGTTGCTTTTTATCATTCAAGAGCCAATGGAAATGAGAGGGTCAAAAGGAGTAGTTTAGTAATTTCCATGTGTTTAGGTGAATCTAACTCAAATGCATTGGAATTGGTTAGAAAGAAAAGTTTGAATTGAAAGACATGAAGGTCATTTTGTAAATCAAAGAGATTATTTTGGTCATTTCCTTAATTGGGTATTTTGAAGTGTGGTTCAATGCAGATTTAAAGTAAGATATGATGGTTAGGTAAATGAATGTGAATGGTGGGTTAAATGGAAGTTGTAGTTTAATGGTTGGTTGTGGTTTTTTAAAAGGTGAAAGGACTATCTGAGATGAGATGAAGTCGGCAGGAAGCAGTGAAGGATTGAGGCGGTGAGAGCGGTGGGAATATAAAAAATAATGTTTTGAAAAATTGAGTTTTAAAGTGAATAGTTTTAATGTTAAACTAAAAGTTTAGTGAAATGTTTATATAAATGTTAAGGCATATGAAGTTTATGTTGAGCATATGGAAATGTTTATCTTCATAAATAGATATATTTATATTAACTATATGTAACATACTTGCACCGTATGTAATATTATTACCTTCCCTTCCCAAAAAAAAGACTACATTATATGGAAGTATAAAATGTGAGATGCATATGTATAATTGTGAAGGAGTATCTATGTGTTTTATTGAGAAATAAAAATTCAAATGGATTTATAAATGTATTTTAATAAATGTTTCTTGAGTGGTTCTACTATTTTTCTCTTATTATTTATGTTTAACCTGGTGAAGTCTCATGCGATGTGGATTAGAGGGAAAAGTTATAGGATGCTAACAGAGGGAGGGAAATAAATTTTAATAATATCTTCTAGCACATTGATAAATACTATGGCCCAGAATCCAATGTAAGACGTGAAGTTTCTCCCAGTATTAGATTTACTCTTAGATTGAGGCATCCTCCCCATGCGTGCTTGGGGGGCGTTCGTGTGTTTATCAGTTTATTAGAAAGAAAGTTTAAAAGCATAAATTGGTTTTTAATTATCTAAGTATTTATTACTTTGATATATCTTTTGAAAATGTTGTCTAAATGAAAATGCGCTCTTGAAACTCCTTTAGCTATCTTTATATGTTTCAAAACATTTTAGGACCCGAAACAGTGCCTTGATGAAACATCCCCACTGTTAGTGAGTCGAGGCCATCGAGAGATATGGCGCGTTATGTGTATTATATCATATATTTTATAGCCCCAATATGTATTTAAATATTTTGTCATGTATAATATTGCTCTCTTATTCTTTGAGAAAAAGAACTCGTGAGCTTTGATCCTCGGTGAAGCGAATGCGTAGGCGTCGACCAGTCAGCTCAACCAAATCTTTATAAAACATTGCATGGAATTGAAGAGTTTGATGTTTTGATTGAAGTAAATAAATGTATATGTATATATTTGCTTGATTGAGTTGTGTGTAATTAGGTTATTAGACGAGATCTAAAATGAAGTTAAGTGAAAAATTAAGTGTTTTTAAATGTTTTTAGCAGGTTTTGTAAATTTGGGAAAGTCAAACAGGCTTCGGCGATTTTAATCTAAGTGTTGAAAAAAAAAAAAAAAAAAAAAAAAGAAAATTTTTTTTTACGACTCCTCCCATATTATTTTCTAAAGATTAACTGTTAAGAATTGTAAAGGGTTAGCTCCATAGTTTATTTGATTGTTTTTGAGAAAAGTTTCCTGCATCATCAAGATTCATGAGTCTGGAGGTCCTTAGGGTTCATGCAGGGTTAATCAGGGTCGGGATTCTTCAACGTGTTATCGAGCCCGCAGTTTAAAAATAAAGATTTGAAGTTTTATTTTCATATGATTTGTTTTAATGTTTTATTTTAAAATATAATTATATGATTCGTCTCTATCTGCGATACATGACATATTAAATTTTTTGAATTCCCAGAAAATGCGTCGTGAGTGAGCACCACAGGCTCCTCTGGGCATTGTTACCACCACGAGGAATATGTTGAAGTCATTATGTTTCACTCCACACACGGTACATAGTGACCTTATGCCGCGAGCCTCTGAGGGCTTGAGCCACCGCATACGAGGGTCGTGGGAGGGACCGGATACCTTTAGGCGGATGGCTGTTTAGCCCGCTGCATTACGACGACCCAGGAGCCGATGCTTCAATAGAGGGAGAAAGCCGGGGGCACGGGCCACTGATGGATTAGGAGACCGGAAAAGGCTTCGTCATGGTTGGGAAGTGAGGAGGGTCTACCCGGAATTTGATCTGGAGTGTCTCGGATGGGCGAGATAGGTCACCACCTGCCTTTCTCCCCTCACGGGACGGGCGTTAAGTGGTGGAGAAGCGGTCAAGGAGAGATGCCGGAGAATTAATCACAGGCACGATTCTAGGAAAGTTTCACGAGATAAGTTTGTTCCGACCCGATTCTGAAGTCTGGTGAGGGAGTTCTTTAAATTTGGGCGAGGGATACTCAGTGACAGTTATGAGGCGGAGTTTTAAGGCTCGTCGGACATGTTCCATTTATCGGGGATGATGAAGTTTCGAGAAGACAGAGGTTTCTTTGTAGGTCTTAGTCCGGCGAGTGGGACCACGATGGCGTCGACAACCACCGCAGCGATGCGACCGGGTATTAGAACCGCGATTAGGGTTGAAAGAGAGGAGCATGGAGGGTTGAAATCATTCACCTTGCGTCGAGCAGCGAAGTGGGTCGGCGTGGGTTCGGGAGGTTCCGATGGCGGTTCGAGGGGAGGAAAGACCTGAGTGGGCCAGGTGGCGGTAGGCGATCAAGAGGCACATTCTGCCGGGGGTTCGGTGAGGCCCGCAGACGGTAGCTCCCGGGTCCCGAAGCCAGTGTGCTCAGTCTGGAAGAGTCGTATGGTGAGTCGAGATTGAGCACGAGTGATTCTTTAAGTCGCAGACCCAGTGAGACGCCAGCCATGAAGGTGCCCCCTTGAGTAGTTTTGGCGGGTGGATCGGGAGTGGGATAGGCAGGTGAGAGCGGTTTAGTGCTGAGTAGAGTCGGGGTCGAGTCGAGAGGGGAGGGCTCACGAGCTTGAAGGCCACTGCATTTACTAGACCTGGAGGGACGCCCCGACGGGTAGAGGTCGGCCATCCAGAGACAGATCAGACGACCTCGAGACACGAGGCTAGGGTGTTTGCGGAGTCACTAACGGGGAGGCGGATCATGCCTTGAAGGTCATAGTGCATCCGAGAGTTTTTTGATAGGGTGCCATGTGATGAATCCAGTTGCTTTACTCGCTCCGTTTGTTTAATTATTGCAGTGAACATAGAGATGCGGCCCATGGATTGTAGTATGGTAGTCTCCTTCCTACTAAGGAGGATTCACTTATACGAATAGAGTATACATGGATTCTGGTGATTGTTGAGGGCCATGAGTTTAAGGCAATTAGTATTGGAGCGTCGAGACTTGATGTGATCTTAAGGATTGTTGGTTGTCTGACATCACATGCCATGGTTTAGCCGAGGAAAGAAGTTGGGATTACGTAGTAGGAACGGAGATTACTTTGTGAGTAAGAAAGATGTGTCCTCAGTATAAATTAATGCGTAATGATGGTACAGGAAGATGCTCAGAAAGTCATGTCGGGTATCTGCTTTATATAATTCAATTGAAGGATGATGTGAGAATGGAAAGATTCCATTAGTGGGGAATTTGGGATGTGTTTCGGATGATCTTCGAGTTACCCCCGGATAAAGAGATTGATTTTCGCCAGGTGGCCACAGGACTGGCAGGGTTTAGGCACTTGCCAGGATCTTCTAGTGAAGAACTTGTGCGGATGGAAGAAATGGTCAAACAAGAAGTTGCGTCGGTAAAACACGTCTCCTTGAGGAGCACCGGTTCTTTGTGAAGAAAAGGGGCGGAAGCATGCGGTGTATTAATTCTGAAGTTGACAAGGCCGCAATGCATGTCAGTATCCTCTTCGGTGTCAATCTCTTTGTCGGTCACGAGGCCCAGATGACTCTAAGGTGAATTTGAGTGGTCTCCATCAGTTGAAGTTCATGATGAGATGTTTCAGGCAGCTTTATTGAGCTGCAGTGCAGGCATTTTGAGTTTCTAGTCATGCCATTTGGACTTACGAGTACATTTAGCTTTTATGGATCTCATGAATGGGATTTCGGGGGCCTTGCCGTCGGTTGTTATAAATTGTTTTTGGTGATGATATATTTGATACATTCAGGCGATCAGAGAAGAACATCTGAGCTTATGAGGATGATTCTGCAAACATTCTTGAGAACATCGGTTATAGCAGAAGCTCAGTAAGTGTCGGTTTTGACGATTAATACTTTAGGACATGGTTCTGTGAGGGTCTCGATGGATCGTGGAAGGTGAAACTATCATTAAATTGAGCCTCTCTGGGTGTGGGAGATAAGGAGTTTTCGGGTTAGGCGGGGTGATGCATTAAGTTAGTTGGAGGATTTTCGAAGATAACGGCACCTTTTGACTGAATTAGCAAGGAAGAGGAACGTTTTTATAGTCGAGCTTGTCAGAGCAGTTCGATGAATTAAAGAGGGTGCCTCGGCTCCGGTGCCGCCTATGGTAGGATGACTTCGCGGTGTGTTGTGATGCTCTGGCGAGGTCTGAGTTAATGTCGCGAGAATGACAAGGTGGTTACATATCTTCTAAG
This sequence comes from Tetrastigma voinierianum, assembly GCA_016808115.1. Taxonomy (NCBI): domain Eukaryota; kingdom Viridiplantae; phylum Streptophyta; class Magnoliopsida; order Vitales; family Vitaceae; genus Tetrastigma; species Tetrastigma voinierianum. Next base: position 8,268 of record JAEQBH010002058.1, read on the forward strand.
CAATTCAGAAAAGCATAAACAATTATCTGCCACGACGGGCACATGAAACATGGTATTTATGAGATATGGAGGCATTGCTTATATATGGAGTGCCTGTAGGATTTTTACGGTCATAAAACTACGTTATCTGTTTTTATGAGAAGGAAATGAACAGAACAAGGAGATGGATTGAACTGATCAAGGATTGTAGATATGCCATTGAATATCATCACGGAAGGCGAAACGTATCGATGCTCTTATTGGGGAGACCCGTGAGTTCCACTATCGCACTTGAGAAACTTGTGCATCTTCTCGACTCATAGAATTGAGGTCCTTGGATGTGGGGCCAGGGCCCGCAGATCGGGTCTTTGTGCTTGCTTTCATGTCGTCTGTGTTGATAGACCAGATTGAAGCCCAGATTCGGGATCATGGATAGTGAAGTTGAGGAGGTGAAGTAAGTGTCCCAGGCAACGAGGGGATTTGTCATTTGAGAGGATGGTACCGTGGTCATCAGGACAAGGTTTGACATTGTACTGGATGTGTAGTGAAGTGTGAGAAGAGGGATTATGGAGGAAACCCAATTTCTCATTATCTTCCTCCTATCGGGAAGCTTAAATATCCGCACCAGATACTCTGAGATAACGAGATCTGAGGTTATTCGAATATCTCACGTATACAACGATGATAACATAAAACTGCGGAATTCTGATCCTCGATCCCTCGATGGAAATGGGAGAGAATCACTAGTTTTGTGGTAGGACTTCACGTTGCGGGTAACCATAATATGATATGGGGTGGTGTAGGCGATGGCAAATCGACTGTTCCTACCTATTAGGAATAGTGATTCATTGGATAAGTTATTGATTATACGTTAGAATTGTCAGAAGGAAGCTACATATTATGATTCCCATTGTTTAGGCAGAGAATCGGATTTACCTCACGGTTTTGGCCCAGTTTATATGCCTTGAGCTTTATGTTCGGTGCGGCTTTTTCATCCCACAAACGGATAATATCAAAGAATTCTCTGAACTAAAAAGAATGCGCAAGAACATGTTATAGGTTAGAGGCCCAGGACACACATCTACTGATGGAGTTTGCATACAATATTTGATTATCAGGCTTGATGGTATGACCCATGTAAAAGAGCTCATGGTGAAATGTTTTATAGTGCATTTGGGACGAAGATTAGTGAAAAATTAATGGTCGAAATTGCTCCCAGAGTGACTTGGCATTAAAGTCAAGGTTATAAGGGATAGGCGAAAATTGCACAACCATTGAGGAAAAGTTATGCGAATAATGCGGCGAAGTAGGGACACAGAGTTCGAGGTGAGGATATGGTATTTTGAGGATTCCCAAATGGAAGAAAGAAGTAGAATACCTCTAAATTACAAAATGTGGAAGAGTGAGTCCCACGGTGTAACAGATTTAAAATTGTTGAAGGTGGGAAATCTTATATCAGTCATGAGTTGCCACGACCTCGATCGCATTCACGATGTTTTCCATATTTCTATGCTCTAATAATTTATACCAGACCAGCTTCACATGTGTGAGAGAAACCGGTAAATCTGAGAGAAAAATTGACATACGAAGAGACGATCTGGAATCTCAAACCCAGAGAGGAGGCCAATTCATGCAAGCAAGACTATTCATTTAGTGAAGGTAATGGAGAGTCATCTGATAAAAGAAAAATTCTGTAGAACATGAGACCAGTCGAAGGCATTACCCCAATCTCTTTGATGCGATGCGAATGTTTTGTTTGGTGGGAGCACATAAGGAGGGTGATTGTATTAATAACAATGTTATAATAGTAGTTGTTAGGCTATGATTAGAGGACCAATGATAGACGGGTAGATTAGGGTGAGGAACGCTCACAGACGTCCGTTTAGGCGTAAAGAAGTGAAATTTTTGAAAATTTTCACGGGATGCTAGCAGATAATAATTCTTCTTATATATGGATGGAGGGTTGCGGAGGAATTTTTAAGAAAATTTCGAGTTCCTATGACTTTGAACTGATGTTTAGAAATTTAATGTTGAAGCGAATAGTGATTTTGATTTGAAATTCGAGCTGCTTGTTTGAAATTTTTAGGAATTAGGGCAGAAAATATGAAAAATGTCGAGAACTCAATCATAGAGTCTAACAGAGCTGAGGCGCGTGAAGCAGTCCGTTTGAATAGTTTCACGGCGATCCCTGACATGATCGGATATATCGCCTAATCGGGATTCGGTTTTAATTATTTTGGAAATCAGATTGGTGATTTGAGCTTTGGAATCCTTGCTGAAGTTTAATTAGAATATTTCATGATCAATGTATGGAAGTTGAAGCGACCATATATTTTAAGCGTTTAATCGAGGTATAAACATTATAAGATTGAAGCGAGATAAAGCTGCTATAAAGGAGATATTTTTATTGTGAAGCAAATCAAAACCTTTCTTAATAGCTAAGTTGATTAATGCCCAAAGTGCAATTTTGAATACTATATTAGATAGGTTTTAGTCTTTCTTAAAATTAATAATCATCGTTATCGATTGTAGTGTTAGTCTTCTTAGTAGCACTTGTCGTTCAAATTTTGGATTTGTAGGCTTTTTTTTGGAGTTCAATCTCAGCATACAAAAGGGATCAATCATAAAGGATTTGGAATTCAAGTCTAGAGAGGCCCAAAACTCAAATGACAGAATCAATAAGAAAACCAAACAAAATAGAAGAAAATGATCTGATTAAACAGTGAATCAACAATGAGGAATTTTTAGCTGGGATTCATAAGAATTTTAAGCTAGGATTGCTGGATCCCATGACCTTGCGAAAATTTAACATAGCAAAACACCAAATTTAAAACAGACCACTCAATTAAACAACCTTTGTTCCTTAAGCGAAATAATTAGTTGCTTCTCACAAAATTTGCTTATTGTGAGTACCACCTGTGAGGAATTTCTTATTTAAACTAGACACAGTGATTCGCTAATTAAATGAAATTCTTAAACTAAATGAAATTGATGTATGAGTAAATCTTTATGATGTCTTTGAGCCGCCTCAGGCAGTGTGTGTAATTGACTCAGCATGGCAGCCAATTTCATAGGTTTTAAGTATTTGCAAGCGCATACGAGGAGGCTATATAAGCCTGTTGTTTTTATGAAAGAAGGGGAGGAGAAACGATTTTAAGGGAACAATTTGGAGGAGGAAGATATTTTGTAAGTTTTCATTTGTAAATAAGTCTTTTATTTTAGGTTTTGCTGTTTCTTTTTCTCTGGCTGCCTTTGCCATCTTTCTCTCGCTCTCAATTTGCAAACACCTGTTGAGGATGTGACTGAGAGATCTTGTCTTCTTCTTTGAGAAGAGGAAGGAAAATTAGCTTGGTGGTGGAACATATGCATGTTGTCCTCTTGCTAAACTTCATGTAGTGTGTTTATGGCCCACTGACTACTCAAAATATGATTAAAAGTAACATTAGATATCAGTTTGATCAAAGTGCTCATCTCAGCCTTTGGATTAGATTTTTCACTAAGTGTTGAATGCCTTTGTGATTCTACAGATGGTCTTCATGAGCCTCTGGTAATTAACAATGTTAAAGTTTCAGTGAGGTTCAGACCTTTTTCCATCATTATTGGTTGACCCATCTCTCATCTTAGGAGTATTGATTCTTTGAATGGTCTTTCAGACTCTGAGATGATCTTTTAAATATTAGGAGTTCACTTGGTAAGGCGTGTGCATCTTTTATCTTCAAACACCAGAATGGAGTTCATTTCAATGGGGGTAGGGGTTAGCTGGGTTAAATGCGTAGATCGATTATCTGTGGACTATCAGTTGTCAAATCATCTTGGATAAACAAGAGTTTTTTGTTCTTATAGGATTAATTATTTAAATCTTCAAGTTAACTTTTCATCTTCCTTTCCCAGTTTTTACATTCACGATTTTCATTATTCCTTGTTTTTTGACATTCCGAAGTCGAATAGCTTTACCTTCTGTTATTAGTTGGCGCAAGGTTGACCATACAGTGTTCGACCTGGGCAGCTATCACTATGATAAACATTTCTGACATTAATAGAAACAAGTGTATATAAAATTTTGTTGATTTAGCAACCTGTTGTTTGCAGATAATCTGGGCGCGTTGCAGGGATGATTGCCCAAACTACTAATAGTAAGGATGGCGTGTACCTTGATCAACATCACAAGTAGTAATACCCCACCTCTTTACCGCTTCGATTAGAGCCTAGTTTTCGGCGCTGGCGATGGCTTGCCAGCTGTTTCGATTTTCATTGATTAGTTTTAGGGGGTGCACGTTTATTCAAACATACTTATGCACGTAAGCTTTGTTGGTTCTTTTGTTTTATCTCTAATTTGTAACAGTGTGTCATGATGGGATGAGACATCGAGGATGGCAGAATAGGATCAATCTAACATGACTAATAGTGTCGATGTATATGATACATGGATCTGTACTGGGGAACAGCAGGCCAGCAGAGACCATGGATAAATGCAGCAGAGACAACGAGGGATCATCCGCCTCCTGGGAGTTAGTGCCCCATCTGTGTATCATTCCTCCTATCTTGAGATATATGATGAGGCCATATTGAGTACCTCTGCTCCCCATGTCATGGTATGGAAGAAAAATGAAAATCCCATACACTCATATTAGGATTACAAGGAGGTTTGCACTACTGGCCCCCAAGTATGATGGACATGGATTTCTTTGACTAAAGCATTTCCATTGACTCTAAGGACAAGGCCAAAATATGGCTCTAAACTCATTGGGGCCTAGAACCATTAGAAGTGGTGGCTGTGACTAAATTCTGAAGAAGTGTGTGCTCACAAGACCAACAATTTGAAAGACAGAGTTAATCACTGCCACCTCCGGCTCATGATAGATTGAAGAGATTTTGATGTTGGGAAAGATTTATGAAACTCATCGGTGCATTGCCCACATCAGGTTCAATCTTGGATGTTGGTGGTCACCTATGGTGGTATGTCTCTCGTAAACAATTAGGAAACTATGTGTGGGGGGAACTTTTTAACAAACATCTGATGAAGCCATGGATTTTTCAGATTACATTGGCTCAGAGAGCTTTAAGAGGTTGGGATGAACCTAATACTGGGAATTGGATAGGATGGGAACCACCGGTCGATCAAAGGGGTGGGATGTATGCCTTTTGAAGAAGTAAGTGAGAGCTAAGTTTCTGGCTAGAGAGGTAGAGGAGCTTGAAGGCATGGCCCCCGAGAGGTGCCTGCGGTGGCGGCAAATCCTGCACGATCAATCCTTACCATTCAATCCACAGCCACACCAAACATAACAGTGTCTATGACCTGGTGAAAGTTTGATGTAGTCATCTGAAGCTCTTGTAGACCATTCAAACCAATAACCAGATGTTCATATGGTGTACCTGCAATTTCCAATTGGAGGAATCACCCTAGCCTAGCATGGAGACCCAAACACAACATGTGGCGCCCCCCCGAATTCTTAAACCTCGTTTGGTTTTCCCTCTGTCAGCCACCATGTCTCTCTTATTACAGGCAGTACATTTAATTTGGAGTAAGGTGGTGGCTGACTTTGTTGAGGAACAAAAGAAATCAATGTTGTGCTTTAAAAGTGATACTATGAAGAGATACATTGAGCAAAATAGATGGGCTTGAGGCAATCTCCTTGAAAATTGACAACCTACGGTATTAATCACGAGATGTCAACAAATTGCTTAGTACAAAGAAGAGAGGAGGTTTCCATCCCAACACTTTCAAATACAAAGGGATTCTGTGGTAGGAGTCATCCAGCAGTTAGGGAATGGATGGGGTTAAAACCATATATATAGAAAGTGGAAAGAGTTGATCAACCTATACGAAAACTTTGTTGAAGAATCCGGGCGGGGGAAGAAGAGTGCCACAGGCATATTCTCCTAAGGGAGGATTCAAGTAATCTGTATACCTCATTTCAACATAGAGGAAAGAGAAGGCAGCTCAACAATGAGCATTTAAGTCTTAAGGCAGAGTGAGGTTAACATGCCTTTCTTGGACCTAATCATATCAGTCTTCTTATATGAATTTTGAAGAAAGAATCTTGCCTCAATCAAAAATTAAGGCACATTGAGAAGAAAGAACATTTTCTCCTTTAGACATATCAGTGCCATAATCCCAAGCAAATACCTGCACATCCAAATACAAGATCTGGATCTCACAATTTCAGTCAATAGATTTAGAATTGCATGAAAAGTCCTTATAGTTGGGTGATGTGAATAATCGTATTCGGTATCAGCGATTAGGTCTAGGCCGAAGACTTAAACTACCCTGACATCACCTCTCATTAGCGTCGTCGGTAAAGTCCACTAAAGAGGGATGGTTGAGATGTCTTAGTGAATAGACAAATTCTGATGGATTTGTGGTGCCCGACCTTTGAACCAATTGCTAGTAGACGATACTATTGCCAATCATCTTGAGGCCATTTCGCCCTTGCCCATTCTATGTCAAATTTACGAGGAATGGTCATGCAATTAACTTTTTGAAGTATTTGATCATGGGTTCGAACCATCATATATATTCAGAACAACAAACATTGTTGCTGAGAGGTGAAATCATTAGGTAGAGTTGTTTCCGAATTGGTGATTGTCTTAGGAAAACAAGTACCAGAAATACAAAGATGATCAGCAAATGAAGAATTTAGTACATATCGCTTTACTATTTTGACCAGCTATATATATTATAACATTTGATTCAAGCGATCATCTTTGAGGCAGGTTCAGCATTTGGCCATGACATAATGGAGCCAGCCAATTGTTTATGTGGGTTGGAGATCGTCTCCTTATTATGATAAATCGAAATTCAGTGAGTTCGGTGTTTCAAAAACGAATTTACAGTTCAGTTTTTATTCTGTCATAAGTTGGTTAATTTATTAGTTTAAATTATTTTCAAAATTTTTAACAGTATTTTCATTTCTAGTAATTTAATTCCCAGTATTAACCTTTATGGTGACTGCTGGGAATTTTTAATTACAGTGCATATATTAAATTTTATAATAATACTTCTTATTTTTAAATATTAACTAGCGCATAATTTAAAATTTTTGTTTTAATCACATTTAGTGTAAATCGGTTTGAGCTAGAATTACTCAAATAGCTGAAAATTGTGGGGAAGCTGATGGCTCCCAACGTATATATAAGCTTTGGAGGAAGTGTCCCGAACCACCGATCTTTCCTCAATGACTCTATCCCAGTGACTTCTTGCCTTGTAGTGAGTCATTGTCCTTGCAGCGCCTTTTATTACTGCTGCGATTGCACCGATTCTGAGATTTGACGGTAAAACATAACTCTGTCTGAGCCACGAAGGCGGTAAGTGAGCCTTCCTGCAACGTGCAAACACCAATCAGTGTCAACATGACTGAGCCGCATTCACATACCAAAGTACCCAGTTCGATCACATTGGTGCCACACCGACATCGATCATTTCCGGAAACCTTGTTTAGTTAGTTAGGGCGTTCCGGCTCGATCGGTGAGCCTGGTTCCGGTTTGCTGGCGGGGAGGTGGTTCAGTGGCACCAGGAGAGCTGCGGTTGGTACTACGGTGCGTGATTTATGTTTTGCGGCTGAGTCAGCTTTCGCCGGAGTTTAGTCATAACCCGATATGGTTCGTACTCAGTGGTCGTCTTGGCCTCGGGTGGTGATCACCGCTGAAAAGTAGCCCAGCTCAAATCCACGGCTCTTATTCACCATCACACCGATCCAGAAGCGATGCTCACGAGAGCCTCGGGGATTAAACGTTATCGGACTGCGGATGGGACCGGGCGTCGCTGTCTGGAGAGAGTTAGGAGGGTGGCCTCAGCGGGCCCGCATCGAGCCCCGGTGAGTCATCATCATCTCGGCCTCCCGATCACGGTGAAAATGTTCCAGCGTGAGGCGAAGCCATCCTGCAGGTTATTAGCACATATCGAGGATTGAGGCCAGCTGTTCCGTGGAACCCCATTCAGAATGTCTGACTCACAGTTTCATCGAGTCATTTATGGCGTTCCACGTGGTGACCCCGGGATCTGGAGAGTGTGAGTTGATGGGGAGTATTGCCTCCTCACCTTTTGTAATCCAGCGTGTGTGTAGAGGTGGTGTTACGGTTCTGCTCCATGACGTCAGGGAAACCGGGCGGTCCCTGAAAGATTGATTCGATACTGCGATGGCGAGTCTGGTGTGCACTTTCCGGAACCGGCGATATTTACGACGACGGTAGGATTCGCCTCTGGCCGTAGTCGAGTCCGGGGATTCTGGGGCTTGGGCCACCGCCTCGCCAGGAATGGTCGGCGCTGGCGACTATCTTCTTTGGTCGATGTTCTCTGAAGGGCGACTGCTGGTCTGGCGTTATTGCCGCTGCATTACAGCTTATTCCTCGGCATTATGTGCGGAGTATCTTGGAGCGCGCTCTGGGATCTCGAGTTTGGGTTTAGTCCCTGGTACGGTGATGGCCTCGCTTTTATTACCGGGAGGGAAGAGGATCATGGAAAGGTTGGCGGCGGAGAAACTCCATGCGATCTGAAGACTCCTGTTATAGTGCTACAGCGAATGGGATTTCGGGCGGTACGAGATGAGAAGCTAAGATACGCAGTGTCGGTAAAACCGAGTTTACAACTATCTACGTCTCGTTCTCATCTGACCGCGGGGACCAGGAGAGTACAGTCAGGCGAGGACCACCCGGATGATACGCCTGGCGAGTGCGGAGACTCCATTCGAATCGTTCACCTCATCCACTCCGCTACCATGCGTGAGGTCTCCGGGCGCTATTGACACATCATTCGCTGTTAATCATACTAGCCTTTCGAAGAGAGATAGTGGTGTGATGGAGATGCCATGCACTGCATTATGACTACAGGCGCCGGGATCGAAGAGGTTGGCCGATGCCATTCTATCTGACTCGGATCTGCCATCGGGGTCCTTCATAGTGATCTGCTCCAAAAAGGAGGCCTGTGATCTGACTGTGAATGTTGCGTGGCTGCTGTGTGTGATTCAGACCACCATACCATGGCGGTGAGGTGGTTGGAGTTTCTTACGAGTTTTTGTTAATTTGCGGCTGTCGCTACACCTGTTCTGTTTAAGTTATATATTTAGCCACTAAGTAGGCGATGACCGTTTTGTGTTCTAACTGTGTTATGTGTGCTTTGGCTATATCAAAATAGTTTATGTATATCTGACTTTTTGTATATCATGTTTGGCTGCCTCCACTATAGTTTATCATGTTTTCTTTTCATTGTTTCATTAATTCTCTAATCAGACAATTAATTAACATGTTGAAAATTGAATCACCAATATCATATATCTAGGACAAATTTCTACTTACTTGAGACAGAATTTTTTTGGTGAATTTGAAGTTCTTGCATACTCGACTTGGGGAAATTTCTCCATATCACAATTCACTTTGCTTGCACTCAGTTGTTCCATGAGATCATAACAATTAATATTATATCTTGGCTACTGTGGCCTTAGGTATGTTTAGGATAGGTTTACGTATTCTCCTCTAATTAAGCCAATGTTATCTTTGAGAAAGAACCTTTTTTTATCGTCGTGAGTTTGCCTTTGTACGAACGCGGTCAGAGTGTAGTGAAGCCTTTGAAATAGATGCCTAAAGCCTTAATTGGGCAGAGTCTATCGGATTCAGTGTTAGATTATGGGTGGATGAGGTGATTGTGACTTGTGGATGTATTTTAAGAATCATTCAAGGTCGAAGTGAAAACCTTTTCAGAGTTGGTGGTCATTGATCCTTTTGACGATACCTAAACCTTAATTGGTTGGGGTCATCGGTGGACCCCGTTGGGACTTTGGTGAAGTCGGATTTTGGCATTGCACCTACGATGTAGATGAATAAAAAAAAAAGTATAACTAGCCTATCACCAGGTTGTTTCATATAACAAAATACCATCGATGTGGTTGAGGGAGGTGGCAATTTAGTTTATTATTGTCACGGTTAAAAAGAACCATTAGACTTAGGTGGAAGAAATTAGTTGAGAATTATGGATCTGTCTGGCTTCAATTGTTCTTATATGGTTTTGATTCTTTCATATCGGTTTACAACTTTGATTTCCAATTTCTGAGTTAAATTGTGTTTATATGTATATATTTTTGAATCATAACCTTTAAATCACCATGCATCTCCTTTTCTTTATTTGCATTGCTAAGGACTAACAACGTTTCGGTTAGGGGTGTGAGTCATGTCTGGGTCTAATTTGAACCTATAATCGTAGGTTTTAGGTGCTTTTCTTGCATTAATCATGTCATTCTCTGGTGTGGTGTTCTAGACGATCTCTTAATGCCTGTCATTAAATTATTTTTGATTTATTTTATGAAGCTTTACTTTGGAGTTCAATCTCAATACAAAGGATGAATAAGCAAAGTTGGAATTCAAGTCATAATGTCAGCTTCATTTAGATCAGTGAAACTCCAAAGACGAATGAAGAAGATGTGATGCGGGTTAAAACTGAGGTGAAGATCAACAATGCGGGGTTTTGCTAGGTTAAGAGAAAATTCCCAGCTGGGATTCTTAAAAATTATATATAGTGAAAATTTATGACAACAGAAAACACCAAATTTACAGCTTCAAAACCCTCAAATTGCTTCAACCTTTGTTAAGCTGCGAAATAGTTGATTTTAAAGCTGCTCTTTTAAAATTTGGGCTATTGCGAGGAATTCGCTATATATTACACCAAATGAAATTTCTTATTTTAGCTAGACACATTGAGTTGCTTTGTTCTTTGAAATTCTTGTCATGAAATTGATGTCTAAATCATGCTATGTAGTGTACAAACCGCCTCAAACTTGGTGTATTGCTTAGTATACCTAAAGCAGTGTTCATGGGTTTTGTTTTCATACCTTGAGGGCCTATATAAACCTCTTGTTTGTAACTAAGAGAAGGAGGGGGAGGAAAATTTTAGGAACTAATTTGGAGGAGGAAGATATTTTTTGTAAGTTTCATTTCTTGTAAGTCTTTTATTTTTGGGTTTCTTTATTTCTTTTTCTCTCTTCTCCTCTTTCTCTCACTACTGGTGCCAACACCCTCTTGAGGATGGCAGCTCAAGAGATGTAGCTAACCTGCTTTCTTTAGAAGAGGAAGGAAAGCTAACGGTGGTGGAACATATATGTTAATCTTGTACTAAAGCTACATGTAGTGTATTTATGGCCTTTCTTCTCAAAATATGGTTGAAATAACATTGGATATAAACTTGATTAAGTAATGCTCCTTGGCACACAGGATTGAGATTTGCTACCTGAGTGATTGAGTGCTGAGAGGTTCTTATAGATGAATCTTTGAGGCCTCTAGAATGATGTTTAATCATTAAGGTTTCAAAGTGAGGTTGAGCCACAGCTTTTAATGTTGTTAGTTGGCCCAGCACTCTCCATGCTTTTGGGAATGTGAGATTCTTTGATAGTCTACGAGCCTAGGATGATATTAAATGTAGGGTTCATGATAAAGGAGCACGCTGGCGCATCTTCTGTATTGACTCAAGCCGGGATTCATTTACTGGTGAGGTTTACATGTTCCCTAATACTAGATCGGTTGTAAGCGGACTCTGGTTGCATATCTCGCCTTGAATAAAACCGAAGGACACTTGTTTGCCCTCTTTATGGTCATTTTAAATCTGAAGTTAACTTTCATCTGCCTGATTTTAATTCCACGGTTCAAAACCATTCTTGTTTAACATTATTCCAAAAGAGTCCAAATAAGGCTTTGCGTGTTCTTGCATATACAAATAATTTTAGGATAAAACCATCCAGTGTTGAATATGGAGGTGCTATCTGGTAAGCAATACGTGAGTAAATGAAACAGATTAATATAAATTTTGATTTTAAGCTCAGCACTTGGCGAATCAGTTCTATGATTAAAACTCCTCTTGAGAATGGACAAATGAATTCTTGGGCACAGAGCCAATAAATGCAAGGCCTAAATAAAGGTTAGTGACTCATGAGAATGGACAAGAATGTGGGTTCTGTGTTGCCACCACCTGGCACTTGCGCCTTTGGTTCAAGAAGAGGGGCGTTTTTTACACACCCACTGAGTTAACGAGTCACTTCAATTAAAGGTCAAAGTGTGCTCCAAAACCAGGCTTGAACTATGAGAAAGAAAAGGGGGAGAAAAGAGAAAAAGAAAAGGAAAGAAGAGAAGAAAGGGAAGAAAACGGTAGAGCAGGAAGTGTGAGGAAGGTAGGGTTTTCTCCTTGAAGCTCTTAAGTGATCTCAGTAAACAGAAGAAAAGCCAAGAGGGAGAACTCAAGAAACAAACAACAGTTTCTAAGCCAGGAAAAGCTCAAGAAAGTTGGACTTTTATATTTTCATACTTGTCTGTAATTTTCTTGCATGGATGTTAGATTTGTGGTATTTAAGGGTGAATCTGATGATTTTCAGTATAAATGAGAAAGGAAATGGATTGGGTTGGGGTTTGAAAAAGCAAAAGTGAGTGAGTGGTTCAGTTTGATAGTGCATTTTTATTGTAATATGTTAAGTGGTTTAGGATTAATCAAAATTAAGTATAGACATTAGGTGGGTGATTAGTGAAGAAATAGGAAGAAAAATTGAATATGGGTTGTGCATGAATTATTTGAGCTGAAATGAGAGGGTGAAAGGTGGTTGGTAATTTCCATGTTTTAGGGTGAATCTTCAACTTACAAGAAAATGCATTGGGAACATCGTTAGAAAGAAAGGATTTGAATTGAACATAGTCATTTTATAAGTAAAGGAACTGTTTTTGGTCATTTCCTTAATTTAGTATTTTTAGGAAGTGGTTCAGCTGGATTAAGTGAATGTGATGTGGTTGGTGAAAAATGAATGTGAATGGTGGGGTTAAATGAAGTTATGATTTAATAGTTGAGTTGTGGTTTTTTGAGAAAAGATTGAAAAGTATCAGGCGGGAACGGGGAGGTCGACCAGAGGCTGCGGGATTGAGCGGTGAGTAATTCGAGTATAAGCAGTATTTTAGTGGAAGTTAAAGTGAATGATTTAATGTTAAACTGAAAAGTTTAGTGGAAATGTTTATAAATGTTCAAACATATGAAGTTTATATTAAACATGAAATGTTTACAAATAGATATATTTATATTAAGCATATATATCGTATATTAAGCATTGGAAGTAGCAAAATACCTTAAAGGATGCGCTATGTATGGTGGTATGTGTTTGTGAAAATAAGGATTTGTCGTTTACCAATGTTTTGATAAATGTTCTGATAGTTCTACAACCTATCATCTTTATTATGAGTGATATAAAATTTACGAAATTTTAAGCGTGTAAGGATTTAGAGGAAGAATTATACAGGATGCTGAAGGAAAAGGGAAATAGATTTTCTTAGTAATATCGCTGCACGTGATAAATACTATAATAATTTCTGGAAACGTGAGTTTCTCCCGACGTAGTAGTTTTATATTTGGATTGAGGCGTCCTCTGATCGATGTGAGGAAGCTGATGGTGTGTTTATCACGGGTTCCATTAAAAGAAGAAGTTTAAAACATAAGTGGTTTTTAATTTAGCATAAGTATTTATTAGCATTACCTGAAATGTTGTCTAAATGAAAATGTACACTCATGAGCTCCTTTAACTCACTCTTTTAAATGTTTCAAAAACATTTTCGGGCCAAAGGCAATTGAGGCGGTGAGGCATCCTCTAGCGGGTAATTAGAGGCCATCGAGAGACTGTATGTGTGTATATATTTGCATATTGTATATGTTGAATATTTTGATAAATTCTGCATATATATGTATATATTTTGAAAAAGAGGAACTACGTGGGCTTTGGTCTCGGTGGACGAGTGCGTGGCGGTCGGCTTAAATTAAAACCGACCCGATCTTTTTTTGCTCAAGGCTGTGTATTGGAATTGAAGAAGTTTGAATGTTTGATGATTGAAGTAAATAAATGTATATATATTAACAGTTGAGTTGTGTGCTTAATTGGGTTATGAATGAGGAGTCACAAATGGAAGTTGAGTGAAAGATTAGAAGTGTTTTTAAATGTTTTGAGGTTTTGTAAATTTGGAGAAATAAAAAACAGAAGGAAACTTTGGCGTTTAAAAAAATCAGTATTGAAAAAATTTACCACTTCCTTTGCATTATTTTCTAAAAATATGTTCAGGGAAATTTGTAAAGAGGTTAACTCCATGGATTTTATTTGATTGTTTGAGGAAAAGTTTCTATATCGTTGGAGTCTTGGGAGAATTTCAGGTTCATGAGGTTAATCGGGTGAATCCTTCATTTTCTATTTAACTGCTTGATTATTTGTTGTATATGTCTTGTGTTTTGTATTAATATGGCTTGCTCTTCGGTGATAGTTGGTTGATTGTCGAAAGTCATATTTTTGTTTGTTTGTTAGTAAGAGCCCGACTTTAGAGCTAGAGGTGCAACAATCTCAGTATCTTCTGATAATGCTGCCCGGACTCGAACTCGATTTTCAAAACTTACCATTTTCTTAAATGATCTGACTGGGGTTTTCTTTCTTAGTTTTCCTTTTTAAAAAATAATAACCATAGTAAGCGACTCCAACCAACTTTTAAATGATTTTTCAAAATAAAAAAAGAGTCATACAAAGTGAGAAACATATATACTTAAAAATGCGAAGTCTCTAATGGCGATTCCAAGAATGATAAGGTGACTTGAATACAAATTGGAGAAAATGTGACTTTTGATTAGTTGATTGATAAATATATTTTTTTTGTGCTTTTTGTATATGATTATTAATTGTATACCTTGAGAATTTTGATTTACTGTTGCTTACCTTTCACATCTTCAGTGAGTTGTTGTATTATTAATAAATGGTTGATTTGGCTTTGTTGGATTCCAGTCTTTACTCATCTTGTTATAGTGTTCTTGTGATATGCTCATTCTATTCGCATTATTACTATTAACTTTGCTCTATTTATTATATTCCTTGCTTTGAGTGTGTTGATTGTTTTGTGACTTTTTATCATAGCATGTGACCCCTCTTACTATATGATGTTTTATCTCATTCTTTACATGTATACTATTGTTTTGCACCCTTCATTTGTCATCATCTAGTTGTCTCTCGAGTTGAATATTTTTATTTATCTCAGGCATGTTGATTCCTCCTTATTTAATGATTACTCTCATCCCGGCACATGTACATTTTGATTGATTGGTTATCTCATTTGCCTTGACATATTTGGTTATCTCCATTGTATATTCATCTTGATCACCTCTTTTAACATGTTGTTTATTATATATTTACCTTGCTCTCATCATATCTGCTGTAGATTATGAATATGGATGATGTACCTGTACTTTGCAAACTAATTGTTACTGGTGCCTCTCACCGCGATTACATGTTTGCATGTCTGTAGTGCAGGCTTTGCATGCCATCCTATCTCTAAATCCTTAGTCCTCGGTGATCTGTCTTTCTTGATTGTGTGTTCGGTTGGAGACTTGTGCTGCTCTGTTGCCTCTTAAACCTAGCTAGAGACCGAATGCTGGAATCTGATGATGGGCTGTATCCATGTTTATGAAGACATTTTGGAGGGTGGTGGACATAATAGATCTTGAAGGTCAGATCTTTGAGAAGACTTGTATGGCCTCAGGCTGGGTTGGGATATATAAAATGACAGTGTGCCTTTTGTTTTTATATCATTTAGGTTTTGGATGCCTCTGCATTCCTTTGTGCCTTAGTTTATTCATGGGGTCTTTGAGGAGCCAGTGAGAGCCTTTGCCATGAGCCACCTTGGGATGTTAAGGAAGTGCATGTGGAGGTGATGACTACCTTGCATCAGGCTTCTCGTCTTCGGAAGACTTGAGTTGTGTACAGGTATGGACCAGTGATCAGCTTTACTAGGACCCCTTCAAAGACCGCCTCTTGTCTTTTCTAGAGCTACCATTGACCTTCTAGGTTGAGTTTAGATCCTGCCAATTGAATCATCCTGCATGTTGAGCCTGCATTTGTGAGCCTGTTTGGTTGATCTGATATGGATCGAGGATTTTGTATCATTTGGTTTCCCTCTTAAGGTGTATCGAAGTTTGGTTGAGTGGAAGCAAATTCTACATAGTCTTGACATACATTTTAGGTTTGATTGAAGCATTACTTATTGATTGTTATGACTCAGGTAATATCTTTACTAATTACATTACATTTTCATTATTCTAATGCTCTAATTTGAACCACATGCTAATTGGATTGGGGTTTGGGACGGACTGGTTTCCCACTACATATCCTTAGTTTATAGTTCAAATGGTTGGTTGTGGTTAGTGTTAGTTTTCAACTTGATTTCCTCGATTTATTGGCTATAACTGGGGTGCTTGAGATATAGAGACGTGAAACAGCGTGACCCATAAGTCAAAGATGAGGCTCGATGCAGTTCCGACTTTACTGCATTCGGTTATTGATTTTCATGAGCCATTAGTTCTTCCGTTGAAATAAAGGTGGCACTTCCACTCATTTACGATGCCCAATTTAAATACTAATGATACGTGCATGCGGATAGAAACTGGATGAAGGCTTTCGACGAATGAGGATCTTTGATGGAGTTACGATTGGGATGATATTGATGTATATTGCACCTCATTCACCTGCTTGCGAGATTCATAATATTGATGTTTGATGACCATGATGCAGATGTGAATCTCGTCAACTATAATTGTAGTATGCAGCATGAGAGTTTTGCGTAACTATGATGAATCCCGAATGGTTGACCTTGGTACAATGATTGGTCTGAGATTGAGTTTGGTTTAACATCATCTACATATGAGAGAGATAGCCACTACACATGCTCGAGTTATACTTAAATATTTTCCATCATCACATGGAGATATACTAGACCTCTGTTTATTGCTCATCATTTATTGACTGATGCCACATGCAAGACCATTATTGAACAATTTGGTTTTGAGAGTTATTAGAGGATTAAACAGTGATATGTAGAGAATTCAAACCATAAGTAGACATTATTAGAGGGTATTGAAAATTTACATGGTTGATGGAATTATATGAAACAGATTCTAAGAGCTAATCCAAGATATAGAAAAATTACCGTTGGGTATATGAGTGAAACCTGTGTCAGTCGTCTATCCTGACATCAAATCGATGATGTGATGTCGATCTGCCGTTGCCGATTTGATCATTCGATCTCGGACGAGTAACCACTGTTGCTCATTCGCGATATCTCGATACTGTGTTAAACCGTGCGAATGATGCTCAATTAATCATAAATTCATTTTGTGCTCGATATTCGTAAAAGTGACATCTTACCGTCTCTCTCGTATCTCAATATATCAATGTTAAAATATCCATCAACCGACCTTTGTGTCGCGATAAATCAAAACATATATTCTGACGCCGACCACAGTGCGAATATATCGGAATATATTGATATAATAATCGTATTATAAATTATTCAAGATTAAAAAAATTCAGTTTATATATCAAATTAGTTTTGAAGGTATATAAACTGCCGAGCTTTCATTTCTCTAAAGTCTGGTCTTCTCAATTTTCTGCATAATAATTAATGATAACAATTATTAAGAAGAACCTCTTAATTCCATGTCTCTTGATCTTCCCTCTTCATGCTACAAAAATGAATTAATGATAATATTATTAAGGAAGACATACAATAAGTAATATTAATAATTAGAAAGACTTTTCATTTATACCAATCTCTTGCGTCTCTACATTTTTTGCTCTATAACGAGACACACCTCAAATATTGTTTTTATTTAGAAAACACATAAAATGGCAATATCACTTGGAGTATATCGCGAATTTATTGGCCCCAAACCGAATATATATCTGACTCTCATCCAGTTCATCATTGCCGATTTTTACTCCGGTCCTAATCGCGTTATACGATGTTGTATATTGTATCGATTGACTCCGATACAAGATATATCGCGATATTTTATCCATGGTCCCATGATGGTGTATCATTTTGGTCATCCTATCTTATCACATATTTACTAACAGCACCGTTATGCTAACTGACCGACCTCGCCTTGCACATTTGGCCCATCATTCTCCTTATAGCCTTACGCTTTACGCTTTTCATACCTACGATAAAGGCCACTCACGGTGTGCGGATGCACCTTAGTTAGGGATCTTATGTAGTCTATGACTGTCTTCCTGTATTTACATACGCCTTACCATTGATTCATTTGTATCGGCTCCATTCACAGTTTCTATGTTTCCTACTTTCTTTCTATATGACTTCTTGTTACATCTCTCATTTCTTTCCCACTTGATTGGTAATCTTATTTTCTTGCATAGGGTTTGTGGTATCATCCTTCACTCATTCCATCAACATTTGTTAAGAGGCTTCTTTAGTTTGAAAAACTGTAATATTCAATTTAGGTTGTTTATTTCTGTAACCCAGAGATATATGTTCGTTGGATTATATGGTTTGTTCTCATTATTTATTAGGTCTGTCATAAAAAAAAAAGGAAAAAAAATAAACAAATGCATATATAATACAATTATAAATAACTATGATGCTCTTTAAATAGATTTATGAGGATCATTATTTTGAGTGTATATATTGCATGAGAAGTTCAATATGCGAACTTCCGAGGATCTATACGTAGCGAAAGAATACGTATATGGTTTGTGAGGATCATTGTGGCTTTGTGTTATGTATTGCGCGGCAGGAGTTTGCGTGGCGGAAGCTGGCAGATCAGTATCATGCTGCTGAGATTTATAGTATTATGTGAGATGGTGATCCTCTCCCAAGACTCAGTCGATCATCATATTCATCATCTCGACCCATCCAACGATATACTTTAATCTGATGATTTAATTAGATTCATCATATCATCATTGGTTTTTTTTTTTTTTTTCCCTTACGCATTCATTCTCTTCTTAGGCTTCTACTTACCTCTCATTTCACAATTTTATCATACCATTGTTTATTGATTTTGAGTATGATGTTTCAACCTCTATCAGCGATAAATTTTACCTATCTGCCGCATGTTACACTTTTGCATCACATCATTATGCGGCACTTCCGTGGATGTCTTTGTGTCCATGGCTCATGAGACTTCTATGCATGTAACATTCCATCAAGGGCATGAGGTTGTTCATTGAGTATTTGAGTCGTTCATAGGTTCTTTTATATCACCCTAAGCCTATTCTGGAATTGCGTGTGTGAGACCACCTTGAGACCATGAAGTTTACCAGGCGTTTTCTTGGCAACATCTACTTGGATAGGTATTTGAGACTTGGTTGATATTTTGGACATTATCATGTTGTTTTCTAGAAAACGCACTAGTGCTTGGATTCATTGCTGAGTGCGGTCTGGATGACGAGTTGCCTTCGGCTATTGATGGATGCATGGATTTCTCTTGCTTTGAGTATATTTTGGCAGGTTTATTACACATATTTGAGATTTATGGCATAGAAGGATTTGTATTTTTCAGGTTAAATTCTAAGTGAAAGCGATCAATGAAGTGATCAGAGACGTGGTAGGTGGTAATTGCAATCAGGATCTAAAGGGTCATGATAATAGATTATATATAAAGTGGGATTGTGAATAGCATTTGAGATGGCAATAGTAAAATGGGGGGTGAGTCAGGGTAAAGATAAGGTAAACATGGCCTTAACCAGGAAAGACAAATATTTCATTTGGATTATTGAAAGCTAGGGCTTTACGATTGAGAGAGGAAGGGAGAGGGAAGAAAAGAATCAGGTTTTGAGTGAGTATTGGTTGGTTTGGAACTTTTGGTTTAGGTTTCGTTTAAATCTCTTTTCTTGGAACTTCTTGACTTTTTTGTAAGTATGGAACCTGTATATAGTTTTGTTGAGTTTGAGAAAGCACTCCAAACTCTTTCTTTGTCTATGTTTGGGGAGTTGAAGAACCACATCTACAATATAAAGTGATTTATGTTGGTTTCAGTCAGTTTTGTGGATTCGTTTGAGATGGGTTGATTTGGTTGGAAGATTCCGGTGAAATAGCGAGCTATAGGCTAACGATAGCGGGTGAATCTGTACTCATTATTTTAACCTATAAGGGTGAGTGCCGATGCCTCGAAGAATTTGTTTTTAGGTCCGGAAGGTATTAGGTACGATCTGAAAATTTAAGTACGATTACTCTGCAAAGTGACTGAAGGCCTAATAATCTTCAGTATTGATCTTTTGGCAGAAGTGACTGATCTTCGGTACTCAAAGGAATTTAAGGTCAAAGGAGGTTAAGTAGATCTTGAAAAGTTAATTACTAGTACTACAACCCACTGTTTGCAATGTATTTCCTCCGTGGAATGATATAACGAGTTTTGGAACACCACGTAATGCATACCTTAAATCAAATAAATCGAATGAATAGAAAGTCTCTGATCGGTGCTTGGCACTCCTGCTTGGCGTCTCGACACTCTGTTGCGTGGTGAACATCTCTGATGGTGCTTTGGCACTCTACTAGTACCTACGACACTTCTGATACGTGCGAACAAATGCTACACGATTGTAGTGCTTGACGCCACACTGGTCTGCGACACTACATTTATGTGGTAGGCTTGCGTCATTCGATGCTTGACCTCACTCTTTAGTGTTATGACACTTGTATTCGTGTGAACACGTTTTGTTCAACTCATGCATAGCGATTTATTATCTTCATCCCTTTAATTCATTATTCGATTACATCTATTTATACTTATATGTTGTCCATTGGATAATATGACATATGCAAACATTTATATGATAAGAATATGAAAATTAGCAAACAAAGAAAAGCATGAAAATAAATTATGTTGCGTAATGTACTATAATTTTCAACCAATCTGAATCTCTTGATTCTGCGAACACTCAGCGCGGAAGTCGCAGAATTCTTTATAAGTCTGTTACTTATAAACCTGGAGCATTGAGTTCTTTACCATGTAATCTGTAAATATGGACCATCAAGTGGTCATATCATCTCCATTTCCCCCTTAGTTATAAACCTTACGGGTGTTTATCGTTATGAATATCTGAAAGAAGGGCGTCCATGACATTCAGCATCAGCAGACCATATATCATCAGGAGATTGATTAGTCATAAGAATACTATTTTGAGCCCTATTTATTGTAGGTTTTGGCTTTTTGTGTACTAATCAGCAAATATAAATTTGCACATTAAAGTCAGGTTATTCTATTGATGCATTTTGTGAAGCTAATTTATAGTTTTGTAAGCTATTTATACCAAATTTGTTAAAGTGATCAAGCACAGTCAAGTCGAACTCGGCAGCTACGATCAAAATCGAAGAGGAAGGGAAAGAAGAAAGAAGCGAGAAGAGCAAAGGAAAAGCGAAGCGTGCTGAAAAATTTTAAATGAGCTGCGAATATTTAAATAGCACACTAAATTCGCGGAGATGCGAAAGTATATCATCTGCCTTATTCATCTGCTTTTTTGACAACTGACACTGTCACTTTGTTCATCTCCCAATTTACCACAATAATTCTTGTTTGATCTTTTTAGTAATTTTGTATTGGGGTATTGTCTATAAAAGACCACGGCGTGACCATTTCTCAAAGGGCCTTTCATTCATTCAATAAGTTACTTTTTGAGAAACTTCAACCTCCCGCTCTTTACTTTTCTCACTTTCTCCTTTTTCTCTATGTTTACGACGACCCGAACACCCTCCCAGGATGACAACTCGGAGGATGGTGGCTGAAACCTTCCTCCTTGAGGAGAAGGCTGGCGAAGGTTTCGATCCACAAGCAGGTTCAGGAATTCGGGCCGTGTTCGCCCCTATCTTAGCGAGCAAGAGTAGGAAGTGTCGTCAGTCAGTTTCTGCGACCTTTCTGCGACATTATATACCATGGAACATATCCCTATGCATTAGGATTATCTAGTTGTTGGTTTGTATAGATAGATTCTGTTGAGATGTCGAGCCCATATTCTTTGAACTAGGGGTTTCATTAAAATGCTACGTTGGATGACATGCATGGCCCATACATAAGCCTATCCCTTATTCAAGGATCATGGTGCTTGTATACGGTCCTTATCGAGATGAGTCTTGTTATGACATTTTTTGGGATTTCATCATGTTTTTGTTAAATGACACACTGAACATATCATATCTTTCATAATCATTTTGGAGGTGGTTGGTTGAATAAGAGGTTTTTATCGAGTTAACGGAGCCATTTGTTATGATATTTTTAGATTTCATCATGTTTAATTTGGATGTCATACTAAGACATACCTCTAGTTACTTTGAGATCATCTAGATTTGTTGGTGTGTATAAACCGATCCTTAATGAAGAGATGAGCCTTGTTATGACATTCTCTTTTATTCCGTCATCTATTTATAACTAGATGTCTGCAGGGCATACTCATAGTGGACCATTTGGGGTTATTGGTTTTGGCGGTAATTTTCGTGGAGGATGACACCATAGCATTGACCGAGACTTCATCTTAGGCGTATTCCTATTTATGAATTACAGTCTTTAGAATCTATGAATGGTTTTATTGAGGGCGAGCTTTATTGTGACATTTTCTAAGTATTGATTATTGGCGGATCTTTGTTTGGAGCCGTACACTAGTTACGAACCTTTCTCGAGCACTATTTTTCATCTGTTTGCCGTTGTTCTAGGACCCTACAATGTTTTGTGTCTGAATTTGATTAAATTCCTTATATGTTTCTAGCATGGATTTTTAGTCGATGAGAGGAGTTATTCATTTGGACGATGAGTTCTTATTGGTCCTTCATGATAGATGCATCTCGCCTCTTCAAAATGTTAATAGTTTAGTTCGGCTTTTTGAGCACGGTGTTGTTGCCTGGGGGTCACTTCAAATATCCACTCGATGTGATATTCCACTTGCCATACTGGGGCATATCCCCTTATTTTATTGATGAGGTGATTTGGCTTCAATGATAGTTATGTGGTAGTCCTTGTTTGATTGATGGATCCCTTCAAGTCGATACATGATGTTCTTAGAATCTGAGAAGAGATCCATGCATTTTATTATTTGTCATTTACATATGTTTTATGCTAGATGAGGTTCTCATGGTGTTCAGGACAAATATTTCAGCTTGATGAACCATATACCCTTAGAGATTTCAGGCGTTCGAGACTTTACCTTGCCCTCGTTTCTCGTGAGGCATTAGGCATCAAACTCATATGGATAGTCATTTAAACATCTTACAGCACCACGCTGCATAAGTTTTAGACATTCCCGAGACCGTCTTCTGCGAGATCAAGCGTTCGAGACTTGGCTTTCATATGAATCAAATATTGAACATAATCCCCATCACTATTATTTAACACCTGATTGAGAGCATTTTGGACTGTCTTTGGCCAGATCGGCGTTCGAGACTACGCTTCACATGGATTAGATGTTGAACTTCATTGTATCATGGCACTGTGCTTTGGCGCCAGATTCGCGTTCAGACTTGTTCTTCTGGTCGGCGTTCGAACCCTTCATATGGATCGAATGTTGATTTCTCCCATCCCATTTCTAACATCAGTTCAAACGTTGAACTTTATCTTGCGAGATTAGGTGTTTCGAATTGCCTTCATGGTCGATGTTCAAACCATCCATCACATTCATAACATCGCGATTCGGATGTTCAACCGTCTTGAGATCGGGAGTTCAAAACTACCTTCATATGGATCGATGTTGGAGCTTCATACCACATACATTTTTAACTGCCGTAGTTGACGATTTCGGACTTTGTCTTCTATGAATCGGCGTTCAAATCCGCCTTTATATGAATCGGATGTTCAAACTTCATCTATATCACATTTATAGCATCGCGATTAGGCGTTCTGGCTTAGTCTTCTGTGATCTGGCGTTCACAACCTTCACCTTCTCATATATTGGATGTTTCACGAACCACCTTCACTCTCATAAAACGTTCGAACTTCGTGCAATCCTTCATTTCTTCACAGTTCAAAACGTTCTTATGCCGTCTTTATAAATAGGCGTTGATTTGCGCCTCTGCCTTCTATGTCTTAAGACTAAAGCGTTTAGGTTTTTAGCCTTTGCCATTCCTCACCGTTTCAAACCGACATTCAGAATGCCTTCTAAGATTCCGGACCTTAGGGTTTATCTTCATTAGAATATCACTATCATTCAAGAATTATTGTTTTTATACACTTTGACCCGCATAGCTTCTTTTGGTTATCTTACTTTCCATTTACAACTCTTGAGTTTGTTGCAAGTCTACATCTGACCATTAAGGGGTTTTCATCAGCATATATTTACTTAAACTTATTCTCTTATCGGTTTCTGTATTTTGTTGTTAGTTTTTATATGCATGCATTGGAAGTGTTCATCGCTATCAGTCTACATGACCATTGCCTGCTTCTGATGGGCGATTAAACTTCCTTTCTTCAGATTCGATATAGGTTTCACTGAGAGGGTCTTCTTTGTTTGATGCTTAGATCTATATCATGGTGGGCTATAGGTTTTGTCATTCCTTAATGTTTACACCCAAGAGGAGGAAGCCCTTGCTTTGCTCTGATGTTTCTCTACAGACATTTTTGAATCTGTTTTTCTTCAGCGAAGGATTCTTCTCATTCAGCTCCTTTCATACATTCTTTGTTATTTTCAGTATTCATTTATATGAACTATTGCGAGATAGGTATATTTGTAATTGTGTTTTAATTTCATGGATAGATTTTTTCCTTTGTGCAGGATGTTTGGGTCCATTGGAAAGCTAGATATGGAGGGAGGTCTCCTCTTCGCGCATAAAAGGATAGTCTCAATACTTGAGAAGAAAGAAAGAAGCAGTGACATATTCACAAAATGGGAGGCACAATGACATGCATTAAATTTTTGAAAAGATTTTAGGTTGAAGTCACTTGTCTATAAATTTTGTTTTAAGAGAATAGTTTTCTGTTACAAATAGAATCACTGAAAACTTTGTACATTTAAAGATTGGGCTTTGAATCCCAATTTTAGGAAGCAATCAAACACCGAGCAGTCTAAACTTAGGAAGCGACTAAACGAATCGTAATCTAAGTAAATTTTATTGACTTTCTTTTATTTATAAATTCTTCTTTTATGAGAGTTATTTTTTGATTGTGTCACATGTCATATTTAATTTATTGTTATATTTAATTAGTATTTAAGTTAGCAAGTATTATTATTTTATTTTCCTTGTGTAAGTATATTGTTGTTTTTTTTATTTTGTTCAATTAGGGGCTGAGTTTGTGATAAGTTTTAATAATTTAATTTATTTTCATAACATATAAACCACCATTGCCATAATTTTAGAATCTAAATTAAAATTTCAAGTTCTAAAATTTTCATTTCAATTTTTAAATTCCCAGGTGTCTAATTTCCCAAAATTCAAATTCAAATTCTCATTTTACAAAATTCAAGAATTTTCCAATTTTAAAATTCAAGTCATACAAATCTCAAATTTCCAAAGTTTATATTTCAAAGGCCAATTCTAATTCAAGTCAAATACCTAATTTTAAATTGAGTTATAATTTCTAATTTAATTTTCAAGTTTGTTTTCCAAATCACGTGCTCGATTCCAAAAATTCAAATCACCAAATTTTTTAATTACAATTTTAAATTCAATTCTCAAATTACTAATTTAATTTCCCAAAAATTCCAAATGCCACTAATTTCCAAATTAAAATCTCTCATTCAATTTCTAATTTTCCAAGTTTTCAATTTAAAATTCAAGTCATCAAATTTTCCTTATTATAAATCTCATTTCAAGTAAAAATTTTCATTTAAAATTCAATTGCCTTGTTTAAAATTAAAGTACCTATTTCTTGTTTCAAAATTTCAAGTTTTAATTTCAAAATTCAAGTCACTAATTCCAATTTCAAATTGCAAATTCAAATCAAATTACAAAATTCAAGTTCTTAATTTAAAAATTCAATTTCAAAACCTCAATTCATATTCTCAAAGCTTTAATTCTGTTTCAATTCTTAATTTCCCAATTTATTCTGATTTAAATTTGATTTCAGACTGGGTTTTTCTAAGCAGTTTCGAAATAAATGGAGTTGATTAATGATTAACGTTAGTTGGATATTTGGAGGTTAGGTTATGTGACATATAAATGAGCAAGGTGGAACTCATTGTTCATAACATGCACTTTTAATAAATGGTTGTAAACCTTTGATTTTATAACGATTTTTAATTGAATGAATAGTTTGTGCACAACTCTTAATTCATAGTGTTTCCTATTGGTGGCAGCGGCATGGTCGGAATGACTCCCTCATCCGACTTCAGCGATTATTATTTATATATCTCTGCATCGCTTTGTATTCTTATTGGCATCTTTTGGTATCATCAGTTGATTAGATCAAAAGTCATATTTTCTTTGTTGTTTAAGTAGAGACCGACTTTTAGAGGCTTGGAGGGGTGCTAAACTGTGATATATACCTTTGGAGTAGGTAACATGACCCCAGAGACTAGACTAGTTTTCTGAGACACATTGCACTTTAACTGTGGAGTTACATTGGGTTTTTTGCTGCTTGTTATTTTCTTCAAAAAAGATTAGACTCATTACCATTTAAAATAGTTTTTCAAAAAATAAAAACAGTCTTGTTTTTAAATGGAAAGCGATATAATAACAAAAATACAGGTCCACCTGTTAAACATTATTAGACAAAATTCTGTTTGTAAAAAAGAAACAAGTGTACACCTTGGTGTTTTGATCAGGCCCTTGTGGCAGATTAGCCCATAAAACCTAATAGCCCTATGAAAAATGAAAACTATTAAATGGTTGTTTTTGTTAACGATGAATATAACTTTTGAAGCTTAATGTTGAATGTTAATAACATTAAATATAAAGTTGTTTATTTTAACATTTACCACAGAGTGTGGCGGGGATGTCAATGGGGAAAATTATTTCAGGTTTCATTGCTCCTTGCAATGAGGCAGGTTTGATTAACTATAATCGGGTTTTTAAGCAGTTCGGGTTTATTTTCTCAAATTCGAACGGGTTAGGGGAGGTTCCCGAGTTTATTTTCTCTGAAGATCGTACGAATTAAAAACAGATTAAAACATTATTATTAAAGTCGCCTGCATGCTCGATTATATTTTAAAATATTTTTATTATTTTATTTTATACTTTAATATAAATAATAATAATAATTGAAATGTTTTAAAATATTCCCTAAAATTCATAATATTTTCATTACTTTTATGAAATATATTAATTTAATATAATAAATAAAAATAAAATAAAAACAAAATCAAATAAGTGAACGGGTTTGAAAATTTTTCATTCCCATGTATTACATAACCCAGATCTAATTTAATTTTTTTAAATGGGATAGATTGGAATTGAAAAAAGCTAGCAGTCGGAGTGGGGGATGGGGCTAGTCTTGTCCTAGCCTCAATTTGTCGTCCACAGTAGTAAGTGTTCTGCCCTCCTCCTTATTGAAAATGACCAAAGTTTTTCTTGTTTTGGTGGGAGATGACTTTTGAATAAACATAGCGCCCCAGAAAAAACAGGGGTGGGTTAATGACCGTCAGCCAGCAATTTACATTTTGGGGTTATTTCACACCTAAGTCTTAACCTGAACCAGCACTGACTGCGTGGGCCTGAGTGCTCAACCCACCTCGATATGTCCCTTCACCGGGATCCATTCATTCATATTAAAATCTAAAATAGGAAAATAAGACACTTAATTACAGTCCGTAAGAGTCCGATCGACCCTCTTACCATGATTACATACCCGACTATTTATACAATAGTCCAAAAGAATTTAATTACAATTCTTTTATACAAAACGTACACACAAAAAAACTCTTAAGGCCATATGTCGGCCTCTTTCATAATCACGGCCTCGTGACTTGCCGTCTCCTGTACACGAAAAGGGGTCCCACAGCGGGGTGAAGCGATACTTGATGAGATTCTTACACCAAGAGCTACTCCTCGACGTCTGGCGTACGGCTGCCCAGCGTACGTCTCACAGCATTCCATGCCAAATGCGATCCTACATGGAATGTTTTGTGGCATGAATGAGATGGGCTGCCATTCCATGCTTGAGTCTGTAGGCTCCTTACACTTGTAGCGCCAAGTGCCAAAACCGGAGTCATTGTTGTTTCACCCAGTGACTTTACTCATTGGACAACCTTCCAATATTCATTTTAATTTATCAAATTCCATATGTTTTTACGGGTAGAGAATTTTCGGGATCTCATCGTAGGCTTCGCACCTTAGACGCTTTACATGACTTTTCATTGTATACCATAATACTGTCAAAGGTAAATTTGGATCTTTCACCTTGGGGGGATCTACCATATCTTAATTCGCCTAACACACGTGTGTGTGTATATATATATATATATATATATATATATATATATATATATATATATATATATATATATATATATATATATTTTTTTTTCTATGTCATGCAACCGTGAATATACATTTTTTGGACGTTGTTCGTTTCAAGTTAAATCGCACATTCGCTAAGAATGGTGAATAACGAATTATTATCTGCTTGTAGCGTACCCATTTCCCCAGCCTTGATATTACATTACATATGAAATGCTAATATGTCGACATATTTACGTATAATGAGAGGCTACGTGCGTGCAAAACATGGATAATTATATTTTCTACATATAATTTTCCATTCACTATATATCCCATGTCAATACATCAAACAAGTATATATTAACAAGATTTTCACACAAACAACAAGATATTCATTTTTCCAACAATACCACATAAATACGGCTCACAAAATCTAATAACAGTCCGGACATTTAGTCCCAGACTACACAAAAAACATGTTATATATTTTTTTTTAGCAATAACACAACAAAACCCGAAGGCTTGAGTGCAGGGATCAAAGCGAGCCTCAAACACGATGCAGGTTGCAGGAATAGTCGAAATTTTCAATATTCGGTCCCAAAATCTCGGGGTGAATCCCACATGACCGATTAAAGCGCGAAGCGTCAGTGCAGACAAATGACATTTAGAATTTAGAAGTAATCAGTAGGAAAATTCTCTGTCTTGAAGTTTGTGGCTAAGTATTTTGATACTAAATAGCATGTGCTTTCTCGTTGCGTGGACCATTTATCTCTTTGTGACGAAAATCGATGACCGGAGTCCCATAGATCTTAAAGGAAGGGTGGCACATGTTATGTTTTTTCTCTTTGTTCATTTCCTCCCCATTCCTCTTTTCTTTTATCGATTCAGCTCCCGTATTTACTCACTCTCATTCCTTTTTAATTTTTTCTTTTCTTTGTTCTCATTTGGCTTTCTTTTCTTCTTTCTTTTCTTTCTTTTTCTCGTTTCTTTTCTTCTCATCTATCAAATTTGTCTCATCTCTCTCATTTCTTTGTTTGGTCAAATCCTAAGATATTTCTCCAAATATCTCCTTATTTTCTTGATTTTTTTTTTCTTTTCCATTATTTTTTTCATTTGACACATGATTTAATATGTGGTAGATTTTATCACGAATGTCATGTTTAAATTTCTTCTGTCACATGATAAATGCATCTTAGTATATTATACTCATTTAAGGTGTCGTGTAAGCGCATGTCATCTGTGTGTCATGGCTGCCGATGTATCGAAAAATGTGAAATTCAGTATCTCGGAGGTCGTGAAATTTAATAAGTAGCTAGATTTCGCGGAATGAATTGATTGTGAAGTCGTTTAAATCATGAGATACAGGAATTTACAGTTTTCGACCGAAGTGAACAATTTTAATGAAAATTTGAATTTTCAAGGTTTACATTCTTCCCTCTTAGCAATTTCATCCACAAAATTCATACGCTAAACACATGCATATGCAATAATTATTCTAATAATAATTAGAATGTTTTTAATAAATAATTTATAAAAATTCATAATATTTTATTTTTATGAAATATATATTAATTTTAATATAATAAAAATATATATATAAATGGAATGAGGTTTGGAAAATTTCACGAATTACTCTCGCCGTATCGCGCCATGCTCGTTTAATTTTTAAATGGAACAAGTTTGAGAATTGACAAAATTAAACGAGTCAGATCGGGATGAGATCGTCTTGTCCCAAGCCTCATGTTGTCATCCCTAATAGTGAGTGTTGTTAGCCCTCCACCTTATTGAGCAACGATGAAGTTTTTCTTGTTTTGGTGAATATGAATTTTTTTGAATAAAAAAAGCCAAATATTTTCAATTTTCTATTCATAATTTTTTAAAAAAAATTTCATTAATAAGTCGTGAAAATTTGAAAAAACAAACAATTGAATATTGAAAGCTAATAACTAAGATGACGTTTGTTTTTTTGGCTTATTTATAAAAGCAAATTGCTTTCGAACTTTAGACTATTTGTTTTTTCATTTTTATAACTTATTTTATGATTTTTTTAAATTTCTTCTTATTAGAAAAAAGTCATATACTTAAAATCTATACAAATATTTTAAAATCTACAAAATATTTCAAAATATTTTAATTTTTTTTTCATTAATCACTATCTTTAAAATTATTAATTTTATATATTCTATTTTAGTTATATAAAATAAATAATCAAAATAATTATTTTGTAGAATGATAATAATAGATTATTTATCATAATAATTTTATAATTTTATTTTTTTGTAAATATGTGCATATATTATATAAATATTTTTTATTTTATCATAATAATAAAAGTGACTTGATGAAAAGGCTTTTTGAAACTAAATTTGAAAATCTAATCATTCATTCATTTTTCACCTCAATTATGACAAAAATATCCTCATTTTTTATTGTAAAAATAGTAATTTCTTTTTAAAGATATATGTAAATACATGAAATGACAATAAATATTTTTATACATCATGAGTCATTTTTTAAGAAAAAACAAATAAATGACTAACTTTACAAATATTGAGTTATTTAAGGTATTTTAATCAAATATTTATATTCTTTAAAAAAACAAATTAGGATTATATTGCCCTTACATGAACAAGTACTCAAATTATATTTTTAATATATTTAAGATGTTCCTTTTAAGCATATAAAAAAACAAACACTTTAATACTTAGTAAATACAATATTAAAAAATAATAATTCTAATACTTAATACTATTAAGGGTGTGTTTGGTAAAACTTATTTACACAACTTATTTGAGCTTTTCTTCTCACATAAATATTTTTAACAAAAATTATGTGTTTAGAAAAACTTATAAAAATAAGTTATGATCCTCTTATAAGCCTATTTTAGCTTATTTCAATAAAACTCGTATAAAAACTTATACGAAAGCCTAGACCATCTTAATGATAAAAAATCATGTAAAAAATAGGTAAAATTTTTAGAAAAAATTATGTAAAAACTAGGAAAAATAATGAAAAGTAGAAAACAAATTCTGATTTTTTTTGAAAATTTATGTAAAAACAGCAAAAAAGAATCTGAAAACTAGAAAAAAAATTCCAAAGATTATGTAAAAATAGGAAAAACTGAAATATAATTAAAAAATAGAAAAAAAAAATTTCTATTGATGATGGAAAGAAATATATTGATGATGATTTTTTTTTTATTTAGAATTTGATGTAAATGCATGAATGTTTATTTTATTTTGGAACTTAGAATTTTAGTGATAATAGGAAACAATCATATTTATTTATTTTGTTTTTGAAATCTTTGTGATGATGAAATAACTAGTGATGTTTGATTTTATATTTGATGTTATTTCTTTTATTATATTTTATTATTAGATAAAAACAATAATTAATATTTAGTAAGAAATATAATTTTTATTTATATTAGATAGGGTACATATCACTTAAAAAGCTCTTGCCTTAAGTGCGCCTTACACCTCAAGGCCCTAAGAAGCTTTTGCACCTCAATAAACCTTAAATAACTGAGTTCATGATATATCATATTTCAATTTATAAAAAGCGTCCAAAGATTTTAATGAAAAAAAAATATATAATATTTTAGTTTTCCTAATCTAACATGTATATGAAAAAAAAGTGAATGAGATAATAATTCACCAAGCTATTTTTATCTTAAATATCGCATTTGAATGATAAATGTTTTCAGTTTATAGTGAATCTTTGCTTTATTTTTAATTTTTGATATATATATATATATATATATATATATTAATTTTTAATTCTTTAATTTTAGTTTTTTTAATTTTTAAAAAATTATAACAAGTGTTTATTTATTCAAACAACTCAATTTTATAAATATATGATGATCTTTTAGTAATTTCAGTATTATAAGTACTTAAGTAGTAATACATCCAACCACTTTAAAATAATGTATAAGTACTTTTTAAAATATGCATCAAAATACAAATAACTTGATATAAGCACTAACCTAATAAACTCTTATAAAATAAATATTTAATTAAACTATTTACCCAAACAGGGCTTACGCATTCAACTAAATAAAAATTACATTCAACATTAAATAAAAAAAACAAATGCTCACTAATCATTACCCATCTTTCTATTAAAGAAGATATATTTAACCCATAATTCATCCACTCAAACCTGCTGAATGAAATGAAGTGGTAAAGGAATCTATGAATCCCTAAAGGATAATAAACAAAGTAAATAGATATTAAAAAAAAAAAAAAAAAAAGCCTCATAATTCATTAGATGCTTAGTTGAAGTACTTCTGATTGTTCAATTATTCTATAATCCCATAACCATGACCACTATAGGGGCAGACTCAACAGTATTTAACCAATTTATTTTTTCTCTTTATAAGTTAAGAGAACTAATCCAAGAATTCTTCTTTGCCGTGAACCGTGAATTGAATCACCATCCAAAATTCTATTTTATCATCTCAATCCAACCGCCCTTCCGCGTTTTTTACTTAAGTTCAAGAAATCTAAATTGACTGACTGGGTATATAATAACAATAATGATAATAATAAAAATTATAAATATAATAATAGATCCTTGAAATCCCAGAAACATACATCTATTTCCAGGAAAAGTAGGCTATACAACAACAAAACAGCTCAACAGAGAGTAAGAGCAATAACAAAAAGGTGCCTTTTCCTGCATTTTTCACTATTCTAAATTTTATTAATATGTTATGTTGATGTTGTGCATAAGAGAGAGAGAGAGAGAGAGAGAGAGAGAGAGAGGAGTTTTCAATTCTGATACATCATCATCTCCATCAGCAGAACCTCAAAGCAGCTTCAAGTTCCTTCTCATCAGCGCAGTTTACCATCTAGCAAATAAGCCCGCTGCCATACATATATTATATGAAACAAAACCTTCACATGAGTACCACTCTAAAGGTTTTCAAGAATCTGGGAACAAATGACGTGAAATTAGGTCAGTCCATTACCAAAACGTGAATCCCATGAATGGATTTAAGCTGTCTGTTTGCTCCGCCTTGTTGCAGTTCCTGAATTTTCCAACAATAACGTAACATAAAATGAAGGATGAGGCTATGGTTGAGTAGATGAGAAGGATAAGAAAGATCATACATATTTTGATTTAGAACACAATTTCTTATCTATGGCATCAATCAAAACAGCACACAAGTATAAACTGAAAGATCGGATAATGGATAGAAAGATGAAGATGTTGAAACAAACAGAAAACAAGCTCATGAAGGGTGGAAAATAAAGACATTTCTGATACAGAAAAACCATTTAGAAAAAAAAAGGGTTTAAAGGGTGGTTATCTCATCACTCTTAAAGTTTATTTGGCTCTACTTTACTTTTACATGGTTGAATAAGGGCCCATACAATGACATACTCAAAGTTTCCCATTTCTGTCCAAGGCAACTATACAGATATCTTATAGCATTCATATAAGTGATCATGAAGAATAACAGAAAAGAATCTGTAACATTGAGAACCAAACTAGGAAAGCCCAAGATATTAAAATCCCAAAAGCAAATCTACCTTAGAAGAACACCTATAAGCTTATTTATGAGGTAAGAGAAATCAGAGAACACGTGAATGCTGTCAAAGGTTCTACAATTCACAACCAGAAAATAATGTAGGCTGAAGGTGACTTATACTCACAGTGTCTGGTTCGTCATCTGATACTAGTAATCTATCGAAACAGTGCCCAGAAATTGTACAAACCACAGTATCATTGGCTGTATCCATAACAACTTCTCTGCATGTATCATCACATACTACATAAACAACCAAGAGAATAGAACAGTTAGCCCCAAATTTTATGTACAAACACATACGTTTTTCATATAAACACAAGATATGCCTCATTATTTGGTAGGAATTATGACTGTTTCCTACCATGAACATGTCCAGTCTTCTCACAAACAAATACATCACCAATTTGGTGGTACAAGTTACTCCAGAGCAGTTATGGTTGATGTCCATCTTATCCAGTCAAACCTTGACTACTTGCAAATCGACACTTGATCAGTTTAGTCTTGTGAGAATTATCAGTCATCGTTTACCTTCATATAAAACCAAATTAGACATGGAGAACTTGGAACACCTCATCTTAAATTTCAGTATAGCATAGTCACTGACTCATGTCTAATGGAAACAGAAGAATCAACTAAGCATATATATATATATATATATATAGACACACAATCATTTAAAATTGAGCAAATACACAGCCACAAACTAGCACCTGATACAAACAATTTGAAGCCCAATAACAAGATATCATACACTCATCCACAAGGCATAAACAAGTGTATTCAAATAGACAAATAAAAGTGAAGTCAGAAGGAAATAGTTGTTGAACATAGTTTACAAAAAAATACAAGAAGAAGAAGGAAAAGAAAACGTATTTTTGCTCATAAAAAGTAGGTTTATAAAACAAGAAATACTGCTACAACATTCATCATTCAACATATTTACCACAATAAATTAGAAAACCCAATAACTAAAATTTTTGGTGGAAAAGATTATAATTAGTCCCAAGCTCAGACAAGAGGCAAAAGTTTCAGGAAATAGTAACCCTTTACTTGTGATAGTTGAGGTGCTTGGCTTCTCTTTGCTACATGCATTTGGATATAATACTCCTTGAACTCAGATGGGCAATTTCTGACAAATTCAACAATGTCTTCTTCATCACGCTGAAGGAAAAAGTTAAGGCTTAAAAAACTACATGAAGACGAAACCAAGCATTAACAACAGACATCAGATGAATGATGAATCAAAGGAAATACGACAAACCAAATATCTTATACCCTAGAAAACATACGAGGCAGAATGTTTGAAGTGAATTCAGACTGGAAAAGGCAATTCGCATTTTCAAGTTCATAATAGTTCTAAAAAATATAAAAAACCATCATCAAAAAATTGAATTTAAAAACCTTACTTTCAACAACAAACTTTTCTGGATAACTCTGCTGAAGAAAAAAAAAAATATATATATATATATATATATATATATATATATATATATATATATATATATATATATATATATATATTATCAGATGAAAAGACAAAATGCTTAAAATTACAAACAAACTTACCTCAATATACAGCTTTCCAGGCACATTCTCGAAACTTTTTGTAGAGCGGGCCCAGCGCATACAATACCTATAAAATTTTGGAAACCATTATAACAATAGATATGATTGTCTTTGCTCATACATATATACATATATAAAAACTGTTTAGGAGCTTCGTATTCCAACACACCTCCTTGTGGTTTAATATCTGGGAAACATAAATTATCTGGTTACCTTTCGGATCCAATCAGTTTATGAGTAGATACATATAGATCAAACCACAAGGAGACATGTAGCAACACTAAGCTCCATAACGGTTTTTAACTATTATGGCAAGTGCCCAGAGCTCTGAGTTTCTCTATAACATGCATATGTTTTTTGATGAACCATTTTCTCTTTGGCAAATAAACCTTGAACTACGGAAGTTTATGACACAAGGTTTGATCATGGCTACATAGTTTCAATGTATTGCAGTAAGCCGGCTTACACAGACTATCGAAGAGATCACAAAGGCTTTCTAGGACTCTCACTTAAGTTGAGGAATTAATGGAGTCTCACCGTTAAATGCATGCAAAATTTGTAGTGTTCTAGTAATTCATTGAAATTGTTAAAATGTCTCCACAAACCTTTGCTTGTCTAGAACTCTAAGCAAATAAAAATACTTCCATGAACAAGACACAGAAAGAATAACTTTTCTAAGGCCTCCCAGATTCTACTGTCACAAATACCAGCTAGGACAAATAAACATACACACAAATAACTAAGAATAGCAAACTAAAAAATATACGTATTACACATCATAAGATTAGAAAATCAGAGACAAACACCTTGATTCGAAAAATGTAAACAGAGTAGAAAAGAACAAAATTATACTACTTACAGGCAGCGCCACAAGCTTTCATCAGATGCTGAGTTGTTTAAGAATCTACAAACCAGTGAGCATGCAACAAGGTCCTGCAATATCATAAAAACAGGTTTTATAAAACATCACTACCATAAAAATAGATCGAGCCAGTAGACTCTGAAAATAGTAATAACTGAAACGTAGACCTGTCCATCAAGTGTAAGTGAACATGTTATGAACAAGCAATTTGAAATCTAAAAATGATCCCATGTTCTTTCTTAAATGTAAAGTCGATTAGATGATCTTTCTACCAAGCACTTTGCCAATCGACAAAGCAAATTGGTTAAACCTTCATTCTGCCACCTTATTATTTTTTTTTGAGAACCCATTCTGTCACCTCAAATTTTGTTAAGTTTAGTTGGACAACAGGCATATTTTCCATTCAGAGATAAATTTATGCCCAGAAGTAATCGAAAAACTCTTAAAATAATTCTCAGCGGATATTAACTAACAAACTAATAATATGATAAAAATTATACAAAGCAATCAGAGTTAAAACCGATATTCAAAAAATGAAAGTAGAAATTAAGCAGAGGAAAAATTTTTTCATTCACAAGCACAATTTTGCAGTGGATGATCATATAAGGCGAGTTGATGCATAACTAAACAGTTCATTATACATATCATTCTATAGACAAATAATAAGGCGAATATGAATCTAAGAAAATGGAAAAGAAAACGGTAGAAAAATAGAGACCTCGGAGGAGAGGAATTTGAGAATATGATGGAAAAGTTCAGGAGGGATCTTGCTGAAGATGCCAGTCTCTATCCTCTTGGGGGCACTTCTCTTTGCTGTACCCATCAGCGCGCAACCGTTTTGCTTGTGGCTGCTCTGCAGCCGCCTCTTTCCTGCAAAGTCGACAACATCAAGATCGATATGCACGTGGCGGGAAAAGGCAGGAAAAGCTTATTTTTCTCGGAAAGTAAAGAAGAACCTGATCGGAGGCCTCAGAGAGGACCTCGGATTCCAGAAAATGAGCAAGATTTTCGTCTTCGTACTCCGAACTGTCATCTCTCAGCCTAGTCTGGTTCCCACTTCCCACAGAGACTCGCGCAAACAAACACAATCCCACTTCCTAACTAGCCCCCGAACCTCAGATCCCAAACTAACTCAGGCACATTTAAATTGAAACGACCTGGGCAGCTGGGTCGATTCTGATTCTGATTTCCAATGCAAAATATCTTGCTTTTTTTTTTTGCCTGAGAATGCTTTCACGCGCCTTCTTCTGCGTGGATCCACGTCATGTGCTTTCTTCTTTGACACGTATTTATTTATAAATTTTTTTTAAATAACTAAACACTACGCTCTTACAAATATAGGAGTAGTAAACGGGATCTTAGGAAGTAATCAAATATAGATAATTATGAATATATCCCGTTATTTGGTTTTATATAGGAATATCGGTAAATATCGTGGATAAAAATATTAATAAAGTAAAAATTAATTAAAATATTTTAAAATTTATAAAAATATTTTAAAATTTATGAAAATATTTTATTAAATTATAAAAAATACATAAATAAACAAATATATATTTGTTAAAAATGATATTCATTATAATTTATCGATAAATTATATTACAATAATAATTTAAAACCAAAATAAAGATTGATGTGACTATATTATATTATTTGATGAAGATATCCTATCTTGATGAGATAATATTCATAATCTTTGTAATATTGAGATAAATAAAAAATAATAATAATTTGAGAGTTATATGGAACTTAAATGTGTATCAATGAGTTTATAAATAAATTATATGATTTTAGGAATATTTAAAGAATTATTTAGAGTTAAAATAGCCATTTGATTTTGATTTTTCGATATTTTATCGATATATCTTCGATATTTATCAATATTTTACAGAAATTTTTAGCAGCGCGCGCGAATGGGATTATCTATAGACCGATATAGATATTTAAACTGATATATGGAATTTTTTGTTCAATGGATCTTACATTTAAAATTTGGACTCTACCACATTTTCTCTCATATCTTACATTTTTTAAATTTGAATGCTGAGTTAGGTGTTTATGAACGTATTTATTCATGAAATGAATTCCTTAACCATGCAGCTGTTTTGAAAATTGAGAGCAATTCCAATTTCCATCCCGTCTCCTTTCTCCTTTTCTCCCTCCATTTCCCATACTTAGGAAATTTCATTCAAATATATCACGTATCGTAGAGCAGATATGGAAGCTAATGATGCACAAGTAAGTTGATTAGAACATATATATTATAGGTATTCATAAAGAGTTCGATTTTAATAGGGATAGATTTTGTACTAGCCTTTAATTAAATAAAAAAAAATTGGAGATATGAATAATATATATTTTATCTCTTTTATATGTGAAAAGTAAGCACTTT
The DNA here is from genome assembly GCA_016808115.1 of Tetrastigma voinierianum. Taxonomy (NCBI): domain Eukaryota; kingdom Viridiplantae; phylum Streptophyta; class Magnoliopsida; order Vitales; family Vitaceae; genus Tetrastigma; species Tetrastigma voinierianum. The sequence goes on from JAEQBH010002058.1 coordinate 46,737, forward strand.
TATCTTCTTTATTTTTTTATTTTTTATAATAATAAAATAATATTTTAATTATTATGAAACTAATGCTTATGCTATATGAGTTGAGTTTCGAGAGAATAGAGATAAAATCTTCTTTTATTTTTCCATCCCCAAACCGGCCAAATATAATAATATATCATGCCATCTAGATATGATATGGAATTGAGCTAATTCAAAAGCGCGAGGGGAGTGAAGGCGTCGTCCTCCCAAGGATGAAAATATTGGTTTCGACGGATATATCGGTACTTGGATTTTATGGATATATCGGTGGATATTTTACATGAATATCGATATATCGAATTAAAAATTTATTTGTGATCAATCCATAACTATTGGATCAAGAGTGAGTTCAAATCGATTAAATATATCTCGATATACATATTGATATATAGATATATATAGATATTTTATCGAGAAATTAAACTAACGCACGGCATTATTACCCTGAACTTTGATATTTCCACGATATGTCGATCCAGCGGAAATATATCGGCGATATATCGGTCGCCTTGATATCATGTCGAGCATCCAGCCGTCATCGGATATATCGGATATATCGGCGGATATATCAGTATTTTAAATCACTGCGTGCTCCTTCATATTCCACGAGACCACTCCTCCTGTGATCTTGTCAAACTCGTGAGAATCTCTAGACGGGCTTTGACGAGGATCTGTGACCGGCGTATTTGTCGGCGGCCGCCCGGAAAGCTCGTGTCCTCGGAATCCGTCTTTCCCTGCGTTGACATTATTGTGCTGTAAGGCTCTTCTCTCACTGCAACAATCTATGAAAATGAGAAGATAGAACATAAAGGGAGGGAGGTTAAGCTTTCTTTTCATCTTTTTATCAATTTATTTTACCTCTTTTGCAAGGAAACTTCGGTTTCTAATCAATCTTTGAGTCTTACCCAATAAGTTCATAATAATGACAATTAAAGAGATGAGGTGGATATGAGTTCACGAAGAATAGAGAGAGAAAATGAGTATCGATTAATCATGAGTATATCTTTTTGAAAAATCGAATTGTTTGAAATAGAAATATGATGAATATTGGTGATGATGCTTTTCAAGCCGGAGTAAAATTTGGAGGCGTGTGGGGGTCGTTAGAGTGGACCGGATTGTTTGTAAGTTTGGGATGCGTACGGATCGTCACGAATTTGAAGAGAGGAGGAGTATGGCTGGCTGCCCAGATACAGGTCTGAGCGCTGGTAGTATGACTCCTGCAAAAGCAGAGGAAGGGGTCGGCGGGGGGTATCTGGTGGCCTCAGTGCCTAAGTCGGTTTCTTTACGAGGAGAAAGAGGAGCTGGCAAGAGGGCGAGATGTGTTGCATATGGTGTGCGTCTAGGTCACGTGCCTTTCACACATTTGAGATTGGCCACTGTATTTATAGTGTATATTATTCCCGATTTGAGGGTAGTAAGGATTCTTTTCGCATTTGGATGGGATATTTATTGCCTTTATCAGTTTTTAGAAGAATGTGAAGGAATAGTTTGTTGAAATTATCCTCCTTCCTTTTTAGTGAGATTGATTGGATTTACGGGATAATATATTATTGAGAATTATCATGTTTCCATATTGGTGAGATTTGGTCGATGTGCGGGATGTGAGCACTTAGGTGCTCAATGTCGTCGGCTGGGGAGAGTGGGTGAACTTTCGTTTGGACCCGGCCCATTTGGGAACCGTGTTTTATAGGGCTTGCCTCTCCTTTGGGCACACAGTGGTAGTAGGCGCAACGGCGCATTTTTCAAAGCGTGGTTGCCCCCATTGCTTGTGCACGGTGTGCGTGAAGCTGAGGGGCTATGCTCCGTTCTTGTATAGGGTGTGATTTCCACGTGTCAGCTCGGGGCTGGATTAGTTAGGGCTTTGTTGTCGTCTTATGTCTGGTGATAATGATGACCTTTGGTTCTCGCTCATTTCTTAGTAAATATCCTCGGCCAGATTGTGCCCAAGTTCCCGCTTGAGCCAAGATGGCTGATTGGCGTACGGAGTTGAGAAATTAAGCTCGTGGCCCAGGTCACTAGAGATACCGTGGGCTAACTTGTTAAATTTGGACCGATTCTAGAACATGCGACTTTTAGTGAGGTCGTTAGTGATTTGCCTCCATCATTGACTTGTATGGGCCAAGATTGATTCACTGGTGCATGGCTGCTTTGGCCGGAGTCGTGTCTAGTAAATTGGGTGAAACTCGTCCTGCGACCCGACGGGAAAACTGTGTTATCGAAATGATTGATGAAGGCCGTCATGTTGTGGAAGGGTTTTGTCGTTTGGAAGAACTACAAATCAAGCGAGATGCGGGGAAGAATTAATCAATCAGATGATGAAAGGATGAGCCTGTGACCGCCAGACTTTTGCTCTGCTGTGGCGTGTGGCTATGTTGTGGATGGATGGCGATGGCGATGGCGGATCTGGCAGTGGCGGTGGCGAGATGGCGTTGGACAGTGGCGATTGGCCAAGTGGCGGTGGCGCAGTGGCGGTGGCCGGTGGGTTGGCGGAGTGGCGTTAGCGGTAAGCGATTGAACCCGGTGGCATGTAGCCGGTGGCGATTGGAGCGGTGGCGGTGTGGTAGTGGCGATTGAGCCAGTGGCGATTGAGGCCGGTGGGCGTTGTGGCCGGTGGCGATGTAGGTGGCGGGTTGCAGGCCGGGGTAAGCGGTGTGGCCGGTGGCGTTGGTCAGTGGGCGGTTGGGCCCGGTGGGCGTTGACCGGGTGGCGGTTGAACCGGTGTGATGTGGCCCGGTGGCGGTTGAGGCCCGAGGTGGCGGGTGTGGGTTTGGGGTGGCGGTTGGTAGAGTGGCGGGGTGGCGGGGTGGGCGATTAGCTAGTAGGTGGCGATTGGTAAGTGGCGATTGATAAATTGGCGATTGAGCGAGTGGGCGTTATGGCCAGTGGCGATTGAGCGGTGGCGATAGGCCCAGTGGCGGTGTAAGCCGAGTGGCGGTGCCAGTGGCGATTGAGCAGTGACGGTGGCCAGTGGCGTTGTAGTGATGGCGATTGAAGTGGCGGTGTAAGTGGCGATGGCCAGTGGCGTGGCCCGATTGGCGATTGAGCGAGTGGCGATTGGGCGAGTGGCGTTATAGCCCGAGTGCGGTGAGGCAGTGGCGATTGAGCCGGTGGCGATTGGCGGTGGCGGTGGCGAGTGGCGATTGAGCCGGTGGCGGTGGCCCGGTGGCTGTTGAGCTGGGTGGCGAGTGTAGCGGTGGCGGTGTGGCCAGTGGCGATTGGTAGAGTGGCGGGTTGGGCCGGTGGGCGTTAGGCCCGGTGGCGTGGCCGGTGGCGGTTGGGGCCGGTGGCAATGTGGCCGGTGGCGGATTGAGGCCGAGTGGAGTCGAGCCCGGTGGCGATGTGGCCAGAGTGGCGATGCGTGGGGCGCGATTGGTAGGAAGTGGCGGTGTAGCAGTGGCGATTGGGCGAGTGGCGATTGAGCCCAGTGGCGTTGTTGCCAAGTGGCGATTGGGCGCGGTGGCGATTGGTAAGTGGGTATGTAGCCGGCGGTGGCGATTGAGCCGGTGGCTGGCCGGAAGTGGCCCGATTGGTAAGTGGCGGTGGTAGAGTGGCGATAGCCAGCGGGTGGCGATTGGCGGTGGCGGTTGAGGGCGGTGGCGTTAGCCCGGTGGCGTGTAGCGGTGGCGATTGAGCAGTGGCGATGTAGCGAGTGGCGATGGCGAGTGGCGGTGGTAGAGTGGCGGTGAGTCGGTAGGCGTTGTAGCAGTGGCGGTGGCCAAGTGGCGATGGCAGTGGCGATTGGGCAAGTGGAGTGTAGCGGTGGTGATTGAGCGGCCCGGAGATTGGGCAGTGGCGATTGGTAGGAGTGGCGTGGCCAGTGGCGATTGAGCCAGTGGCGGTGTAGTGGCGAGTGAGAGTCGGGTGTGATTGGCCCAGTGGCGGTGGCCAGAAGTGGGCGTGCGAGTGGCGATTGGCCAAGTGGCGGTGGGCCGAAGTGGCGATGTAGCCAGTGGCGAGTGGGCGGTGGCCGGTGAGCGAGTGGAGATGTAGCCAGTGGTGATTGGAGCCCGGAGGTGGCGTTGTGGCCAGGGTGGCGGGTTGGGCCGGGGAATGGCGATGTAGAAGTGGCGATTGAGGCCGGTGGGCGTTGTGGCCGGTGGCGATTGGCCAGAGTGGCGATGTAGTAGGGGTGGCCGTGAGCGGTGGCGATGGCCGGTGGCGATTGAGCCCAGTGGCGATGTGGCCGAGTGGCGATTGGGCCGGGAGATGGCGATTGAGCCGAGTGGCGATGTAGTAAGTGGCGATTGAGCCGGGGTGGCGTGTAGCCAGTGGCGATTGAAGTAGAGGTAGCGATTGGTAGAGTGGGCGTTATGGCCGAGTGGCGATTGGCGGTGGCGATGTGTGAGGAGTGGTCGGTGAGCCGGTGGCCATTGAGCCCGGGTGGCGATGTGGCGGTGGCGATGTGGCCCGGTGGCGTTGAGCCGAGTGGCGATGTAGCCCAGTGGCGATTGGCGAAGTGGCGTTGGCCAGAGTGGCCGATTGGTAGTGGCGGTCAAGCCAGAGTGGCGATGGCTAGGAGTGGCGATTGAGCAGTGGCGGTCGCAAGCCGGTGGCGATGTGGCCAAGTGGCGATTGAGCCGAGTGGCGATGTAGCCGAGTGGCGATGTAGCCAGTGGCGATTGAGCCGAGTGGCGATTGAGCGAAGGCTGATCGACTCCTCGATGTTTGTGACCTGCAGGTGAATGACGAGACTCGTCAGGGAGTGAGCAACAGTTAAGGTGAGGCTCGTCCATGTGTATTGATGGAAGAGCTCGTCGGTCACGAGACTTGGGAGGCTTCGTTATTATTATGGAAGTGTTCAGGTGAGAGGCTCGTAGAATGCGTGGTAGGAGCTCGCCCGTGTTGGTGATGGGAAGAGCTAAATCAGTAAAAATAATGGCGAGGCAGTCCATCGAAGGCGTGAAGAAGGGCTCGTCGGGTGAGCAGTGGGAACTTCGTCCATATCGAGGGGAAGCCGTCAATATGAATTATATAGGTTGGGCGATCACATCGATATGCGAGTGAAGGAGAAGCATCGGGAATCACGTGGTAGGAGCTCGCCCATGTTGGTGATGGGAAGGCTCGTCAGTAAAATAATAGTAGGAAGGCCCGTCATTTGGAGGTACGGGTGAAGGCTCGTCAGGTTCGAAACGGTGGGAACTTCGTCCATATCGAGGGAAGAGCTCGTCAATAGAAGTTTGGAAGGAGCAGTCGCGTGTGCGGAGTGAAGGGCTCGTCGATAGGAGTTGTTTGGGGGCTCGTCGGGGTGGGAACCATTGGAAGGAGCTGTCCCGGGTGAAACTGTTGCGAGAGCTCGTGCATGTAAATGGGGCTCGTCGGGTGGTAGTTGGAAGGAATGTCGGGTAAGCGCATTGTAGGCTCGTCCATGTAAATAATAGGAGCTCGTCAAAGATAGAGCATTGGGAGGGCTCGCCCGGGTAGACGTTGTAGGCTCGATCCATGTAAATAATAGGGCTCGTGGGATGGAAATTGTTAGGGAGGGCTCGTCGGGTGGAATTTGTTGTAGGCTCGCCCGTATAAATAATGGGAGCTCGTCGGATAAAATTTGTTGGGAGGCTCGTCGGAGTGAAGCTGTTGCTTAGGCTAGATCCATGCAAATAATAGGAGCTCGTCGGATAAATTTGTTGGGAGGAGCTCGTCGGGTGAAATTTGTTAATGAGCTTCGTCAGGTGTAGATAATGGGAGCTCGATCAAGTAGAAGGCTGTTGGAAGAGCTGTCGAATTGGAAATTTGTTGTAGAGCTGATCCATTATAAATAATAGAGACTCGTCCAAAAGTAAAATTTGTTGTTGGGAAGGAGCTCGTCGGGAGGCTGTTGTAAGAGCTCGGTCGTGTAGATAATAGGAGCTCGTCAAGTGAAGTTGTTTGGGAAGAGCTATTGGTGGAAATTTGTTGTAGAGCTCGATCCGTGTAGATGTGTGGGGCTCGTCAAGTGGAAGAATTGTTAGGGAAGAGCTCGTCGGGTGGAAATTTGTTGTAGAGCTCGTCATTAAATAATAGGGCTGGAATTCAGTGGGGCTGTGGGAAGAGTCGTCGGGGGAGAAGCGGTTGTAAGGCTCGTCGGGTGGATGGCGGGGCTCGTCGAGGCTGGAAGTGTGGGAAGGGAGGCTCGTCAGGTGGTATTTGTAGGCTCGATCCGTGTAGATAATAGGGCTCGTCAGTAGAGATGTTGGGAAGGCTCTTCGGGGTGGAGGCTTGTTGGCAGAGGTGATCGTAGCAGATAATAGGAGCTCGTCAGAGTATAGGCTGTTGGGAAGAGCCTATTCGGAAATTTGTTGTGGAGGCTCGTCAAGGTGTAGATATTGAGATAGATCAAGTAAGGGCATTTGGGAAGGGCTAAATCGGTGGTGATGTAAGGCTCGTCCGTATCAAAATAATGGACTAGTCCAGTGGAAATTTGTTGGAAGGAAGCTCGTCGGAAGGTATTGTGGAGCCAGTCAGGTGTGAATAATGGGACTCGTCAGTGGGGTGTTGGGAAGAGCTCGTCGGGTGGGCGTAGCAGAGCTGGAATCCGTGTAGATAATAGGGCTCAGTCAGTAGAACATTGGGAAGGCTCAGTCGAATTGTTTGTCGTAGAGCTCGTCCGTATAAATAATAGAAGACTCGTCAGTACAAATTTGTTGGGAAGGCTCGTCGGGAGGCTATTTGTAAGAGCTTGTCCGTGTAGATAATAGGAGCTCGATCAAGTAATTTGTTGGGAAGGCTCGTCGGGAGAGGCATTGTAGAGGCTTGTCAGTGTAGATAATAGGAGCTCGTCGAGTAATTGGATGAAGCTGTTGTAAGAGGCTCGCCCGTGGAAAATAATAGGGCTCGTCAGGATAAGGCTGTTGGGGAGGGCTCGTCGGGGTGAGCTGTTGTGGGCTCGTCCACGTACAAATGAATAGGAGCTCGTCGGATAGATTTGTTGGGGCTCGTCGGGTGAAATTTGTTGTAGGCTCGTCGTGTAGATATTGGGAGCTCGTCAGTGGGGTACATTTGGAATTTCGTCGGGTGAATTTGTTGTGGAGGCCAGTCCATGTAAATAATGGGCGGCTAGATCAAGTGGGGTGTTGGGAGGCTCGTCGGGTTGTAAGAGGCTCGTCAGTGTGAATGTGGGGCTCGTCCAGTGGGGCTGTTGGGGAGGAGCTCGTCGGGTGGGCGATTGTAGAGCTCGTCCATGGAAATGTGGGTTGGCACAAGTCAAGTGGGGGTTGGGAGGCTCGTCGGGAAGAGTACATTTGTAAGGAGCTCGTCCGGTGTGGATATTAGGGCTAGTCCAGTGGAAATTTGTTGGGAAGGAGCTCGTCGGGTGAGTCTGTTGGCAGAGCTCGTCCGTGTAGATAATGGGAGCTAAAAAATCAAGAATTCAAGGGCTGTTAGGAAGGAGAGGCTGATGGGAGAGGCTGTTATGAAGCTAGATCCGTGTAGATAATAGGGCTATCAGGTAAGAGCATTTAGGAAAGGCCTAAAGTCGGAGTAGGCTTGTTGTAGGCTTTCGTCAGGTGTAGATAATAAGACTCGTCAGTGAAATTTGTTAGGAAGAGCTCGTCAGTGGAAACGCATCGTAAGGCTAATCCATGTAAATAATAAGACTCGTCAAGTAAATTTGTTGGGGAGGCTTCGTCGGGAAGACTGTTGTAGGCTTGTAATTAACGTGTCGAATTTCGTCGAGTAGAACATTGGGAAGAGCTGTCGAGGTGGGCGTGTAGGCTCGTCCATGTAAGATGTGGAGGGGAGCAGATGCATTTTGAAGTCCGGTGAAGGGGCTGTCAGTGTAAATAGTAGGGCTCGATCCATCGGGTTGAGGGATGAGCCCCGTCGATGGAGTGTAAGAAGGAGCCCGTCTGTTTGGGTGTGAAGGGCCCCGTCCTTTGTGAATAGTAGGGCTCGTCATTACGAGTTGGGGATGAGCCTCGTCAATGAATGGTAGAGGGCTCGTGCATGCAGGTGCGTGAGGGCCGTCATTGTGAATAGTAGGGGCTCGTCATTACGGTTGAGGGATGAGCCTGCCGTCGATATAGATGGTAAGAAGGAGCGTCACATGCAGGTGCGGCGAAGGGCTCAATCACTTTGTGAATAGTAGGGACGAGCCTCGTCAGTATGAATGGTGAAGGAGCCGTGCTGTCACAGATCTTTGTGAAGGGCTCATCACTGTGAATAGTAGGGGCTCGTCATTCCTGGTGAGGGACGAGGCCTAGTCGATATGAATGGTAAGAAGGGCAGATGCATGCAGGTGCGGCGAAGGGGCTCGATCCTTTGTGAATAGTAAGGGCTCGTCATTCTGAGTTGAGGGACGAGCCTCGTCAATATGAATTGGTAAGAAGGGCCGAGTACATGCGGGGTGCGTGAAGGGCTCGTCAACGTGAATAGTGAGGGCTCGTCATTCTGGAGTTACGAGGAATGAGCCTCATCGATATAGATGGTAGAAGGAGCGTCATCTGGGAGTCACGTGAAGGGCTCGTCCTTTATGTGAATAGTGGGGCTCGTCATTACGAGGTTGAGGACGAGCCTCGTCAATATGGATGGTAAGAAGGAGCCACGTTTGTTTGGGTGCGTGAAGGGCTCGTCAATGTAAATGATGGGAGGGAGCCCGTGCGATTTGAAGTCAGGTGAAGGGCTCGTCAGTGTAAAAATGGTAGAGGCTCGTCCATCGAGTTGAGGATGAACCTCGTCAATATGAGTGTCTGAAGAACCACGTCTTGTCTGAGTGCGGTGAGGGGCTCGTAAATGAAGCGCCAGGAGGAGCCCGTCTGTTTGAGTCAGGTGGGGGCTCGTGATAGTAGGAGAGCAGTGTTTGAAGTCCGATGAAGGGCTCGTCGATGTAAATAGTAAGGGGCTGCGATCCATCTGAGGTGGAGGGATGAGCCTCGTCAATGGTGTATGGAAGGCCCGTGCATGCGGGAGCGCGGCAGAAGGGGCTAAATCGTGTTGTGAATAGTAAGGGGCTCGTCCATCGAGGTTGAGGGAGGGCCTTGTCGATGGTGTATGAAGGGCCGAGTGTACGGAGCGCGGCCGAAGGGCTCGTCACTTTGTGAATAGTAGGGGCTCGTCATTCGGAGTTGAGGGAGGGCCTTGTCAATGTGGTGTAAGAAGGAGCCCGATGCAATGCGGGTCACGGCGAAGGGCTGGAATCCTTTGTGAGATAGTGGGAGCTCGTCCATGTGAATGGTTGGCGGGGAAGGCTCGTCGATGTGAATAGTTGAGGCGAGACTGATCAGTGGTTGGCGGGAAGGCTCGTCAATGTGTGAATGGTTGGAGCTCGTCGGAGTGAGACATAGCTGGGCTCGGCGCGGTGGCTGAGTGGGCGTTCAGCGGGTGGCGATGTAGCTGGTGAGTGCGACTCTGAGCGGCGTGGCTGTGCGGAGTAGATGAGCTCGTCGAGTGGCGGCGTGGCTCCGGCGGCGTGAGGCGGGTGTGATGTAGCTGGTGGTCGGCTCACGGCCGAGGGCGTGGCTGTGCGGAATTAGGTGAGCTGATCAAGTGAGCAGCGTGGCTCGGGGCGAGGCCGAGTGGCAATGTAACTGGCCCCAGTGACTCCCGAGCGGCGTGGCTGTGCGGGAGTAGGTAGGCTCGATCAAAGTGAGCCGGCGTGGCTCCGGCGGCGGGGCCGAGTGGCAATCTTGGCTGGCGGTCGGCTCTGAGGCGCGCTGTGCGGGTCGGTGGGCTCGTCGAAGTGACGCCCGTGGCTCCGGGGCGGAGAAGCCCAGAGTGGCAATGTGGCTGAGGCTGGTCGGCTCGAGCGTGGCATGCGGTCGGTGAGCTCGTCAAAGTGGCCACGTGGCTCAGTGGCCTGGTGTCTGAGCCTTAAGTGATCCGCTTCTTGTTGTCACATCCCGAGCTTTCGATTCTTGGAAGATGCGTGTTTTTAATCTTGATTGAAGGAGGAATTTGAGCGTTTGTAATTTCAGTGCTTTGGCCTTCTTATAAATGACGGCTTCATTGCTGTGGAGTTTATACTTTGGATATTCTGCCTCTTCTGGTGTGTAACTGAAATCTGCGCGAGATGAAGCGTAGAAGTTTGATCGTCTTCGCCGGGGATCCACCTGAAGATTCTGGTTCAGTTTTGTTGGACTTCTGCTTGTAGGTGTTGTGTTGTCCTTCATGAGGAGGGAAGTTGTAACCTTCCTGAACTCGTCGTGTCTCCTGTGGGCGTTGCATCTGCCTGGTAAGTTGCTCTAACTCTTCTACCAGGCGTTGATTGTGGCGAAGTGCCCACTTCATTCGTGTTGGCACTGCCTGGCGTCCCGGAGGGTGCGTTGTCGCGTCTCTGGCGGATCTTGCATCCTTGGCGGATTGGCGTTGCTCCTGCTTGTGTTCAGTGATACCATGATGGCGAAATGGGTTATATTTGCACAAAGGCTATCGTTCCCACAGGCAGCGCCAAGCGTGATGCTTTTTCACTTAGGAGCTAGGTTTGGAGCGTGGCCCATTGGGAATGGGTGGGTTTGGACCGGATTGTTTAATGAAGGGTTTGGGATGCGGCGTCTGCGGATCGTCTGGGGTGGAAGTATGACTGGCTGCTTGATACGTCTATGGCTTGGTCGTAGCGCTCTCCTCTTGCAAAACAGGGGTCGGCGGGGGCATGCCGTGGCCGGCTCGATGCCTCGTCGGTTTCTTCCACGGGAGAAAGGGGCGCAGAGGGCGAATGTGTTGCATATGGTATGCGTCAGTGCGATACCTTTCACCGTTAGGGTGGCCACATGTTATAGTGTATATTGTTCCCAATTTGAGGGTGGTAAGGATTCTTTCCATTGGATGGGATATTTATTGCGCTATCGGATTTTAGAAAGAGATATTGAAGGAATAGTTTGTTGAGAATTATCCTCCTTCCTTTTTAGTGAGATTTGATTGGATTTGCAGGATAATATATTATTGAGAATTATCATGTTTCCCTTATTGGTGAGATTTAGTCTGATGTGCAGGATGTGAGCCTTCCCAATTATCCATATCATCGGCCTTTGAGGAGGTGTTTGGGCTAGTTTTGGGCCGGCCCAGGGAAGCTTAGGTGTTTTATAGGCACTTTCTCATGCAGGCACAGTGGTGAGCTGCAACGCCTATTTTCAGCCATCAATTGGTTTGAAATATATTTATCTATTGTTTTATTGTTTATTGTATTCAAGGATTTTATAAGATTTTTTAGGAAAGGAAAAATACGTTATATCTTTAATTTTGAAAATTTTAAGGTACTTAATTCATGATATTGTATTAAATTTTTTTATTAGACTTTTAACTCATTTTTTTTATTATTGATCATTTTTAGGTATCTTAGGCCTTAGTGAGGAAGAGTGATGTTGGGATAGGCAGGGTGAGAGTTGGAAATCTATTTTAAATTAGTATTTTTATTTGGAGAATAGAATTATTGGACTATTTTATTGTTTTGGAATTGATTGTTTTATGGGGTAATTTGAATGATTTATATTACTAGAATGTTATGTTTAAGGAAGTGTAGCTTTAAAGAATTTATTCTTAATTATATATATTGTTATACTTTAAGAAAGGGTTCGAATCATTGGAAATTATTATTCTTATAAATCTTCAAGCGATTGAAAAATTAATGGAAGGAAGATCTCCCTTCATTGCAAACCTTCCCTCCGAAAATATATCTCAATCACCGAATAACAAAACGACAAACAAAAATAAAAGTGCCATGTGACAATAGAAAAACAAAATAATATAACCAAAAGAGAGTGGCCGCATCAATTCCCTCCTACTTCAAAAGAACTCGGCTCAAGTTCCACAAGCTGCACCATACTATATGTCATTACTCATTAGGGGGTGGAGGGTGATAATCATAAATATCATAGACATTGAAGGTGGAGGAAATTCTCAGTTCAAGAGACAGATACCGAATAGAATTGTTTTTAAAGAACGTATTGAATGAAGTTAATAATGTGATATAAGTTTATTTTGTTTTTTAATATTAGGTAGTGAATAGGGATGACAACGGGATAGATTATTTTGGATTCCCGCTTCGCCCCGTTCTTAATAGGATTTGTTTGGTTTAACTGTTATTGGGTTTTTAACGGGTTTGAGTTTATTTTCTTAAATCTACGGTGGGTTCGGGATGAATTCATGTGTACTCACATCACATCGATTGTATTTTAAAATATTTTTATTATTTTATTTTATACTTTAATATAAATAATAATAATAATAATAATAAGAATGCAATAAATAATTTATAAAAATTCATCTTATTTTATTTTTGTAAATATATTAATTTTAATATAATAAAAATATATATAAAAATTATAAATTAAAAATAACAAAAAATAAAATGTAAGCAGGATAGGTTTGGTACTATGAATTCTCACCCAGTCCATTTAATTTTTAAAATGAGATAGATTTAGAAATTGAAAAAAATAAACGAGTCGGGTTGGGATGGGGCTACCACAATTGAAACCTTAAGATTTAATCATTCAAGTAAAGTGGTCTTAATAATTCTCTTTGTTGGGAAATGATGAAGTTTTTTTTGTTTTAGTGGAAAATATTTAGAAAAAAATTTAAATATTTTCTTTCACAAATGATCACTTTACAAAATGTTTTTTAGCAATAAAAGTGTGAAATTTAAATAGGCACACAAGCGTTAAGTCAAAACAAACAACCCCTAAGTCGCCTACGTTAAAGATATTCTGCCTATAATGTTAGTTAACTTGGGCTTTATAGCGAGCAGAAGAAGATTCTATCCTTAAGCAACATTCATAGTATATTAACCATAGTTACAGCAGAACAACTCTTACATTTAGGAAGAAAAACCAAATCAACGATTTAGCATAGACAATATATACTAAAAGGACATTGTCCAATGGACCGATTCAGCATGGAGTTGTAGGCAAACTTCGCTTCACAGAAAACCTTATCCCATAGCTTAGGATTGTCAGTTGCCAAACAACGAATCATATTACCAAATGTTCTATTAACAACTTCGGTTTGATCATCCGTCTGGGGGTGCATGGTATGCTGAGCTAAGATGAAGATCAGTTTACTAGTGTTCCACAACTCTAAATCGAAGCAAGCCCAACAATTTATTTTTAGTTTCTGTGAAAATTTTCACTTCTATCAAAGTCGTAATGAAAATTTTCAATATTTTAATCTTTAGTTTTTCATTTTTGAAAATACGTTTCGTACTTGAATTTGGTTGAAAATAAGGAATAAGAAAATCAGTTTTGTAAAAGCGGAATTTTCTTGAAAATGAGTTATGAAACAATGAAAATATGTTTAAAATGTAGGTTACTATTCACAATCGTGTTTTCGTATGAGCTGATGAGAAAAATCGAAGTGAAAGGCGAAAGGGAAGAAAAGGAAAGAAAATAGTCGTAATCAGGTGTTTTACGTTTTACATTCCAATCGACCAAATCTACGTCATTTCGATTTAATTCGAAAACAAGGAAAAGCAATCACAGACAGGTTTAAGTTAAACATATAAAATGTTGAAAATAGTGAATTCGTTTTTCTTTTTGTTTTGAGAATTTGTTTTTTTATGCGATTCTCATAGCCTAAAAGCATGTTTCTTTGTTTTCAAAAAGTTTGAATAGAGAAAACAAAAAATTTTCTACCTACTAAACAAGACTTTAACATCTTGATTAGAAGCTAGTCTTCATGGAAGGCCATGTAGTCTCACAATCCCTCAAAAGAATAGTCGAGCAATATTAACCACATCAAAAGTATTCTTGTGAGCAACAAAATTAGTCATCTTGGAAAATCAATCCACCACAACCATCCATAATTGAGTCAATCCCTCGTCTAGTCTGCAGCAAGCCCAGGAATAAAATCAGCTAAGATCTTCCCAAATTGAAATCTAGAACTGGTAAAGGAGTGCTAGTAACAGTACAACTTGAAATGAAAATCAAGAGAAGGAGAGGAGGAAAATTACAAAGATACAGGAAAAGAAAATAAAGGATAATGTCAGATCGAGTCTTATGTATCATAATCTTCTTAAAGCAGATTTGTCTTCTTCTGAGGGTGCTAGAGATTTTGACAGACGTCTGCTTCCCAGGATAAAGTGACTTTCGAATGACGATAACAATACCTTTGCAATTATTCCGGTGAATTGGACGCAATGTTTGTAATTCTATCACTTAGTGAACCAAAGAGAGAGAACTTGACAGAGAAAAGTTTTTCCTGATCTTCAAAGAGAGTTTGAAACTCCAAATAAATGGAACACAAGTAAGAAACGACGATCAGACTAATGACTCGTCGTCTCGCCGCTCCGGCAGAAAACGGAAGAGAGAGAACTAATATCCTTAAATGGTATTTCCTAAGATTAATTGCATAATCGTTTAGGAATAAATAAAATTCAAGCCAGCCATTTACACCTTAATTTCATTTACACAAAAAAGGAAAAACTCGAACAAGGAGTGTGTATAGAATTATTATATGGGAACCTCCTTTATAAGATTAACAAATTGAATATTGCCCCACAAAAAATGACAAACATCTCGACGAAGCCGAGGCCAATAAAAACGTGATTAAAGAAGTGCTAAAGTCTTGTTCCGTTCAGTGTAGCCACAATCCACCCATAATGGCTATCTTTAGTAAAGCGTTTCGTGAATAGAGGTAGTTGTTGTGCTGGTAGGCTTGATCCTAAGGAAAGAGAAGCGGTAGGCGTAACATACCTCAATGTCAATATATATATATGTATATTCAGTCATCCGTCATAACCAAACACCCATATCATATATGACCCATCAAAGATTGACCAAAAATCCAAAATGACTTGCTCTATGTCAAAAGACATCGCTATAACTTTATAAACATGGGTGTCTACGATGGAGAAAGGAACATTACATTTCTGACACGATCAATAAGGGTGTGAATTGCTTGGGTTGTCTTTAAGTTCAACAGCATGACACAAGCGCCAAGAAATCACCTTCTCGGTGCACCCACTATCATCAATCAATAAGTCACTAGCTTCTTTTCATTGATAATTACATCGAGTCATAAGATGACATTCCTTTGAATTACATAGGCTATTGGGAGCAGCAATATTTTTACTAGAATGAGGAAACTAAAGATTGTGGCTGCGTCGCGGTTCTCGGCATCCCACATCACAACCATGCACTTGAATGTGTCCCGCGGACCAGTCTTCTTCTTAAACATCGTCAACATATTCAAATGCCACGATTTTGGATATTCATTTAGATTTATTTGGCTCGATTGGAAACATCAAAACTTTTGAAGACCTGGCTTCATGTATGGATTTTCAAGTTTTCTTAGGAGTTTGTTGTTGGAATAAGTAGTATCAGGAAACTTTGATTGGGATTGGAGGAAGGAGTTCTTACAAGGGGAGGGGTTGGGGAAGAATTACTTCAGCGAGTCAAGTCTACACCAGGTTTACTGGATTGTTTGTTGTTAATTGTCAGAATCATTAGGAGAGCACGATCGAGCTGTAATTAATTTAGCTTTATAAGAAAATTTGTTAGTAAACAATAGTTTTTAAAGATCTTGTACATATCGAAAGAGTATATACTGACATGTTTGTGAGGCATGCGTGGCTTAAGAAAGGAAAGGCCTCGTGCGCACAAGCTTGTGGGCCGAAGGGCTAGCGTTGGTTTCTTTGCAAATGTTTTTTATTTTGTTTGCCTATATAAAAACTTTTTAAGGTATAAAAATTGAAATGGATTCATCGCGACTATTTATGGATTCAATTCCTAACAGCCTGATTTTCTGAATTTAATTCTAACAACCATTATGATTTAATTTTTGTCTTGTAGCCATTTAAATTTCAAATCTCAAACTCAATAGTTGCATAATTGTTTTCATAAAAATTCAAACCTTTGGTGATGTTGAAAATATCTCTTTTCTCCTCCATCTTGGAACAACTCTCTCCATCTATGCTGTTCTTGTTCCAGAGTCCATCTCTGAAGAACTGTTGTATCATAGGGAATAAAATTCCTAAGGACAGTGATTAAAACATGCCTCAGCTCTGTTGCTGCAATGCCTTCGGATGATCACAGTTTATTCAGATTCCTTCGTTGCAGTCAGTTGATCTTCACTTTCAAACAGTTGTGTAGGCACCGACAATCTTAGGAATTTTAATCCATGGCAATGATTCCTCTGCTGTACACATTTCCCTCTTTGTTGCCTTGCCCTTCACGACCCTACCATCTCCTCCCACTGCAACCATCCCTCCATCAACCACTCTCATTGTTCCTTCTACTGTCTCTGCACAAGTAGTTCCTCTACTCTCCACATACGCTAAACCCTTTCAAAACATCTCCATAATTGAGGTCTCCTCTCGTAGTACAAGCGTGAGGCGCATATATTCCACTATGGGTTATGCATGGAGTCCACATATTGCTAATACACTGAAAACATGCATACAGCAGTGGGAAAGCAGGACAAATGCAAACAAGGTTTGTGGGCCTTTGATCTAACTCATTGTCTAACAAATTATTTGATGTCTATTGTGCCTACAAGGAAGCAAAGGTGTTTTGGGAATCAATACTCAGAAAATACACTATTGAGGATGTGGGCAAGCAAAAAATTTCCGTAGGAAACTACTACAAATGGGAGATGGTAGACAACAAGGACAAAAAACTCCAAATCAACTAGTACCACAAATTGCTGGAGGAATTAAGGGCTGAAAAAATAGAACTCCCAGAACTATTTGTAGCAGGAATGTTGATAGAGAAACTATCTGACTGACTACAAACAACAATTAAAACACAAACAGAAGCAACTGTCCCTGGCTGATCTGATCACTCACATCATCATAGAAGATACAAACCGCAAAGAGCAAAAGACAATCAAAGCAAAACAGATGACCACCAAGGCAAACTTGGTCCAAACCGACCTAAAAAGGTACAAACATAAAGGTCAAAACTCTGATAACAAACCCAAAATTTCTAACCCCCATACTTTAAAGAAGAAAATTCGTTGTTATGTTTGTGGCAAACCAGGCCATCATGCCCCAATGTGAAAAATCACTTTGGAAAAAATTGAAGTCCTCAAAACTGACAGTGAAGGAGATGACATAATAGCTGCTGTTGTCTCATAAGCTAATATGGTGACCAATTCCAAGAATTGGGTGGTAGACTCTGGTGCAACAATGTATATTTGTGTAAACATATATGTTTTTACCTCCTAACACTCCAGTAAGGGATGACAAAAAGGTTGTCTACCTTAGGGACTCTCACATTACTCAAGTTTTGGGAAAAGGCAAAGTCATGCTGAAGCTCACTTCGGGAAAGACTTTGGCTTTGAATGATGTGCTGCATGGTCCTAATATTAGAGAAAATTTAGTTTCAGTTCCTCTATTGGGAAAAGTGGGGGTTAAAATGTCATTTGAATTTGATAGGATTGTAATGACAAAAAGTAATATCTTTGTGGGAAAAGGGTTTTGTAATCAGGGGCTCCTTATACTCAGTATTTATGAAGTTATAAATATAAATTCTTCTTATGTTTACTTGGTTGATTCCTATGATGTATGATATGCTAGATTAAGACATGTTAGTAGTGGATACATTAAGAAAATGCAAACTCTAAGCCTTATCAATAATATTGATTAATTAGGGCTTAAAAGTAAATGTCAAGCTACTTTACTACCTTCTAAAGCTAACACAGAAAGATATGTAGGTCAATAACTAGAGAAACAAAACTATTAGAACTTATTCATTCCGATCTATGAGATTTGAAACAAATTATGACTAGAGAAGGTAAGAAATTGTGTGACCTTCATTGATGATTTTTCTAAGTTCACTAGAGTTTACTTGCTCAGAAATAAAGATGAAACATTTGATATGTTCTCAAGCTATAAAGTTGAAGTAGAAAATCAACTTGATAGGAAAATAAAAAGGATTAGATTTGATAGAGGGGGTGATACATCCCTTTAAATGATTATTGTGAAAGGAAGAGAACATTCATGAAGTATTCATACATATTAACTTGAGTCAAATGAAGTTACTGAAATAAATAATAGGACTCTTAAAGAGATGATGAATTTTCTACTTGTTAGTGTTTTAGCTCCTGATAATTTGTGAGGTGAATCCATATTGTCTACATGTCATCTACAAATAGAATTCCTTTACAAGAAAACTTTGTGGTAGGACACTATAGTTATGGAAGGTCATTCTTTTGCCTTAAATATGAAAGTGTGGGGTGTCTTGCCAAGGTTATGTTACGTGATCCTAAAGGAGAAAATAAGATCAAAGACTTTGATTGCATGTTTGTGGGCATGCTATGACAATGATACGATTTATAGATTTCTTGTTTTGAAAAGTGATGTTCTAGAATGCAATACTATTATTGAGACAAAAAATGCCTAATTTTTTGAACATATTTTTCCACTTTATGGAAAAATTTCTCATACACCCACAATTGCATGGATGATGAAAAGAAGCTTCATATGTTGACATGTTTTTCACTAAATGGATGATATGAGCTCTGCATTGAATTTGAGAAAGAGTAGAACAAAGAAAAAAAGAGTTTCATTTGGAGATGATTTTATACTTATTTGATTGAAAATGAACCGTCTTCTTATTTTGAAACATGCTTTACTGACTTTACTTTTGAAGAAACAACAAAAGTAAAGCAATTATGTTTGAAAATCAGAAGCTTGTGAGTTAGTGATTTACTCTTCCAGAGACAAACTTGTAGTTTACAAGTGGATTTCAAAAGAATATTTGCTAGACGTGTGACAGTATAAAGCTACGGTTGGTGCTTAGTTTTCAAGCTCATGTTTGACCATTTTGATCGTTTGCTCTTGTTACTAGATTTTCTTTGCATTATCATATTTTGATTGCTTTACTTTGTTTATAAACTTTTTTTATCCATCAAATGGATGCTAAAGTAGTTTTTAGTAATTGAGGAAGAATTTACATGTTCGACGAAGGTTGTGTCACCTGAAAAGAAAATGCGATTTACCAAATTATTACACCAAGTCACTATACAGTTAAACAAGCACCTTCTGCAATAATAGCGAAATTTGATAATTCCTTATTGAAAAACGAAGGTTTATATGTGAAGTGGATAAATAGTGCATGCATCTGGACCTAGAAAATATTGCAGATATTTATTATTATATGATGTGTTGATTAACTAACTGTAGTGTATTTCATAGTATAAAAGATTCCTAGCTACAGTTTGACATGAAGATATATGGGTGAGATTAAGGTAATTTTGGGTGTGATATACAGGTGGATGTAATATTATACAGGCATTAAGTTGAGAAAATCTTGAAGGATGGACATTTCGATGTCAAACTTGTAAGTACCATAGTATAACTTTTATTTAATGAAAAATCGAGGTGATCATATGGGTCAAGCTGAGTATGCATAGATTATTACGAGTCGACTAGATTTTGATGACTTTACTAATTTAAGTAGCATAGTATTGTGTGAATTAAACAGATGCCACACACTATTCCTCTGTGTGATCAACTTTGGAATGCATTAACTAGACTAATGAGATTATGCAGGTGCCACTGAACTATGTTATCTACTATAGTGGATTTCCCGTTGTGTTGGAAGGATACTTCGATGCTAACTAGATCTTTGATTAAGATGAGATAAAATCCATAGCGTTATCTGTCTTGCTTTGGGAGGTATTGTGGCAAATCTAATAAACAAACTCTTACTCGCTACTTCTACACTTGGAATTAGAGTTTATAACTCTTGAATACTTGGGGAGTAAAGAAGTTGGTGGTGAGAATTTCCTATAAGGAAATTCTTCAGTCCTAAATAGCACACAGTGTCATACGTGATGACAAGTAGCAATATCGATTGCAAAGAATAAAACATTAAATGAGAAAAACAAATACATTCATCTAAGACAGCAGGGTTGTGAAAGCGATAGTTGAAGACAGGTATTTTCATTAGCTATAATAAAGTGAGCGATTGACGATCCTTTGACTAAACGCTGGGAAGAAAAGAACAATTTTAGACATCAGTGGATGAGGACTTGACAATCTGTGATTGCGACGGCCGAGGCTGTTGTGAGGTGGAGAGGCCACGTGAAGAAGGTTTATATGGGTATAACAGTCTTTGCAATCACGCTGCGCATGAACCAAATTGCGCTTCCTGTGGTGTTAGTTATGGTGCTATAATGCACTTTGTTTGAGAGGATGAGTGATACCCCAATAGTTCCTTATCACTTATGAGTAGTAATCTGTACGGTATGCATTTGATTAATCCTACTCCCTTGAAGTGTGAAGTGGGTTTACTCCCAGCGAAATGATATAGTAAAATTTCATTAATTAACTAAATAAATCAGGTACACCGCCTAATCCACCGTGACGTTGAGTGACAAGAATCGTGATGTATGAGTATTGATGATAAAATAACAATTTTCATTAAGATTGGATTTATAGAATCTGAGGCTTTACAAATACTTTGTAAATTAAACTTATTAATATGTTTTGGTTTATAGTTATCATTGTTTTAAATTTAAGGTCTTACTTCTTCCTTCTAAGAAAATGTTTCGATTAAACTATCTTTTGAAAAATATGGGGACAATACCATCCCATGGAAAAAAGATGATAATGTATTTAGGGTTTATATATTAAAACATTCTGACATGCATGATTTGAGAAAAGGAAGTCACCGCGTGCACAAGAAATGGGCCAAAAGCCCGATTTCAATCAAGTTGATGGATTTTCCCTCCTTGCGTGTGAATAACACAGGACACATTTGGTTTTGCTCCAAATCATTTTTTATTTTGTTTGACTATATGAAAAACTTTGTTTTTAGTACCCAAAATCAAAACGTTCAAGGTTTAAGCAAAGTAAGCTAACGAATTAACTCAGCGCTCTTTGAATTAATTCATATAACTTAATGCTGCAATTAATTCTAAATGTCTTACAATTATTCTAATATGTTTTGTTATTATTCTTATAAACTATTGCAGTTTAATTGTCCTTATGGTCATTTAATTTCAAACCTCCAACTTATGATTCTGATTATTTTCTCCATCTTGGAATGGCCTCTCTTCATCTCTATGTTTCCATCTCTGGCATTGTGGCAGAAACTAAAATTTAAGGACAATGTTTATCTGATAATTACACTTAACATTTCCACCTATCATGCCTCAGATTCTAACTGCTGGGTTTCAAAATATTTGTGTAGGCACTAACAAATTATTGATGCGAGACAAAGACAGATGGAGCTCATTTTCAAACTGTTGAACGCCGGGTCATTGGGGGCGTAAATGTGTGACATACGAAAAACACTGCGGGTTAAATACCGGTGGCATGATGTGGTTAATCTGAAGCCAACTTACAATGTCGATCTGTCGTTCGGATTTAAGAATTGGCCTAGTAGTCGGTTACATAATTACATCAATTAGAACAAAGAAATCTCTATTGAAATTACACAATTTCTTTTATATAGAATCGTTTGAAAAAATGAAGCAGGATGGCGACTGGACAAATAAAAAGTATCACGTGCTGACTAAACCAGCAAATCTCTTCATTAAACATGCGGAGCGTGATAACCTCTGATGAATCCGCACTCAGCGCCATGAGTGGCATGGGCTTAACTAAGGTATGTTATCAATTCACCATATGAATACAAACTGCACATATGGACGATGTTGGTGAGTAATCTGATGTGTTTATCACGAGTCATTGCCAGAAAAGGTAAAACTAATTTCTTCAGATCAAAAATTTCAAATTACATATGTTTTAAGTATAACCAGTATCAGTGATGATATATTCCAGTGATAAATTTTCCCGAAAACTAATTTCATGAGATCAACGACATTCTAACAACATGAGAATCTTAGAGTGGTTGAGAAAGCGCATCATTCAAGCATTCAGTGATCAACAAACACTGAGCTCAAATAATGAGTTCTGCTTTTCAACATGTCTCCAGGGATCACTCAGAATAGGTCTGGGGTGCACGAATGATCAAATATGTAAGGATGACTTTGGCTTCAATAAAGTGATAATAGTTTCATGGACAATCAAATATTTTAGTTTACAAGATGGAATATATCTTTTCTTTCTCTCTATAAATCTCATCAGAAGTCTTTCCGGTACAAATAGTAAAGATATAATATATTTGACCAATGTTAATCTCTCATTTTTTGTGTTTCTATAAACCGTCTAACTATCTTAAAGGTCAACAAATATCTTTTTTAAAGCCATATATCATGAGTTTACCTCAGTATCATTTGTTTAAACAAAATCATTAACCATTTATTTGACAACAGTATCATTTCAGATAACCATACATTGGTTTCTATAAGTACCTGTTTGTTTGTTGAATAAGTGCCCAACTATTAACTATTATTGACAAAGACATTGATCTTATCTTGGTTTATAAGTATATTTCTTTCAATACAGTAATCAATATTTTAAACTTAGTGACAATGCCCAGTATTATTTCATTGAGTGTTTCAAAAATGTGCCATGTAGGTTCTCCCGAAAACATGTTTGTTTCAATGAATATAACTATTAACCTGATGACAATGGTGTTCATTGCCACCTTCATGGGTTCTCAAAAACATCATTCTGCTCAAACTGAAATGTCAGCTTCGTCTAATCGGTGACGGGATGTTTTGGCTTAACCCGCCTAACCCGTAGCTGTAAAAATGTAACATCAGTTACACGCGGAACCAGAACCTGTTTGTCGGGACTATACCGCGACCGACCATGCCCGGTCGGAGTCCGGCTGAATCGAGATCGGCGCCGATCTCTGAGCCACGAGCTGCTGTTATTCGTGCGATCGCCGCTGTTGACTGTGACATTATATTGACGTTTCGCAATAAAATGTTTGCCGCCTGAACTGCGCCAGACGACCATGAATCACGCCTGCTGTTATTGCTGCGCCACGTATTTGTTTTCGTTGAATCTTCTTTTGAGCAGTGGACTGTAGTATAGTACTTTAAGTTGGAGTTTGCTCTTTGAAGCTTTGCTATTTCATACCATATCTGGCTGACATCAAGAGTCATGGAAGCGTTCTTGATGAGCTTTATCCCGAGGACATGGCCAGTCTTCTTTGTTGTGGAATCACGTCCTCTTGCCTCCTCTTGATTACCTACATGGATTAGGCTGTGCCTAGCTCAGACCCAGATGGGACCTGTATGATTCATACCGTGATAGTCAAACTACCACTATACTCACCTCTTACATATCTTCTCTGGCACTATTATATCCATCTTTTGATTCTAACCACCTGATATCTTTCAGTCCATGTTCTATGTCTTTGGCATATCTTCTATCTATACTTTTCTTGTATTCCTGTTTCTATACTTTACCATATTCATATTCATTTTTATAGGAAACTTATTTCTTCATATCATATCATTACTTTTAGGATTATGTGAATTTCTATCATCTTTCATATCTCCCTTAGAATTAGAGCTTGCCTTTGCTATCATATCATATCTTGTCATAGGTTTTCACATATACTTTAATGTGCTTTCATACTATAGTTTTTCATATCCTTTCTTATACGATCTTATATTTGTCATGCTGCATTTGTGTTTCACTCGATTATAAATTGGCATTCCGCAGCGCGGTCAGGAGGAATCGTCTGTTTGTCATTCAGTAGCAATGTGATTTCACATTTAATAGTATGATTCACTGACTATAGAGTGACATTCATGATTTGAGAGGGAATCTCGCGTCTGTTTGTCATCCCATTATGTGTGATTCATTAACGGTATGATTCCACTTTGACTATAAATTGACATTCATGGCGAGGTCGAGAGGAATCTCAATCTTGTTTGTCGTCGGTAGCAATGTGATTTCATGTACTTGCATATTTTTTTCATATACTTTCATCTATATTCTTGTACTTCCCTATATTTTCATCTTGTAATTTACATATACTATACTTTCCTATGATTTTCATATACTGTACTTTCATATGCTTTTCATATACTTTATCTGCTCTGCTATACCTTTAGTGTCATTGACACTTTACTTAATGTACCATATATATCCATCCATGACAATGCTATGCTTTCATATTATATCATATATTCTTTACATTTCATTTGCATATACATGGCACCTGTTTCATGTGCATAAATACCTTAGAAGTGGATACAGGAAACTATAATGGGTCAGAAGGTGTTGTACTCAGCGTGACGAAGCAATGGGTGGTCTTTAAAGGGCGAAGGCGTATCATTGCGAGACAATGACCATCTATAAAGGGCACGAAAGCGTGGCCAGACGGGGCCCAATTGTGATCAATATGCTGCAACCTTGTTTTTCCCTAATAAACATGCCCATCTATCCTTGACGGGTTCTAAACGGACAATCTATGTGTATTTTTGTATTTCAGTACATATCTCATATTCGAATAATTATGGTTATCCGATAATCATATACATGCATCTTCAATCTCATTTATTCTTATATTTGCATTTTCCTTATCTCATATCTCACTTTGCATTTACATATACATATAATACTATCCTTGTACTTATGTTGCCATTTATGCTTGTCTGCACCATGCATATGTTCGCCGCACTCATTCTGGCGAGCATATGCAATCTTATACTTTCTTATCATATCATGGTCATTTTGAGTCATTTACATTTTTCTTTTTGTTCATATCAACATGCACTTGTCACTATTTATATCATCACATATAACAAACTTATGTATTAAAGTCTAAGTAAGAGATTACAGAACTTATACCTATACGGTGCTTATACAGCGCAGCGCACTATCTATCTTATACTTGTATCTATCTTATATTATGCATGAATAACTATGATTATCATATCTGCTTACTGTTTTTCCTTAATTCTGGACCTAATATGAGTTCCACTTTTATCATACTATATATGGCTGGATTCTTGACTCAATGGGCTTTCCATAGAGTCCAAGAACACTTGAAACGAAGTTCAGACGAAGAAGTTATGACCTTTCAAAGTTGGAGGTCACACGTAGTCAAACCAAGCCGAGCTGACCTGCTTTGGCCGAGCTGACCTGATCTAGCCGAGCTCAGATGACCTGTTTGAGCTCATCTATTGTCCTCCATAGGCATATTAATGGATTCTTGACTCAATGGGCTTTCCATAGAGTCCAAGAACACCCGAAACGGAGTTTGGACGAAGAAGTTATGACCTTCCAAAGTTGGAGATCACATGTATTCACACCCAGCCGAGTTGACCTGAATTGGCCGAGCTGAGCTGACCTGGCCGAGCTCATCCTGCCACCTAATGTCCTCCACAAGCATATGAATGGAATCTTAACTCAATGGGCTTTCCATAGAGTCTAAGAACACCCGAAATGGAGTGGGCCGAAGGTTACCTGACCTTCGAGTTGGAGGTCTGCGTAGTCATACCCAGCCGAAGTGGCGACTTGGCGGGCGGCCGGCCTCAGTAAAAGGACCACGGCAGTCCTGAAGGTCCTAATTGAGAAATTTAAAATCCTAACATCAAGTTCTGTTGATGTGGCTACAATATACGGAAAGGTTCTACCAGTTCCCTTTATTTCTTACCCAAAAACCCGTTCTAAGGTCCAGTTAATGCATATGAACCAAAATAGGGAAATTTTCTTGATTCAAATTGCAACGGACCTTTCGCAGGCTTGCGTATCTCGGAGCCTTGAGCTCTTCTCAACTCAACCTAACAAGAAAGAGTTTGGGAGTTCCAAGCCCTAAACCATCATGAAAATAAAGGTTCCAGTAATGTATCACATACTTTCCATCACCGTAGACAAATACCATACTGTTCCCATATATAATCATTACAAAAACACTAGACTTCCATACAGAACTTAACAAGTTCCATACTTTTCTATACAAAATCATAACATTCCATACTCAAATTTCATAGTTCCATACCTGTGATCTTCTTTTTCCCTTCCTTCTTTCTTCTCTTCTCTTCTTCTTCTTCTTCTTCTTCCCTTCTCTTTACTTCTCTCTTATCCGTTTTTGCTCTTTCTTTCTCCAAGACAAAAATGAGATACTTTTTCTCTCTTTTGGAGCATCCTTGACCATCCAGTCAGGGAGGAAACTTTCAGCTCTTTCCTTGAAACCACTAGTCTCTTGCGTGATTTTAACTTTACTTATTTGATTTTGTATGCTGTAACATTACTCTTTGGTCCTCAATTTCATTTTTATTCTCAATTCAATTTATCAAAAATCCTACTTTAATATAAACTTATTAAATTATGTCTATAGGTTCTGAGTTGGTAAGTGTAATTCTTCTTTGTATTAATTGAAGTTCTTGCTTATTTTATTTTTATCTTTATTTTATTAGGAAAAATATACTTTACCACTTTATTATACCACAAACATGTTATAAAACCCAGATTGGGGTATAATTTAGGGAGATTACGTGTTGTTCAAGTTTATACCCATTGGCAGGGGACCGTATTTAATCAAGTTATCTTATGACATAGGTCATATTTGTCAAGTTTACTTACCCATTGACATGAATGCGTATTTTTTTCAAGTTTATACCTATTGACAAGGTGTTTGTATTTATCAAGTTTATACTCATTGATATAGGTCATATTTATCAAGTTATATCAATTACTGGAATATATTTATCGAGTTTATACGATGATGCTTTTTCAGCCGGTAGGCTGGAGCGTGTTGGGGCGTTGGGCTAATTTAGGCTCTTCTTTAGGTACAGTCTGTAGGCTCTGGATGTGCTTGCCGGCGGTCTGCAGAGACTACGGATGTGGCACTCCTCTGCAAAGACAAGAAAGAAGAAGGGTCGGTGAGGAACTTCGCAGTGGCCTCTATACTAGTCAGTTCCTCGAAAGAAAAGATAGACTAGAGGGCGAATGTTTTGCGTACCTTTCTGATAAGGGTGGCTGGTATTTATAGTACATATTTATTCCCCAATTGGAGGGTGGCGTAGGATTCTTTCCCATTGGATGGGATATTTTCTACCTTTATCGATATCGGATTTAATAAGGGATATTGGAGGAGTAGTTTATTGAGAATTATCCTCCTTCCTTATTGGTGAGATCCGGTTTGATCTGCAGGATAAGCTGTTTACTGTGAATTATCCTATTTTCCTTGCTGATGAGATTTAGTTGGAGATTCAGTTGGATTTATAGGGTAAGATGTTATAGGGGATTATCCTACTTCCCTTATTGGGCCCAGTCGATTTGCGGGATGTGGGCGCCTAGATTATCGTAATGTTTAGAGAATTTATTAATTTGGGCCTTCGTTTTGGGTACGGAGTGGGGACGGGTGTTTTTTCTTGGGCGCGCCTCTTCTTTGGGCTTGGTGGTGGGCTGTGAACCCCGTTGCACCAAACCCCATCAATACCCATTGACATAGGCCGTATTTAGTGGGTTTTTATATTCGTTGGTAGGGTCATACAAACAAAAGTCGAATATTTCTTTATGTTTCCCATTTCCACCAATAAAGTATGTCTACATAACTTTCAATCTTTCACATGGCACATTCTAAATATCAATTTTCCATACAAAATACATGTTTGATCCATCGCAATTGATTTAAATAATTAGAAATTCCAAAACTCATATTCCACGTATACTGGCAAAATATTTGTTACTAAGAAAACTGCATTAATCTTTCTTACCTGATATTCCAAGATATTAGCAAAAACCAGAAGCCTCGAAAAGTCCGCAAATCACTTGAATAATATGAGCAATATCCTATTAGATAAAAATAATATTTTCTTTGTACTCATGGGTTTTATGTCTCATATTTTCTTTTAAGAGAAGTCAAAAAATATTTAAACCTAAAATCTCAAAGACTCTTTAACAGGAATTTCAAATAAATTAGGAATTATTTTCAAGCCTTGCATCACCAATTTTCCCAAATCTATCAATTCCTTAAGTCCAGATTAGGGATTTTGCAAATAAAACATGATTTTTAGTTTAGGAAATCCCCAAATATCTTATGAACAAATGGTTATTTGTAACTTATGAGAATCCTTTAGGGTTTCAAATCTAAGCAGTGGCTTACACTGCAAGAAAAAGACTTTAGAGGACAATGTCTATTGAGGGCGACCCAGTTGAGTACTCAACCTATGACACGAGGCACTTTAAGGAATTGGATGGCGTTTTTGTAATGAAATGAAATAATCAATAGTGCTATTTTTATTTGCTTTCACTTGTTTTTTCTTTATATAATGGTCAGAATATTGAACTTTATCTTTTCACGTCAATAGACACACTGTTTTGCATTTGTACCACTACCGATCCACCCGCAAACTATCGCACGTCTGCTATTCCCCGTTAACGTCCACCTCGATCCATAGGTCGAGCAAGCGTCTGCAATGATGAGTGGCGATGACGTGGCAGCCAGCGAACATACGTCGACATTGAGTGCGGGACACGGTCGTCCACCTTCCTTCTCACCCTGCATCAATCGTCCTCCTTTTCCCTCTCCGGCGGTTTGCCCACTCTCTGTTAGGTACGTAAAAAGTTAGTTTCGAGAATTATTTTCTGTTGGTGCATTTGGATTGTGTTTGCCCTAACCTCTGTTGCCTTTTTTATTGGTGTGTTTGCCTTTTCTATGGTGGCTTTCTCTTTCTCTTTCGATTATTTTGATTTTTATTATATCAGAAAGCTGCTAAATGGTCGGAGAAAAGAAATGTGCCGAATTAACGAAGCTTGTGACGAAAGAAAGAGCTGCGCCGGTGACTTCACGGAGATTTGTCGGACAGTGAAGAAGGTTGTTTATTCCCATCGATGTTGTCTTTTCAGTGCATCATTTGGCATGATATGATTCAAAATTATTGAGTTTATTGCACCATCACAACATTGAATTAGTAAGGAATTTGGACATTATGGAAGATGAGTTAATTGCCAATTGTACCCAGTATTATAGTTTGGTAGGTCGCGATGCCAACCATGGTAGCTATTCAAGAAATGCCAGATCTATTTACATTTGCCATATTGCAAATCTTCATATTGTGATAATTTTCAGTAAATGCTTTTTGCTGTTTATACTAGGCTCACAACTCTCAATCTTTGAATATCTTTCTCTATCAAATCTGAGCAAGATAAAGAGCCAGAGCAGGAAATTGCTTTTGAAGTTGCAGATCCTGGTCTTTTAGAGGAATCTGGAGCTGCTGGTATGTGGTTTTCCTATCTTTGATCTTTTATAGAGCAATTACATGGGTACTCGACATTTGAGCCTGGATTCTTTTACAGAGTGTTTTGTTTTTTTAGATTCGAGCCTTTGCAGCATGCGCGTTATTACTCACGAAGTTCTTTGTCTTTGATATTGGTGACTCGGAGATAGATGAGTATGACCTTGTTGATCCAGTTGACATTTTGACTCCTTTGGAAGTGCGGTTTTAGGGCGGAGTGGTTGGTGCTTTCTCTTGCTTGCGATTGGTTAACTTTGATAATTTATTTGGCATAAATAGTTGATTAGGCTTAAAGGTTGATTAGGCATTCGATTATATGCTTGAAGTTAGGGGTACATTTTGGTCTTGTTGTGACTTTTTCTCGATATACATGCACATTAAATGATCTTGATTTCCTGCATTTTGACGCTTGATTGCTGACGGGTTGCTCCTTTAATCAAATCACGATATCAATCTTTGTTGATTATTGTTGATTGTTGAGCTAATGTTGGCGGTTGAGGCACATTGTGTTTGGTTTGAGGCTGGTTTTCCACTGTTTCAAGTGTGAATATGATCCAATATTTTTTGGGTGCACTGAATTTCGGCTACTTTTGGGTGTTAAAATGATGAATAATAACCACCAATTGTAGTTCTTGTATTTTTGCTTCTCATGTTGGCAGAATCAAGTAACCAAGTAGAAGTCTTACTTAGGCGCTCATGGATAAGTTGGATGTATAAGTTTAGAGAAGTAAGGAATATGAGAATGGTTTGGATAAAATTGCCAACATTGTTTGAGGAAAGCGTGAATGGAAAAATGTCGTTTGTCAGTGTAAAAATTACCCAAACTTGGTGATTAAGGTTGATAGAGTATTTACCAAAGATCATTTACAACATATCATGGATTTAAGTCGGTATGCAAGTTGGTTTTATTGTGAGTGACATCTTAGTATAGTCCACTTATGACTTAGATAATTTTGACAATGGCAGTATTGGCATGAGTTTTACATGATGGAATTTGCTTTAGGCGTGTTGAAAATTACGTGAGTATGTGATGGGGATGTGGTGGAGATGAGGAACGAATAATGATGCAAAATGTTTTTTACAGGTTGCTAAAACCTTGAAAAGAACTTGTCTCCTGGTTGAAGTATTCTCAATTATCTCGCATTATTAAATTTGTTTCACATAAAGTGTCTTAATAGAGTGAGCAACAAAAGGATCTTGATTTACTCAAATTTATAAAGATGCTTTCCGGGGGCATTTCTAAGTCATACTGAGGCAAAAGATGATAGGGGCTTGGGACTTTCTTCTGATAAGATCCATGCATGTCAAACATTGCATGTTGTATAGAAAGAACATGAAAAGGAATGATACGGAATGTCATGTTTGCAAAACATCTAGGTACTTGGAGGACAAGACAAATGCAGGTTAGAGGAAGCTTTATCTTAAAAAAAGAAAAAAAGGTTCCTGCTAGGTTTAAGAGCATTTCCCTTTGAGTTCTTGATTCGGCGTTTGTTGTGTCTTGGCACGGCATCTTTCATGAGGTGGCATAAGGAAGGGTCGGAAACTGAAGATGGTTATATGAGACACCTCTTTGATTCTCTGCATGGAAGACTGACCGACTTTGAAATAAGAATTTTGAAGAACTAGAAATATTAGGCTTGGCTTAACATGGAGATGGTTTTTAATCCTTTTAAGTCTTTAAATGTTCATTATAGTACATGGCCTGTCGTCTTGATACCTTATAATTTGCCCCCCTGGATGTGTATGAAGCAAGAATATTTTTCTTCGTTATTGAGTTCACAGCTGACAATGCAGGAACAATGCGGATGTATACTTAGAGCCCTTGATAGAGGAGTTAAAATTGTTGTGGTTGGGGTAAATACTTATGTGCATCGATGAATCGAAATTTCAACATACGTGCAGCTTTGCTTTGGACAATTAGTGACTTTCGACTCTTGCTGGAATTTTTAGGATGGAGCACTAAGGGTGAATTGCATATCCTTCTTGTCTATGGGACATGTTCTGAGTGGTTAAGGTATAGTGGTAAGCATTGTTATATGGGGCATCGATCGTTTCCTTAGCAAGTGATCATCCTTTTCGTAAGATAAGAGATCATTCAATGGGTTTGAAGAACATGATAAGGCACCATCACAATTGAGGTGAATGTGGTCTTGAAGAAGGCTTGACGGTCATACACACGTTTAGCCAGTTAAATAATGACAATAGAAATTTACCTTATAATTGGAAGCGGAGCATATTTTGAGTTACCATATTGGAAGGAATATGTTGCGTCATAATCTTGATGTGATGCACATTGAGGTAATGTGTGTGAAAGTGTTCTTGCAACCATACTAGGCCTTGTCGTCGAATCATGCGAAAAACACGTGACGACACGAAATGGGAATTGTTTGAGTTGCATCCTATTGCAGATGAGTGCATTGAATTTACTATCCACCTCCTTGTTTTTCTGATGAATAGAGGCGAGAAAAATTTTGTGGTGTGTTGAAACAAATACAAAGTCGGATGGTTATTCATCAAATATATCGAAATGCATAAGTAAGAAACACCGAAGATCTTTGGTTTGAAGAGTCATGACATAACCATATATTGATGCAACAATTGTTTTCCTCACAGCTCTTCGTAGAGAGTCACGCCCAAAAGAAAGTCACGAGCGCCTTTAATTGATTTGTGTAATTTCTTTAGAGGTTTATGTTCAAAGTTCTTCATGCTGGGAACTTTATTCAATTAGGCGGTTGCTACAACACTCACAGTCATTTGGAGAGGATTTTTTCCTATCGCTTCTTTCTTTGATATTATGGTTCACCTACCTATCCATTTAGCGTGAAAAAACCCAAGGTTGGCGGGGGCTTTTGTACCCAATATCGATGGATGTGCTCCGTTGAAAAATTATTTGTCAACGTTGAAGGCCTATATCTGCTTGATGTTCGTCCCGAAGGTTTATATTGCGGAGGGATCTTGCGAAGATGTGTGGTCTTTTGTGCTAGATACCTAGATGATGTTGAGACAAGGAGTAATCAACACAAAGAAATCATGATGGCAATATTGACTGGAGTTGAACTTCCCATATTTGCTCAAATCACAGTCGTCATCTTAGAGGAGTGAATATTGTTAATTTAGGCAGATACAATGAAAGGGCACATCAATATGTGTTATTCAATTGTGAAATAGTTCAACCATTTTTAAGGTGAGAAATTTTGTGATTAATTCGGCTTGTCAACGTATATATGATTTTGGATAAGTATATCTAACTCTATTCTAAAATTCTTTCCTTCTTTAAGCGGCGTCGGAAATGATTCGTAATCAAAATCCTCGTTTTGCATTATATGCAGAGACATTGAGCGGATTCACAATGAAGGCACCTCGTGGTTTGCTAATCAAGTAAGTCTCGATAGTACAAAAATATTGATTAGTATGTATCAAGTTCATTATTTCTTATTATTATATTACTTGTCTAACAGTTCAAAATATGGATTTTCTGAATAAGGGAATTTCTGATGAACTTAGAAGCTTAGCTCAAGGTCCCAACTTCATTGTAAACGATACAAAGGTTTTATTGTGTGGTTTAGATTTCATGTTAAGGAGATTGTTGAAAGGAAAGAAACACAAAATAATCAATTGTTGTTTGGGCATTTTGACGACAAGTTACTCAAGTGCTAATGACGAAATCTTTGTTATTGGAGATGTGAAACTTATTATGGGTATTAGAAGGAAATTGTTTGAGTTAGAATACTTTTGAGTAGGAAGGTTGTTTTCTATTAAATGTGATTAGGTGGAGCCAAGGAAATGCAAAGAGCGGGATGAAAATGGTTTCACACTTGTGAATTTCAGTAGCGATGAATCTTAGGTGAGCCTTTTATATTGGCTTCTCAGAAGCACATTTCAAGTGTTTTATGCGAGAAGATCTCATTGATAAGATGGCATGTTGTGATCAAAACCCTCCTAGGGATTGTTTGACATAGACGAGAAAGAAGAAATTGACGTGAAGATTTATTTACTGGCGAGACATACGCGAAGATGATATCTCGATGATGTGGGGAAATAAGATGGAATTTGGGAAGATTAATGGGAGGAAACTGCAACAACAAATAACATGATAATTTATTGAGAAGGAGCTTTACATTTCTTTTCATGATTTGATATTGTGTAAGTTATAAACATGTAGTACATTTCTTATGTGTGTTGTCGTTGTCTTTCTATTTATACACTTACAATGATGCTAGTACATAATCAGTAAAATAATAAATTTTATGACTTCTTTCTTCGGGTTCATCAATTTGTCCATTCTTTATTCCTTGTTTGGTTCTACTTGGCACTTAATCTTCTTGAAAATGGTAAATTTGGTTTTTGGCATTTATTTACTTGTTTCCGTTGAAACTTGTACTAAATTATTCTCCATGTATTTTTGCTCTTTTATACGGAAGGTTAGAACTGCGGGTGGCAAATCTAGCGGGCAATCCGCAGTCATTGCGTAACGATAGTGCTCAAGCTTCATGAAAGGCACATAATGATCTCAAGTTTTAACTTCCTTAAAAAGTGCTCATGTTACTCAAAGTAGTATTAGACCTAACATAGGAATATCCGGTAAAGTACTAAAACTCTGCGAATGTTGTTGAATACATTGATTAAAGGTTGCAGAAGCTTAGGGATAATGTTTTGATGCTTATGTTGCAGATTTGATGGCAGGCGGTAATTGAATGTGGCTAAGTTTGTTGTTTAGCTAGCTAAGCTACAGATGTGTCTTGGTTTTAGAAAGTCATCTCCATTGTGAAGTATTTGCCATTTGATTTATGATCTTAGTGGAAGAAAGAAGAGAAAAGCGAGAGACTGCTCTTATGCCTAAAGGCGTATGGGGTTAAACGAGAAGAAACCATAAGAATTTCATTTAACAAATTTGAATGACCAAATGATAAAGAATATGAGCACTTTTGCACACATTTTCTAGAGTACTCTTGCTGAAAGTAATGAATGTGCTCCCTTTAATGTCTTGAGATGGGACAGTACGAAGAAAAGCCTAACAAAGGAGCAGATCTTTGCAAATTGTGAAGAACTGATAGTTGGATGTATTCTTGTCTCACATTAGTAACTATAAGTGTAATCACTTAAAAATATCTCATGAACTTCATTTGGGATCTGATTTGAAATCCCTTGGATGTAGAATTACATCTTTCTTACAATCAGATTGGAAGAAATGGAGGAATTTGAAAAGTACACTTATAAAGGCTAAGTATTTTGATTCCAAATTATCTTTGGATGAGAGAACCTTAGAAACGTTTCAAACAGAGTGAATGAATCATTGGAATGACAATGAAGCGTGGCTATCTAAAGAATGAGTATGTTCTTTTCTCATATCTAAAGTTATAATTCTGATAAAGTTTGAAACTTATGCATGGTTATATATGTTGTAGGAGGCCAGTGAGAAAAATAAAGAAAGTCGAAGTCATCAACCATATACGCATCGCACAGGTCAAAGAGGGTTTTCCATTATTCGTGAGATGGAGGTAATGTTTCTCAACTTAGATATCTTGCTTGAAGTTTCTAATTGATATAATATTACAGATAACAGACACTACTTTAATGTTGTAGCATGAAAAACTTGGTCATGAACCTACGCTCTCGCACATGTTCATGACTTGTTATTCCAAGAAGGACGGTACTCCTGCCAATGCGTTGGTGGGAGAGAAAATTGTGAGTTCACCTATTTTATACTTTCGAAATGTGAAATTGTTATGAATACTAAATCGATTACAATGTGCAGGAACAAATGAAAATGCTACATGCATCGGGGCTTCAAGTGATAATGGCGGCGATGCTTTATAAGTCATAGGGAATGGAAATATGGACGTGTTAACTTATGTGGTTTAGGTGTTCCAAAGCTGCGTGTTAATGGAGCGGTTCCTGAGTCGCAAAGCAAGTCATCATCTTACGGGTTACAGCGAAATGAAGAATTCTGAAGGGTGAATGAATCAAGGTCCTTTATGCGTGAGAATGTCGAGATGCAAGGAGATCCATGATTCTTCAAATCGTGCTGCGAAAACCACGTTCAAGCCTCTACATAGGTAACTCAAAGCCCTATTGAGTAAGTCATTGGAGCTCTATTACAGAGTGTACTACTTTTGAGAGTGGCATATAAATGGACTACATCAGTATGACTCATAATTGTATTTATATTGGGAAGTAGCAACTTTGGTTTGGCAGCGATACCATATGGTGGCTGGTTTCCTATGATTTATGATGGTGTTGTTGTATTCATAACAGAGCCTGTGGTCTTTGGTTGTTATTTTATGTATGATTTGTTTTGTAATAAGCTTTTATTTCAGGCTGGTATGGATGTTGTTCTTCTGAGCATAACAAATCCTTCTGAAAAAGTTGCGTTGGGAAAAGTATGTAGTGTGGATCCATCAACTAAAGTTGGAGGCGAAGGAATTAGGTCAAGAATTGGTGTGAAGTGACTATTCCAGGTTCCTATAGTGCGGGAGGAACGATTAATAAGATCATGTGGATAATTCAAGATCATGGGAGATGCTACGAATTGCTTCAATCGCTTGGCCTCCTATCTTTAGTATTATGAAGATTAATATTATTTGTTGCTTTTATTGAATTCTTTTATTTAAGTTTAAACATTTGTGATTAATCATTTCATTTTTGTTGCATCTTCTAGTAGACATAGCAGTAGAAGATCACTTTTAAAAACTATGTTGGTATTCTTGCACTTCCACTTTGCTTTGTTGAAAATTTTACAGCATAGTCATAGGAGCTCGAGATAGTTTTTGCTAGTGTAGGTTGTCACATTTCGGGCGGCAAATGTGTTAGATGGATGATAGTTTTGACTTTGAGATTCACACATAGTATTTGGATGTTCACATAGTCAAGTTTATAATGCCCGGATTATTTCAAAGTTTTGAGGATTAAGTGACTATTCATTTTACTTATGCAAGTGCAACATTCTTTTTGCAGTGGTATATACATGTCATAATTTTTTTTTGTCTTTGAGACATTGTAAAAGTCATAACAAAGAAGCTTATTAGTAGCGAAGAGGCCTGAACAAATCTGTAACAAATAACAAAAGGCGCATGATAAAGTGCCTCAATAGATAAATAACAGACCAGATAATGAAAAGAAAGAAAAAAATGCCTCAACATATAACATATGAGACACCCGCCTCAAAATGAAATTAGAGGCACAATAAAATACCTCGACATAGCCGAATGAAGCACTTTCGTGCCTCGAAAGGCGATTTAAGAGCATAATAAAGCGCCTCGACTTATGGATAGGCTTTTTCGTGCCTCAAAGACAATTTAGAGCATAATACTTCTCAACATATGGTAGATGAGGCAGCATTTCATGCTCGAAATGAAATTTAAGAGGCATAATAAAGCTGCCTCGATATATAAGCCGAGATGAGGCCTTGTTTCGTGCCTGAAATGTAATTTAAAGAACCTGTCACGTCTCAACATACGTGGATGAGGCGCTTTTTAGTGCCTCAAAATGAACTTTAAGAGCCTGATAAAATGCGCCGACATATAGCATAAAGGCGCTTTAGTGCCTCAAAAAACATAGGAACATCCGATGCGCCTCCCACAAATATATGTTGAGGTCTTGGTATTCATTGCGACACGTTAGCATGCTGTCGTTTATCTAACGACTCAATAAATAAAAGTGTCTAACATCAATCTATTAGAGCACTTTTGGAGATTTTTAACTTATACAATTTTTGTTGGTGCTAAGAATCACCAAAGCTGCATCAAATACTCATTCTTAAACAAATTTATCTAATCTTATGTCTTTCTTACATTTCACAGGTGATGACTTAAATCATCATTTTAATCCATTTTTATTGATTTTAATGCTGTAGGAGTAATTAAAATCTGCAGAATATGAAGAACTCACCAAATTGTTATTTGCAGAAGTATAAAAGAAAATGCGGTGGAAAAATGCGATATGGCGGCGAGTAAAAATACGAGAAAAATAGCGGCGAGTAAGCAAGCAGCTGCTTATGTTGCGATTTGGGGGTTTGATCCAGTCATGGTCGCACATCGAGAAATTGAAGGAAGGAAATGTCGGTCTCGGTCAGCGACATGGATAACAAGATATTGAGGTCGCGACCTGAGACTGCTCATGAGAAAGCTGTAAAGAAATGAGCTGAGGTCGCGACGTGAGATCGAAGTCGTGACATCAGGAACCACAGTTCAAAGCTGCGGAGGCATGAAGTGATGTCGCGACAAGGGATTGATGTCGCGACAGCAAGAGCAGCTCAGAAGACCACAAGTGGCGACAAGATTGAAGCATCACGATGTCAGTTGATGTCCGCGACAACATATTGATGTCTCGATATCGCGAGAATCCGGTTGAAACCTGCGAGATCATTTAGTTGATGTCCGCGACAAAGAGATTGATGTCGCGACATGTCGAAGACAAGTTGAATCTTCGCGGAAGACATGAAATTTGGCGAGATTGCGGCGTGAGGTCGAGTCGCGACATCAGGAGAGACCGGTTGAAATCTGCGAATGGCGTGGCCCAGATGTCCACTGAGGTTGTTGTCGCGACACCAGAACAACCGATTGAAGGCTCGAGAAGAACTAAATTACCGATCTTGACAAAGAGATCGATGTGCGACATCGAGAACGCCAGATGGCGAAAAGAAAATGAAGCTGCTTTATCCGCGACCGAGGGCGAAGGTAGCGTTTCATCGAAGATTCGTTGGAGCTGAATTTTTATTTGAATGATGTCCGCGACGAGAGGCTGAAGTCCGACACCAAAAGCCATCAAGTGAAGGCGCAACCACCGCCAGTTGATGCCGGCGACAGAGATCGAGAAGTCGCGACCGCGGGACCTACTACGTTGAAGATTGAAGCTCCATAAGTAATGTGAGCAAGATGTCGGTGTCGCGACGTGGGGCGACAGATCAAATCCACGAGCCTTAAGAGATATCGCGACAAGAGCCGAGAAGTGCGACATCAGAAGATATCGATTGAAGATGCATTCATTTTAGTTGATGTCACGACAAAGAGAATGGCAACCCGCGTTTATCGGGGGCATCATGTGAAACACCGAAGAGTAAGGCGATGTCGTGACAAAGATAATAGCGATAAGGCATCATTGTGTCGGTTGAGCTTTGCGCTTTTAAAGTTGAAGTCGCGACGCTGAGATCGAGGTCGCGACATGGATGATGTCGCGACGAGAGCGAAGTGCAGCGACGAGGCGGTAACATGGGCCAACTAACTGGAATCTGAGACTGCATTGGAATTAGGGCTGATTGAAAAACCACATCATCTGTGACTATCCGAGAGAAGAGGAAGGGAGCTTGGCGACCCACGAGACGAGAGTGCAGTTGGCCCGGGGAAGGCTCCTCCCTTTCTTTTAGTTTTCTTTTCTTTTCTTTTCTTTTGTTTGGTTTTTAATGTTAATAGTTAGAGATTAGATTAGATTTGCTCGTTTCTATTTTTCTTTTATTTTTTGGGGTGGATGCTATCGTTACGAGCTGGCCCCGAATGAAGAATTCAATTCTTTTCAAACCTACTACGGAATGTTGAGATTCAGACAATTTAGGTCGGCTTATCCGGTTTGAAGTGCGGTTATTAGCATATGATCGGGAGGAATCGCGCCAGTGTGTAGACGATAGTGAGAACCCGGCTTCCATTAAGAAGATACTATTGTCGAGGAAATTATCTTCCACCATTGTTGACTAAAGCCAAATTGCGAATTTCGGTTTATGAATTTTTGGTTATGGGTTTAAAGTTTTTTGATCTGGACTCTCGAGTTTCTTATACCCGTATTAAGTGTTTTCATTGCTCCCGATTTCAAGGAGGTCCTCTGAGTGACACGAGGGTGAACATCTGGGGTGTGATATTTCTTTGAGGTATATTAACACACTATTAGAGATCTAATGAGCTTTAATGAGTTTACTTGATAAATCCTCTTCTCACTTGAAACTCGAAACGAGTTGAATGAGTTATAAATTTAAACAAGCGAAGGATTCACCCTCAAGGTCGAATAGTGTAGCCAATCGATGTTAGGCGAGATCTAATCAAAGGAGAGGATGATACATTCTAATTTAGAAGGAAAATGACTTACAGAGTTGTATATCCTTGCTTGACCATAGCTTGGGGGCTAAGGTGTCGTCCATAAAATGGAGTATGAAACATTGCGAAAAAACTACCAGTGAGAATCCACGTTAAAAAAGTAGTTATCTAATTCCCACTTTTGTATTCGAGAATCGGTCAAAATTAGATAATGAAATGTGAAGTGTGGAGAGATCGGTGAACTATTACTTGTAACAGACGATTTTGAAATCTGAAATTCACAAAGAAAATTTTAAGTTGACAACGAGGAATTGATACTTCACAATAACGCATTGATCTTAATGCGTTTATACAAGCGATAATTATTCGAATTTCTATTCATTTTCTGGCTTTATTGGTATTCTTTATTCTTTATATTCAAGTTTATTGTTCATTCGATTATTTCCCTTTGTTCCATTTAATTTTCCGGCACCTTAATCACTGGATCTTACTATCATTTAGTAGTCCAGACTAGTACGAAATTGAGTAGTAAGGGTAGTTGATTTAAATCTTGAGATCTACGTGGGATCGATGCTCACAGATTTCGTCATTTTATTACTTGTCGACCTGTGCACTTGCAGAATATCAGACCAAAACCAAACTTTGAAAATGATTTACTCTAGGAGATTTTTGGTTTATATAGTATAATATCAACAAGTTTTATGGCAAGGTGGTCGGGGATTAGATAATAGTCCTTTGGTAATTTTGTTATAAACTTGTGTATATGTCATTTGGTCTCAAGCAACAAGTTTATTGGCATCATTGTCAGGGATTAGTTAATAGTCCTTGGACACTGATGTGATATATTAGCATATGTGTTTTGGTCCGGTTAACAAGTTTTATGGCGCCGTTGCCGGGGATCGAAAGAATTTAATAAATCAATATTTAGATGAAAGAAGGAAATACTAATTTGGACATTTAAAGAAAAAAAAAAAAATAGATTTTCAACGGTGGTTCTGATTAGCCACTAACCTTTAACGAAACACGTTGAATATGTTGATGATTTGTGATCACATTAATGGGAGTGTGTTTGCTTTTCGGGAAAAACTTTTGATGCATAGAAGCAGAACAACGATACGATTCAGTGACCGCGGGGGGAAATAGAAGGGCCTTTCGAAGCAGAGAAAGACCAAGAAAGCGAAGAAAACTCAACCATGGCGGATGAAGCGGGATCAGGTTGAAATACATATAGAAAGAAGCTAGAAGGCCACCGATCCATTGTCTGACATGGAGATTTCTAGAGACCAGTATATAGGAAGAATACTCGGCAATCGGGCAGCTGGTGATCTTGTCAATTTGAGCCCGAAGCCGGCGTGAATTACAATGGTCCAGCGGCATCGGTTTCTTGGTCATCCAACGAAGATCGAAGCGAGCACAGGAAGATTCCTCGAGGATGGCTAATAAATTCAAAAATTTGAGATAGAGGGTGAGCCAGGAGGTAAGCCATGCATCTATTCCCATTCTCTCACAGAATCTGGTATAGTGGTCTTTTACCATGGTTGCGGTGATACTTGGAAGGAATTAGTAGAGGCCTACTTAGGTAGATTCTTTCCCCGACCACTCACCCGCAAGGAGGAAATCATTGACAATTTCAGCGGGGAAGATGAAAGCACAATATGTAGCTTGGGAAGATTGGCATTCTTTGAGAAGATGTCGATGCATGGGATAGATCAGCTGGTGGACATTGTATATCATGCTTTGAATGATATATCAAAGGATCATTGATGCTTCATGCTGGAGCATTCAAACGAAAAATACTGAAGAAACCAAAAGTGCGATTCGAAGACACGGCTAAATGTAACATGAAAACTCATACGAGCTTTCAAGAGGAAACATCAAGGAAAGGGGATCATGGAGCTAAGCGAGATGGCTGACCATGGAAGCGAGTTGGATGCCGTGTACACCGGGTTGGACAAACGAGAAGAAGACACACACTTGCTCATGAAATAGGAAGCGATTGAGAGGGGTGTGAAGGGAAGTGCTGAGAGGGTAACTGAAGAACTTTATGATCTTTGAAGAGGTTAATTATTTGCGGGTGGGTAAAGGAAGCACCATTTCAAACAATCCTAACCTTCAGCATTATCACTGACACTTTCGAGGAACCGCTGAGAACTTCGTATGGTGGAGGAGCTTCACCAAAGCCCAGGCGAGGTGAGAACCCTCATGAGGTATCAGCAGCCACCAAAGTTCCAACGGCAGCACGAGAAATGGCGCCTGGGGAGATAGATACCGAGAGAGGGTCGGAGAGGCTCAATCTTTGAAGAGCGGATGCATTTCATAAGAGATAATAAGAAACTGTGAGCCTCCATGAGCAAAGTTTCACGGGAGTTGGAGGCTAACTTCTACCAATTCTCAAATTTTTCAGAACACCACCAATGCATCCCACGAAGACACAGGAGACACTAGTAGGAATGGCATTTTTAACCTGCAAACCGGAGGAAAGATGCCTTTCAAACAGCCTGAGGAAGAACTGAATGCATGGCTGTTATTGCAGGAGTGGAAGGGCTGAAGGGAGATGAAGAGAAAGATGACGACAACAAAGGCGTAGAAGATCAGCAGAAGAGGAGCTGAAGATGAAAAAGAAGAATAGAAGGAAGAACATCCAAGGATCAAAGCACAACGAGTTCCATTTCCACAAAGCTGAAATCGAAATGGAAGCGGTTTACCAAAGTTTCTTGAAACTTTCTAGGAAGGCACAGAGATGAGTATGCCTTTTCTTGAAGTGGTGACTCGAGATGCCATATGCAAAATTCCCGAAGGACATCTTGAGCAAGAAAAGAAAAATAGTAGAAAAAGAGGAATAGTGAATCCTTTGCCACTTGTGATGTAATGTCGAGAAAGAACTACCCCGATGGATGAAGGACCGGGGAGTTTCACAATTCCTTGTATTGTTGGAGAAATTGAATTCGGAAGCTCTCTATGACTTTCGGGAGCTAGTATCAGTTTGATGCCTCTTTTACATTTTTAAGAAACTAAAAGTTTGAGAACACTCCCATATTTGTTACTATTTCAATAGTAAAATGGTCGATGGTAAAACTGAAGAATAAGTGAAGATATCTTACAGTCCTTGTTAGGAAATTTGTTTCCGGTAGGTTATCGTGGACATGAAGAGACCACAAGTACCCACGCTATTGGGAAGACCATTCACAACTCTTTGGGCTGCCACGTTGATATCACAAGGAGTTCTTATCTTGAGGGGCTGGAGAAAGAAGGTAACACATTCAGTTGATCAAGAAATGTCTAACATATAGACGAGAATGAAGGAGATGCAATGTATTTGATTTTGTATACCTTTAACTACATTGTT
The DNA here is from genome assembly GCA_016808115.1 of Tetrastigma voinierianum. Lineage (NCBI taxonomy): Eukaryota > Viridiplantae > Streptophyta > Magnoliopsida > Vitales > Vitaceae > Tetrastigma > Tetrastigma voinierianum. The sequence goes on from JAEQBH010002058.1 coordinate 89,082, forward strand.
AGATGATTATAACCTTCCAGTTTTATCAATGAAAAAGAGATGAATTCGATATCTTGAAAGAAGTCTAATGCAATTTCCATCACAATGATTTCATTCTATAGAAACTGTGTTGAGCTTGAAGCAAAACAGAAACGATAATGGGGAAAATGTTGGCAGAAATTAATAAAGAAGCCAGTCACGGGCTAGTTTGAAAGAGATTGTAATGTTTAAGTAATACTTACTTAAGGGAGTGCAAAAAAAACCAATGATCATTTCAGCCAGATTAAGTGAGGTGAGGAACAAAGATTGCTGAAAATATTAAAGAACACCAAGAAATCGCTAGCTTGGTCCATTGAAGAGCTAAAAGTGTCAGTCCATCAATTTGTGCATAAGATTACTAACTGAAGAGACTTCAAAACCATATGTAGAACACCAGAGGAGGCTGAATCCAGTGATGAAGGAAGTAGTCAGGAAGGAGGTACTCAAATTGTTAAATGCTGGTTTTATCTATGCTATCTCAGATAGTCGCGGTAAGCCAGATCCATGTGGTTCCAAAGAAAGGGGTTCTTTGTGATCGAGAGAAATGAAAGCAGGTGGAGTTCTGACAAGGCAGTGGCATGAGGATGGAGGTATGTATTGATTCTGAAGGTTGAATCGGCCAACCCGAGAAAAAGATCATTTCCCTTGCGCTTTCATTGATCAGATGTTGGACGGGTTAGCGGGGCCCTCACACTTTTGTTTACGGATGGATATTCGGTTACAATCAGTGCTATTGCGAGGATCAGGAAGACCATTCACATGCCCTTATGAGGTACCTTTGCCCTTCAGAAGGATGCTTTTGGGTTATGTAATGCTCATTTTTATTCGGTTATGATGTCCATATTCTCAGATTTGGTTGAAGAAGTGATGGAAATTTTCATGGATGAACTCTGTGTATGGATCATTTTGATCAATGTTTAAACAATGCGGAAACGTTACTTCAAGATGCGAACAAGCATTGTAGCGGGTGGGAAAATGCCATTTTATGGGTAATGAAGGAATTGTTCTTAGGCGTAAAGTTACATCTTGGACTAGAGTTGATCAATCCAAAGTATCCCATTATCAAAGCTCTTGCACCTACTACGATAAGAGGGTAAGCTTCTTGGGAATGGGTTTTACAGGAGATTCATCAAAGATTTTCAAAAATAGCAGACCACTATCTTGGATCTTGGAAAGATACCAAGGATTCGATTTGATGACTTCTGAGAATGCTTTTAATGAGAAATCAAGTTCAGGTGTTAGAGCATTTATATTAAGGTGCACGGAGGAATGGGATCAGGATTTGAACTAATGTGTGATGCAGGTGATTTTGCTTATGGGAGGCTGTGTTAAGGGCAAAGAAACGAAAGTATTGAGGGGCCATATACTAGCATACAGTAGACCTTACGTGGAGCCTGAGGAGCCTCAACAGGCGAAAAGGAGATGCTAGCCATAGTATTTAGCAGCGGTGGCGACCTGTTTTTAGGATCCGTGTGGTATTCTGATCGTAACAATCAAATACTTGATGTCGAAAGAAACTAAGCCAAGATTGATAAGGTGGAATCTTCTTTGTTTAAAAGTTTGATTTAAATCAAGGATAAAAAGGGATGTGACAATGTGATAGCCGATCTGTCAGATAGAAAATGATGATGAAGAAAATATTGGTGCGAAGACTTCCCGGATGAGCAATTGTTTAAGGTTTCCTTCCAACTTCCATGAGTATCTTTGATATTGTAGATTATCGGCTTGTGGAGTAATGCAGCCAGTCATTGCAGTGAGAAGAGAGGCTTCAGGCGGCAGTGAATCATTATATTGGGTTGACCACTTTGTGAGAGGAGTCTTGACCTTGATAATAAGTAATGTACCAGAGAAGGTGAACAAGACAACATTTTAAATGAATGCCATGCATCACCATATGGGGACATTTTACGCGAAAAACGTCCGCAGATACTCGATCGAGTTTTATTGGCTGCTATCTTGGTGTGCGAGTGGGTGAAGTGTGTGATCGATGCCAAAAGGATTGGAAATATCGGCCCGAGAGATAAATGCCCTAAAGGTATTATGGTGATACAAATTTTACAGTGTTTGGGAATAGATTTTATGGGACAGCGTATTTTTCACAGTCATTTGGAAACTATACATGCATCATGATGAATTAAATCTGTGATTTAGACAATGTCTTGTCAGGAATGATGCTATCTGATTTGTGAGTTTCTTTACAAAAATAATACAAACAGGTTGGAACCCGAGCCGTAATTGGTGATGGGGAACCATTTGCAAACAAATATTTTGCAAAACTCCTCAGCGGTAATGGGGATCAAGCATGTAATGGGGTGCAGCTATCATCTGGAGACGTGGATGACGAAATTTCAGCGGGGAGATCAGAATGGCAAGAAGAAAGGCGTGACTCAAGCGGGAAGGATTGGTCTTCAAGCACGTGATGAACTTTTGGGCTTACGGGGCGCATACAAGACCCCGATGGAATGTCCCATACGAGTTGTTTAGCGAACCATGTGTCTACTCTTGAATTCAGAATGCAAGGCAATGTGGGCCGTGAAGTTTAGCTTGGAGTTTTGAGATTTTGAGGAAGAAAGATTGCTCAGCTGTGAGATTGGAAGGCTGAAAATGAGCCTATGATGTGCTAGAATATACAAGACAAGACAAAGAAATGGCATGATCGGAGAATCTTGAAAGAGTTCGAGCAGAGCAGGTTGCACGAGTCTAGGCTGGAAGTTGTTTCGAAATTAAAATCCCGGGTGGAGTGGGCCAAAATACACGGTGGTGTCAAGTACCCCATTTGGAATGATGCTGTGCTTGAGAATTTTTATCTTGGCAGAGAAATTCAAGATCAATGGACAAAGTTAACGATATCTCAGCGAGGGGAAGAGGGTGAAGAGCTGGCTGATTTATTGAGGAAAAGAAGAAGTACCCACGACGAGTCATTTAAGGACTGGCCCAGCCGGCTAATGGAAGCAACCATGAGATTAAGTCGTTTAAATTTTAAATATTTCTTTTCTTTTAATTGGCATTAAATTGGTCTGATTGTTTTAGAAGGAAAGATTTAATTTTAGAAATCGGTGTAGTTTAATTAGAATTTTCTTGAATATTGCGGGTGATCTTGCGAGGTTTAAAGACATGAATAATGGCCTTCTGGGAATAATTCCGACGCTTGGAGAGTTGCGACATGAAGGAGTAACCTTTCTCCTGATGATTACGCATATATTCTTGAGTTAAATAATCTTTGTTTGAAATATGCTTGAAGAGAGATGTCTAAATGGGTTAGGAACAATAGAAATTCTGGGTTTTAAATCAGTAGGTTAAAGGCTTGGGGCGACGGAGGAAGGTTATCTTATGACATAAGTTCATGTCGCGACTCTGGCTATTGATGTAGTGACTTTGCATTACAAGAAAAGAACACTTGGTATATTGAAGGAAAGAAGAGTATATGTCGCGACACCACTAGGAATTCGTACGACCGGTGAATTAAATCTCAAAATGGAAAAGGATGTCGCCACACATCAAACAATTCCTAGAAACCTTGTATTATCGCGACATCCTAGGTATGTCTTGAAACACAAGTCTGCGACATGTGCCAACTACTCATGAACACTGAGTTTGTGATCTCGAATAAAGGCGGAGTGGAAGTCTTGACGTAATCTTAATTGAGAGCATTAATTCGCCTAAACATTGATTGAATTTTATTTATTTGGAAACTTTCTCATTCACTCAATCCATAACCATTCTTATACGTCTTCCTTACAGGAATCTCAACTTTAGAAAACCACAGCAACCCAGCAACAAAACTTCTCTCGTTTCCAATGGCTGAAATTCACCTGGTCACTAACACAGACGAAGTTATGAGGGATCATGAACAATCGAAGAAGAAGAAGCTTCGCCAAGAAGAGCAGGTTAGATGAGATTAGTCGGAAGAACAAGCAAGAGGTGCCATCGAAGCACCGGAAGCTCGGCGACTTAGAAAGGCCGAGGAAAGGGAAGAGGAGGAGAGAAGAAGAGTAGAAGATTTAGTCTCCCGAGGCAGGCGTATTCCCAGTGGAAGAAGTATTATGCTAACAAGGGGTTTGTTGCGGAGAGGAGATTCAAAAACCCTGTTACTCCTTTCAAGGAGATGATAGAGCGAGAGAAGGATAGGAGAATCTCACTGCGCACACTGGCATCGGGGTATGATATTTGGTAAGGGTTTTGTTGAAATATGGTAGGAAGGAAGGATGGAATGGAGTTTTGTAGAGTCTGGGTCTCATACAGACCCAAAACGCATCAACGAGGCCTATGGTATGACGTGCACAAACGGTTTTTAAATTCAGCGTTAGGAAAAACCGAGTTTAGGAAGATTGCCGCGAAATACTAACGGTAAAGTACGGTTAGACAAGAAGAAGGAAGGCCAAACAGTGAAGAAGCCTTTAAATTTAGGTATGGTTTTATTTTAAACCTGTTTGTTAACAAGCATATGCCTGATGAGAGAAACAGCATTTGTGTTGTATACCATACTCAAAAAGTCTGAAGATCGATATAGGAGTTATCATAGAGATTCTATCATGAGGTATCATGAAGGAACAAAAAGGGTCTTGTTCTCATCCAGCAACAATCCGTTCGTGCTTGAAGGGTTTGAGGTCAAAGGAATTTGGGGTCGAGAAGGAAAGTACTACGGGCTTCACCGGCTCCTTCCGACGGGGAGTTGCAGGGACGAAACCTAAAGGGAGTGTGGTAGAGAAGAGATTGAAGCTGGCTTTGAGGAACCAGAAAGGAAGCTCGGAGGGTTGATGATCAGGAGCAGAGCACCTAGAAAACTCACGACAACAATGACTACATGTTGCTTGAACGTACGGGGCAAGAAGAAGAGCTGATGATAGACTTCTCCATCCCTTAGCCGGTTCTCCTCTGTGCGGAGGCGAAATTTCCAACATGGAAAGCTGAGGGCACCGAGAAGAATTTCTTCGATGCTGGGAAGCTCTCAATGCCATCACAGAAGAGAATAGATGAGAAAAGTGGAAACTAGCAGATTACGAGGAGAGATGAAACTAGCAGAAAAAGAATTCGAAAGAAGAAATTGATAATAGGAGGAAGAGCTATTAAGAAAGAAAAGAAGACATGAAGTGGAGCTCTTGAGAAGGAGAGCATTGATGGGGAGGGTGACAGAAAAGAGGAGCAGATGGGAGAAGAATTTTGAGCGTGAGGAAAGTTTAAAAAGAAATGAAGGAAAGAAGTCACAATCACATTTGAAACTCAAGCTCAGTCATGAAGCTTTTTATAATAACCAGTTTGAGCGTGATTCTCAACTCTTAACTCTGATAAAGAAAAAGTCTGAGCAAGAAGTCAAATTTGGGGGAGCAAGTCAAAGGATTCAAGTTTTATACAAGTCTCTACAAAGGATTTTGAGAAGAAATTGGATGATAGAGACAAGAAGCGAGAAGAATCTGAGAATCTATAGACAAAAAGAATGGCTAGAAAATTTGGATCTGATTAACTTAATAACCTCAAAATTTTTAGAGTTATGACTATGAAAATAGAATACAATGAATGGTTTGGGAAAGAGACAGGATGAGTTGAACAAAAGAGTTACTACTGTGCGAGATTTTCATTGAAAGAACAAGTGGAGAAGGGAAACTTCAAGAAGAGAGAAAGGAAAGAAGAAATGAAAATTCTGATTCCCCAGCCCATTTGGAATTTTATTAGACTAGATCCCTAACATCTTTGCTCTGGTTATTTCAAAAAGAAAAAAAAAAGAAAGAAAGAATGGTCTTCTCACCTTTAACTTTCATTACCATCCTTCTCCATCGCACATTATTAATCCATTCTTTATGAATTGAATCGTTAATAAAATGAAATTTAAATTGAATTGTTGTGTTAACTAATTTGATTTGTTTGATTTTATGGATTGTGTTGCTTTGTGATTGAATGATTAGGAAATTAAAGTAAATTAGTTCCGAATAAAAGCTGGCACGATTGTAATGAGCTGAATTGGATAGGAAAGCACGGACCAGATTGAGAATGAGTGAAATGGCAGAATCAGAGTGATGAATCTGGTTGATTTGACCTTGAGGTGCAAAGTTACTTAAGTCTAACGGATAGAGTCAGTCAAGGAAGGTAACACAATAGAAGACAAAATATTTTTGAGTTTGTGGGTATGAGCAAATAAGTCAAAGAACATTTGAATATCAATTAATTTAAACCTCATCAACAAAAATGAGTCAGGTACTCCTATGGTTAATTAAGCCCATTGAGCCAAATTCTGAATTTGTTAGATTATTGGTGATGAAATGCCGTGTCGGTGACAAGAGATGATGCAGGCCATTCTTAAGACCGATTTGAAGACCATTCTAACAAAACCACTATTCATATATCGATGCATATCTGATGGATTCAGAGAAATTGAGCAACAAACTTTATTTTCCAAAAATGGGTACCAATGGAAACCCCTGACTCATCCTAAGACATCAATCCTTCAGTAAAAACCTATGATTACCGGGAGACTAAAGGAAGAAAAGAAATGAAGTTTGGGGAGTATATATTTTGAGGAACTCAAAGGGGTGAAAAAAAAGACAAAGTAGAAAATGCAATAGATAAGAAAGTTTATAGGGATAGTTTTATCTTGTGGCCTAGCTCTTAAACTGATTAAGTTCTTAGGTGTTTTTGCACTGGTACCTAATGCCGCTCTGGTATGGAGACTCATAACCCCAAAGTTAAGCTAAGGTGTTAGAGAGCTAAAGTTAAAACGTTACTGTCTACGAATGTTGACAAACAAGGAAGTTTCCCAGTGGAATTACAAGGAGTGAGAAGCCAGCGGACATACGGTTCTAGTTGGAAGAAGAGTAAAGAGATGTCCCAAACATAGAAGTTTAGGGAGTTTAGTATGAAGAGCTACAGAGAAGAAGGCGAAGAGGAGAGAAGAGGTTCAGGGTGATCTTTACACTAAACCATTCCTTCATCTACCCATTACCCGAACTTTAACAATAAAGCCCTAAAGACCTGATTGATCTTGAAGGCTGAAATCATCTACATTATGATGAGAATCAATATGAAAAAACAAGCCTATGGAATTTGGAAGAATAGAAACAATCAAAATTGTGAAGGGACTTTAGGAGTTAAATGACTCAGTGAAAACAGAAAGGAAAATAATCTATTATTCAACGGGATCCAATAGAATATATATTTGTTTGTAAAACAATTTCCAACAGTTTAGTTTTTGCATAGTATATAAAGTAGAGATGACCAGTACGGACTTTGAAGCTGAATGTCTGAAATTATGCATCTTTGCATTCTGATTCATCGAATGCTGCTGAGAACTGCGTCGAATGTCATCAAAGATTTTCTTTATTTTGTTTGAGGACAAACAATTCTTTCTGTTTCTTTGCTTGAGGACGGCATAAACTTTTAAGTTTGGGGAGTTTGATGAGCTTAAAGTCATCTATTTTAGTCCATTTTGATTTTAATGTAAAGGAATAATTAGATCTGAGAATGTGGAAAAACTCACCAAATTTGTTATTTCTGCAGGAAGTATAAAGAAGAAGAAAATCGTTAAATCGATCCTTGAGCGAATCAATACGGAAAGCGCAGACGAAGTAAACAGGCGGCTAACTTGTGTTTGCGAGTTTGGGGTTCTGATCCGATCATGGATCATACATCGGGGAGCGAGAGGAAATGCGATGCGGTCGCGACATGGATATGAGATATTGAGGTGCGACACAGGACTACTCATGAGAAAATTTGTAGAAATGGTTTGGTCGCAACGTGAGATCGAAGTCGTGACATCAGGAACCACAGTTCAAAGCTGCGGAGGCATGAAGTGATGTCGCGACGAGGATTGATCTTCGCGACGGCGAGGCTGATATCGGAAGTCTGAGTGGCAGCCAGTTGAGCATGCGTGTCGATTGATGTCCGACAACGCTTATTGATGTCGCGATATCGCGAACATCAGTTGTTGAAACACGCGGATCATTTGGTTGATGTGCGACAAGGGTGATGTAGCGACATCGAAGACAAGATGATCTTGCGAGAAGACGAGATGGGGTGGCGGCGTGAGATCGAGTCGCGACATCGGGGAAGACACCGTTGAAATACGCAAGGCGTGACTAGATATAAGTGACCAAGGAGTTGTTGTCGCGACACCAAGAACAACCAGTTGAAGGCTCGAGAGAACTAATTGATGTCATGACGAGAGATCGATGTCGCGACATCAGGAACATGAATGGCGAAAAAGAAATGAAGCTAACATCACGACAAGGGACGAGGTCGCGACATCAGAAGATTCCGTTGGAAGCTGAATTTTATTTAAGTTGATGTCGACAAAGAGGCTAAAGTCACGACACAAAAGCCATCAAGTGAGGCGCAACACCATAAGTTGATGTCGCGACAAAGAGATCGGAAATCGCGACCGCGAAGTTCTTCGATTGAAGATTGAAGCTCCATAAAGTAATTTGCGACTTGAGATATGGTGTGTCGCGACGTGAGAACAACGAGATCAAATCACGAGCCTTAAAGTGCGACAAGAGACGAGAGATCGCGACATCCAGAAGATATCTTCGTTGAAAGGCCGTTTCATTTAGTTGGCCTCACGACAAGTGGCGTCGCGACATCGGGAATATCGTATGAAACCTGCGAGAAGAAGTAAGCTGATGTCGTGACAAGATGTAACGTCAGCGACATCATTATTAGTCGTTCAAAGACTGCATAGACGAAGTTGAGGTCGCGACTGTGTGAGATCGAGGTCGTGACATGGATGATGTCGCGACAAGATTGAGGTCGCGACTTGAAGCGATAACATGGGCCAACTAACTTTGGAATCGCGAAACTACATTAGATTAGGGCCAATTGAAAACCACATCATCTGTGACTATCCGGAAGGAAGGGCTTGGCGACCCACGATTGAGAGGTCACGGTTGGGCGAAGGCTCCTCCTTTCTTTTTAGTTTTCTTTTCTTTTCTTTTCTTTTGGCACCGGCTGTTAATAGTTAGAGATTAGGTTAGATTTGTGGTCCTATTTTTCTTTTATTTTTTTGGAATTGGATGTTATCGTTCTGAGCTAAAGTGAGATCTGAGGAATTCAATTCTTTTTCAAGTACTACCTAGAATGTTTGAAGTTAGAGACAAATTTCTGGAATTCGGCTTATCAAGTTTTGAAATCGTTGTTCTATGATGGGAGAATCTTTGTAGTGTGTAATTAGTGGTCAAAGAACCGACTCCGACAGAGAATGCTATTGTCGAAATTATGTCCCTATTGTTATTTCGACCAAGTGCGAATTTCGGTTTATGGTGCTGGTTATGGGTTTAAAGTTTTTGATCTGAATATCGAGTTTCTTATGCAGTATTAAAAGTGTTTCATTTGCTCACGATTTCAGGAGGTCCTACGGTGACACGGAGATACGATCTAGGAGTTATGAATATTTCTTTGGAAGGTATATTAACGCTATTAGAATCTAATAGGCTTTATTGAGTTTACTTGATAAATCCTCTTCTCACTTGAAATCAAGAAGCGAGTTGAATGGGTTATCGATTTAAAAGCGGCGAGAGAGTTCCACTAAATTCGAATAGTGTAGCCAATCGTGTTAGGCTGAAGTCTAATCAAGGAGAGGTTGATCTATTCTAATTTAGAGGAAAGTAACACAGGTGCTTATATCATATCGACGATAGCTTGGGGGCTAAGGTGTACAGTCCATAAAATGGGTATAGTATTGCAAAAGAAAAAATACGGGAGTGGAATCCTGTTAAAAAGTAGTTATCTAATTTTTGTATTAGAGAATCGGTCGAAAATTAGATAATAATGAAATGTGAGGTAATGGAGGCAAAATTGTGAACTATTAGCATGAGCCCAGATTTTGAAATCTAAGAAATTCACAAGAAAAGAGCCTGCAGTTGACAACGGGAATTGATACTTCACAGCATTGTCTTATCACGTTCTCTTGATAATTGTTCAATTTCTATTCATTTTCCTAACTATTAATTATTCTTTATTCTTTATATTCAAGTTTATTATTTCATTTCGATTATTTCCCTTTATTCATTTAATTTTCCAACCTTATTAATGCTGGATCTTACTATCATTTAGTGGTCAAATAGTATGGAAATTGAGTAGTCGGAGTAGTTGATTTAAAGTGCAAGATCTAGATGATGTGGACGCAAATCCATTTTATTACTTATTAGGCTTTGTGCACTTTAGGAATATCAGACCAAAACCAAACTTTGAAAATGATTTACTCTAGGAGATTTTTAGTTTATATAGTATAATATCAACAAGTTTTTGGCACCGTTATCAGGGATTAGACAATAGTCCTTTGAAATGGTGCAGTACATAAACTTGTGTATATATCATTTGATCTCAATAACAAGTTTATTAATAATAATAAGTTTCCGTGATTAATAGTCATGAACATGTGATATTAACACATATTGTTTTGATTAGTTATTTATAGTTTTCTTAAGTTTGAAGCTTGGTTTTTCAAACTATAAGATTCTAAGAGTTTGAAAACTTATCCCGAGCCTTAGCTTGTAAATCCAAACCAAGATTCTTGCTTATATGTATTTCAATCATTTCTGGGGTTTTTTAAATCTAAAGTTTTAAAAAAAGCCCTAAGCTTTCTGTTTAAACTTTTCAAACATAACTCTTAAAATCAAAGGAAAATAATCTCTTGGGGATTGAAGCTCTTGAAACTTGAAATCTCCCGACTTTAAACCACAGCTCCTTATCTTGGCCTCTCTTCCTCTCTAGAAAAATGGGAAATGAAAAATAGGTCCTTATGATTAGAAGCCTTTTATATTAGACCAAATTCACATTTCCCAAAGCTCTTTATCTTTTAAAAATTACAAAACAACCCTACATTTCTTTTCTGTTTGTTAGAAAAATTAGGGTATTACACCACCCATCACCCTCTTAGGTGAATGTGTAACTTCACAAGAGTAAAATCATATTATCAACTCTTATTAACATTAAAGTAGTGATCCATGCCTTATTTTCTGTAATTGTAAATATATAAGTCATGCCTCGATAAATGGATGAATCAACTCACTTTAACAAATGTCGACTGGGTATAAGTGGATTATCAACTTTCATCACAATAACCTATCTCAATATGAATGGAAATTATCAACTCTCGTAAGATTCAACTGAAAAGTCCCATGCATATACCCAATAAAATATTAAGTTTCATTGAGAGGTAAGTCCTGACTCTGATAGTGGCTCATGTCATCCTCACTGTATTCATGAAGTTTCTTTGAGATACAATTAAATTTTAACGTGGGAACTTTTTTCTATACTAGGATGAGATGTTGAGTTAATTATGATTCTTGATTTCAAGATAAGGTGTTACAGTGCTTCATCTTATGAGTGATTGTGAAGAGAAATATAATTAGATTTGCAAAACCGATGGTGTCATTGATTCAAGCATAAGATGAGTTTGAACATGTGAACTTAGAACACTTGTTGAACTCAAAGCAATTATCATAATATTTTGAAAATATGATTTATTAAGATTTAGATAATTGAAGCAAAAAAATTGATTACTTTAAAGAATGATTCATTACAAAATTAGTTTCACATGCATAAATGAAAAAATATATAAAATAGTATTTTGTTAATATATTAATGAGTATTTGAAAAATTATAAAATCCTATATTACACGAAATCAAACAATTTAATTGTATATTAAAATGCCTTAAGGAGCAGTTGATTAAGTGAATGTGAATAAAAGTTGTATTAATGGGGTAGTTTGGAAGAAAATCTATATTAATAGGATGATTTGGAAATAAAAGTGCAAAGCACCTCGTACTTTACTCAGTAGTATAGATGAGGTGAACCAATTGCTCCTAGGCCCAGGGTTCAAAAAGCCCGGCCGGCCTTGGGTTCGGCCCCGGAGCCAGTGAGCTAAAGCCAGCCCAAACCCGTTTAAGAAGAAATTTGGGCAGCGAGCTTGATTTTAGGCCGGTTAAACTGTGGTAGGCAGGTCACAGAGGCACTAGAGGCGCGGCCCGCCAAAAGCAGATCAAGAGGCCGTCTAAAAGCCGACCCTCACTTAAGTAGTTAGGTTTTATTTAAATTGTATTTAAAAGTTAAATAAAAAATAAAGAATAGACAAAACGATTCAAAATAAAAAATACTTCATTTAAAAATTTTGTTAAACGAATATAATTACGTTTGGAAATATGTGAAGGTTACATACATTTATAAAATAAGTACATCCCAGCTAGGTTGACCACCTACTTATTTGTGATCGTTTGTACTTTTACGACCATAAGAAAATAAAATACAATACACATTTAACGAAATATTTAATCACTGACTTTTTTTAGTGTGAGGGGAATTATCATGGATCCATTCGTATTTTTTGATAAATTTAAGTTCTCTGTATCGATCCAGATCTTGACACCGAGCGTGATCGGTCACGTCTAGCACATCAGCTAAATTCCAATCTTTTAAGCATCTCTTCTTTTACAGTGTTCAGATGACAAATTACATCGCTTTGCTAACCACTCTTCACACACTAAGCGACACGATGTATTGTGCTCACGAGACACGGTTAATACATCACGTGCAATAATAGATAACACAGGGTATTTTATTTGTTGTTTTTTCCACCATTCTAAAATTTCAAAATCTTCATTGTCTTCAAATGAAATTGTTTCTACACTAAGATATCTATCTATATCGGTTGTATTATTTGGAGAACTAGTTGTTGCATTTCCTAACAAACATTTCACAAGGGCTTTTATAAAAGGCAGGAGTTTAATCGTGGATGATGATTTTATCAAACTAATATAATTTGTATTTTTAACATAAATATTATATAAAATATATAATAGCAATTTACTTCATTTTTATTTCTTCAATTTTAATTGATCTTCATTGTAAATAACTTGCAACCATTCATCTAGAGCATCAAATTTTAATCTAGGGTCCACAATTAAACCAATATAATAAATCAAAGGTATTTCTCCCCAATATTTTTTAATCTTTTCTATCATTGCAAAAATTGTATAATTAAAATTTCATAACCGTGAGCTTTTCTGTCATATATAAATCTTAGTTGTTGCATAATGACCGATGTGAAGTTGGATGATACCACCAGTACAAACATTTGTTGTGACATCAAAATTTCAAAGATCGTGGGTCACTTATTAATGCCAATCATAATCATTTAATACATCTCATCATCTATCTTAATAAATAGTTTATTCGTACTCGTTAACACTACCTTTATATATTTTGTAATGTTGTAAGCTTATAAGTAGAATTCCATCTAATTGGTATATCTAAACATATTTTTTCTTTCATATTTGCAATTTTGCAACAATAAAATAATTCACATGTTTGATTAGGAACATTAATATTATATGCATGTCTCTAATTTTTTCTAATGTACCATCAACTTGTTTTAATCCATCTTTTACAATTAAATTTTAAAATAATAGTGCACAACAATACGTACGTGAAATAATTTTATGAATCTCTCTATTTATAAAAATCTTTTTGTCTTGTATTGCTGCATCATTATTAGAAGCATTATTTAACGTTATTAGCAAATATTTTATCACGAATACCTAAATCTATAATTTAATCATTTATTAAAGTTGCTATATTTTACTATGTGGGTATTATTGTTCAAAATAGAGTGTCTTACCTTTAACATCCATTCACTATCTATATAATGAGCAGTATGCATAAAAAGCCTACATCATTAAAGATATTACAGATATCAGATGTTAAGCAAATTTTCCTTCAAAATTTGCAAAATATTTATAAATTTTCTCTTTCTATTTGAAATTTTCATAATACTTTTAACATTTGGGACCCGACCTTTGAATTGAGGATTAATCAATGTTTTGGTGTTTGAATGATATGAGTTTCCATCATAAAAGGTTGTTCGGCTCTTTATTATGTAATCAATCATTCCTTCACGATATGAAGACTCATCACTAATAAGAAATTTTTTAAATTTACCACATTCATCTTTACCTAATTAATATAATTTCTAATATCTGCATTATCTTTGTTTTCACATTTGTTCATTTATGTCTTTTAGATGACTTGTGCGGTGATCACCACTAAGAAGTTTGCTACAAATTACATTTTCTTTATTTCTTTTTATTATTTTCTAAAATTATTTCCATTCTATCAAAATTCCATACTGTTTGAACTAAATTTTTTGCTTGATGATGCACATGACTAGAAGAAGATGCATGCACTATCCATATTAAAATTATTAATAAATATTACTAAAAAAAAAGAATCAAATAAAATATAACAAACAAATAAAAAGAAAAAGTAAAGGTGAAAAATATTACTCAATTGGAGGATCGAAACCGAAATTCTTTTAAATAAGTTATTGAGTCACCAATGCTTGAATTTGTAATTTTGCACCATAATAATATCATGTAATATATGAAGAAGTGAAGAACAATGGAAGAAAATGAAGTGTAAAGAATGTGAAGAGAGATTGAAGCGAACTTGTGAGAGAAAATGAGAAATTAAAAACTAATTTGATGAAAAATGGTAAACAAGATGTGTAATGTTACCAGAAAAAAACAAGTGAAAAATGAGGTTTCAAGTCCAGCGGTCACATGGCCAGATTGGGGTCGTCAACCAGCGGTCGTATGATGGGGTGGAAGGAGGCTTGGGATTGGAGGGAAGGGAGGGAGGCGGGGAGGGGAGGAGTGGGCCGGGGAGGGAGGGGCCGGGGGGGGTGGGGGGTGGGTGCTGTGGGTTGGGCAGAGTGGGGTACGGGCCATGGGCTTTCAAAAATTTTTAGCTGGCCGAGCCAGTTGTGCCGATCAACGGGCTAAAGATGGGCCCGACTTGGGCTAAGGCTAATTTCTCTCCGTAGGGCGGCTGACCGTGGAGACTACTCTAAGTTGTCAACACATAATAAAATGGGAGAAGCGGGACTGGAAGTCGTATTGGATATGATTTTAGTGACTTTGATAAATTATAAAGTTATGGGAATTATTGGATTACTCTTAAAAAGCTTTATGAAAGTCAGCTTGGTATATTCGATATTGACTTTTTAAGACTTTAAAAAAAACCTATAAAAGAAATCCCAGTGTATTTAATTATAATTTTATGGACACATACTTTTTGATTATAATATTTATATTGCGAGACTGGTTGTATTTTGAAAAACCATTTTGAAAATGGTTTGTGAGTAACTATCTATTTTGTTTTTATTTTTAAAGGAAAATAAACAGAAAAGCACTACAACATGACTTATGTCTCATAATAGAAAAACAAGTATGTGAAAAGCGAGTTTAGGTCAGGGTGAATTCTACGTGGAAAGTGTGGGTAGCCATAGCATCCCTCTGATCCTAAAGAGAGTGGGTCTTAATAATCAAGTTAAGACAATTAGGGCAATTGACTAATTAGATAATAAATACAACGAATAACCAATTTTAATAATACAAGAACACATCAAACATGAATGAATAATAATTAAATAATAAATAATGGGGAAAGAGTGTGTACCTTGGTAGATTTGAAAGCGCTATCAATCGATAACCATGTTAGTGCAGTAGCAAATATAAAACATTTAAAGTCAAAATTTGAAATTGGGTTATAAACTAAGTGTTAAATTATTCGTTGAAAACATATATGAGATGTTAGGCCCCACCAAGATCCATTTGTTTAGCACAGAGTCAACTCCATAAAATTCAATTTATTGGAATTATTGAATTGATTGTGCATTTAGAGTTTTGAAAATTAGGTTAAAAAGGAAATTTGAAAAATGAAAATTTAATTAGGGAATTTGAAAATAAAAATGAAAATGTCACTTTGGAAAAGATGGTGTTTGGTGTTTGGATATTTGGAAAAGAATATTTGATTTGTAAAAATTAAAGAAGTGAATTTTAAATTTTGAAAAGAATTTTTTTAAAACATAAAGATAAAATTTATATTTTTTAATTATATAAAGTGATTTTTAAATAGTTTTTTATTTAGTATTCAGGAAAATAATTTTTTTTAATTTGAAATTAAAGAAAATGAATTTTTAAATTTAGATATTTTAAAGTAATGGGGTGATAAAATAATAATAACCAATATTTGTTTTGAAATCTAAGTATTGAAATTTAAAATTGAAGAAAACTGAGGATGTTAGAAATATTATTTAAAATTGGTAAAAGTTTAAAACAAAAAGAGATGTAGATTAGTGGTTGAAGGTGTTTACTTGCAACACAAAGTATATAAGTTCAATTCCTCATGTTACATTTGAGATTTAATTTTTGAAGGTATGTGGTGACATGACGATGAGTGCTAGGGATGGGTTGGGTTAGACATGATAGACTAGACCTAAGGTAAATGAGTTGGATAACTAATGGGTTGAAACCTAAAATAAATGGGTTGGGGTGATTGATGGACTTAAACTAGGGATGTCAATGAGGCGATTTGGAAGGATGAGCGTTGTGTCATTCGAATCCTGATAAAATGTTGTTACCATACCGTCTAGCAGGGATGGAGCGGGCGGTTGCTACCAAACCTATTTAAATCACAAATGAAAAGATTCGTCCCGACCATTCAAACGTAAAAAGTGATTTTTTTCTTTAGGAAACGACGTGAGGTGATTCTGATGATGAGTTATAACTATACTATGAGTTCCTTTTCCTTAAACGATGAAAATCATTCTTTATGACTTAGAAGGCGTTTTGATTTTAGTTTTGAAAATAATCAACGATAGGCTTTCCATCAGATTCATTAAACCATTTATTTCCATTGCAAAATAATAATTGGGCAAGAAAACAACGAAGAACTTTGAGAGGTGTGCTAAACTTGCAGAAGTACTGCATCTGGGCAGCCCACAGCTTCGTTTCAAACCAAAAATCCACACACTAGAATGAAAGCATATCTAAGTGGAAACCAACAAAGGAAAACAAAGGAAAACATGACAGGTTGAATAACACATTAATGCTGCAGAAGAAGAGAGTAATAATGAAGGAAAATAGACAGGAAGATACTCTATTAATCGCCCGAATCACAGAAATAATGAGAGATATAGTGATTGACATTTTACAAATAGGATCAACTTCTTCTACCAATACCAAAAATACTCAAAAAAATCTACTATGGAAAGGTCTTTCTTTTAGAAAATTAGGGTTCAAAGTGCAATCCGTAACTGGACCACAAAACACGCGTAGATGATGGTGATACTGTGGGTGCAACAGTTTTGGCCCGCACAGAGGCTAAAGCAGTCAAAGCCCAAAAGAGGCCCAAACATCCTTACATGAAAATGGATCCAAGCCTAAAGTCCGGCATGTGGACATCTACGCCCTCCTCCAGCCGGCTGCCATCTTTAAGAAGATGGTCGACCAGTGATTTCCCTGCTGATTCCTTGACAATTGAAGAACATATCCTCCTGCAAACCTCGTACGAAACCGCCCTTAAGATGATCAACTGATCTTTGAGGTGGAAGACTTAGTTCTTTGGTTATCAAAAGGAAAACGGTTGAAGCGCAAAGAAACCTTTGCCTCCTTCCATTCGGAAGCAATCCTCTTCCATAGAAAGTGGATCATCATCCTTCTTCATAAATGAGGAGAGTAGCGTTAAGAAAAGTATAGGAAAAAAATATAGTCTGTGGTGTGAGTTAGAAGCGCTCTCGATAGCATCATAACGAACTTAAGCATCGGCGGAGGCCGCCGTGCACTGCGGTCCCTTGTTTGTTTTGCGGAGTTCTTTGCTTGCCGAGTTCATGCCCCGACGATACGTGGACTCGGGAATCAAGGATATGAGGTAGGCGTAGGTGCGTGGGAGCGGCCAGAGTAAAAGTCGCATCGACAACGAGCGAGGCTTCTTCGACTATCAAGCGATCCCTTGATCCCTAAAGAATCGGTAGTTCCTGCTCATTCATCCAGTTCACAGGATCCGGTTGTTATGGCCAGCAATCACGTGCGGCGATCTCTGGAGAACCAGTTCCTTCTTTAGCATCGGGATAGGAACAAAGCGAAGAATAGGTATAGATGGGCGCGTTGCGAGGCGCATCGTGCATTGCAGCAGAAAGCGGCGCGCGGGCTCGTTTGGAAGGTGAAAGGATTGAAAATGCATGAGGGAGCAGCCACCACACCTGATGCAAACAAAATAAAAGCGAGGCTTCTCGGCGGGCGACGCGGCGGCGGCGGACGACGAGTTATCTTCTGGTAGCTCCCCGCTTCCAGATCTGCCACCTCCAAAGAACAACGTGGGGGCTAAATCAGGAAAGACTACAGCCATTCCACAGTGATACGTCGGTGGCATGCCTGCGCGAGTACGGAGGAGTTCAGCGAGAGAGGCGGCGGTGGAGGCACGCCCTTAAAAATGCTACCCACGTGGCGGGGTGCGAAGGCAGTCGCTTTCGTTCAGTATCCCAGCCAGTTATGACTTTCATTATATCTGCTGCACCCACTGCGTTCGGGGACTAGAAGATGTGATGTCCTCCAGTTAGACCCAGCACATCTTAAGCTATAAGTTGTTGCTTGGCTTTGTCATATAGGCCATTTGCCATGCCCTTGATGGCTCCTTTGGCCGTATGACCCATGCGCACGCCGATGACTGATGATATTTAATCGGGAGGCAGTAGTCATCTATCTGAGAATGTTCAGCCCGGCTGAAGGGGCTTATACAGCAGTACATGAGCTTTGCGAACTATCAACTCATTTAGTAGGTTGTGAGCGTGCTATTTGTTTCCCAGTACCTATGCTCGGTTCGACAGAAGGGAAACATCAGTTCCCTACAAACCATATTCAGTAGGGAAGATGAGTCCGTCGTGATTTCACAAGATTTAGAGTAGTCCGACGAATTAATTCATATAGTATGGGGTTCTCCAAAATTTTCGAAGGAGCTTTGGGCCGACCACACCATTCTTCTACTCGCTATCCCTAGATCCGCCTACGACAATGGAAGAATTATATAGGCGTGGATAGATGTTAACAACTGGAAGATAACATCGGGTTGCCTCGGGCAGTGATGATCCTTACTAGCGTAGTCGAGCCGGCCCAAGGTTGGCACGGGCAGGCGGAAGCAGAGTAGGCTCCCGAGACCAATTAGAGGGAAAGAGGGAACCTCCCGCGGTTTACCCCTCGAACATCTCGTGCTGTGACTTCTTCAGCCTCATCAGAGATCATCCCATTTAAATGGCCCGCACCACGTTCGGTCACGATCACACACAACTCGCCGGTCTTTGAGGGTGTGAGCCACCACGGGGACCACGAGCACGGACCAGCGATCTTCGAGCACGAGAGTTTATGGTTGAAAAGCTAATTAGGGCCGGCCACCTCAGGAGGTATATTCGGGAGAAGGTTCGCGTAGCTGAGGCCGCCTCTACGGTCGAAAGAATAGCGAAGCGACCAGGCTCCAGCAGACATAAGCACCATCGACTACGCCGGCGGCCCCGGCGAAGATCGGCCTGTTAGTCAGAGCCAGAAGAGAGAGAATGTTGCGCCTGACCACCGTCCGGGCAGGGATACGAGCACGATCTACGCCCAGACAATGGCCAGGCAGTCCGGTAGTTGGCGGCCCCCATATCCTTTCAGCGTAGCGGCTCCGAGGTCATTTGTTCACACCATGATGCGATTATACTTACCTTATGTATCAATGATTTGATGTACACGGGGGTATAGTTGATCCTGACGCAGCGGTGATATGTTGCAGTGCGATATTGAGGCGGATGAACATCTCCTTGGATAAAGGCGAGTTCGGTGGCAAAAATCCTATCCGAAGCCCGGCCAGGCCCGACCACCAGGTGGCAATGGGTGACATTACCTCCTCTGGTTAGAATGGGGCCGCGTGGTCCAGGTTCGATTTCAGGTTGTTGAGGCACGGGCCCATACAACCCATTGTTGGTCGAGCATGGCTGCATCTGATAAAGCTATGCTAGATCCTACAAATGAATGATCGATTCTGTTGACCGGCGTTGAAGCCAGTTGATCTTACGAGCGTATTGCGCGACGACAGTCTTGTGGATTGTTAGTGTAAAGTGTGGGAAAAATAAGCTCCATAATCCGACCACGATACTGGGCCTCATAATGAGAACTACGGTCGTGGCAAGCGCGAAAGTGGAAGGCAGGAAGCGATTAGCCGTTGACCAATTTAGATCAATGTCCTTTGGCTGAAGCGAATGGATCCTTCGTTAGTTCTTCTATCGGTCGGAGAAAGACCAATTACGACGAGTTACGCTCCATAATATGGATGTGTTCGCTGGACTCACTTTCGAACATAGTTGGCATTAACCCTAGTTCACACCTCTGGCCCGAATGTCATTCTTTCGTCAGTCGGTCAGACGAAAGTGGATGTTTCCCACGGGACCCAGATATCAAATTATTCGGGAAGAAGTGGATAATCTTTTGACGAGATTCATCAAGAAATCAAGTACGGAATGGCTAGCCCGATGTAGTGGTAGTCTAGAAAAGCGTGTGATGGAGTGTGGACTAGGATCTCGTGAGGCATGAAAGACAGTTCCTCTACCCACGAACACGGACCGGCAGTTGTCGTCGTCGACCAGGCATGGGATGTTGTCATTTAAGACCTTCTCGGGATAATGTCAAACTTGTGCACACCAACCAGCGATGAAAGAAACAGCAACCATCACCCCCTCTGGCTCGTTACACTACAATGTAATAATAGTTTTGGCTTAAAAAACGTTAAGGCAACTTATTAGAGGCTAGTAACCAAAATGTTCAGGCCATTACTGGGAAAGACCATGGAGGTTTATATTTACGACATGCTAGTAAAATCCGAAGAACGCTCGGACCATGTTGAACACTTGCAAGAGACGATTTGTGGGTATCTGAATGTTCGACCCTTCAAAATGCGCATTAGTCGGCGCGGGCGATTCTTGAGCTTCATGGTGACTTAGAAGGCGTAGTACTTACCGCTCAACAAATATTTTGAGTCCTTGGCTCCCGCCTCTAGAAAGGAAGTACAAAAGTTGACTGGCCGGTTGGCTACCTTGGGGCGATTCATCTCTCGGTTTACAGACCGTCTAAAGCCATTCTTTGCTAACCACCGAGAGCCCAGCCGGGCAGGTGCATGAGAGAAAAAGTGGTAAAGCCCTCCCGCTGCTATCAAACATTATCTTGTAGAGCCTCCAGTCCTTGCTAACCCAGCCAAATGAAACAACTCACCGTGTACCTAGCGATTTGGTGTCAGTAAGTACTACATTTAAGGAAGATGAGAATAAAAAGCAAAGGCAGTGTTTTTTGTCAGTAAGTCCTTGGCGGAGTGCGAAGCACAGTACGGCCACCTCGGCGGCGACGCGTGCTAAATTGCTTGACGAAAAAGCTCCGCCCATACTTCCAAGCACACCCCATTGTTATGCTAACTGACCTTTCTCTTTGGAGCGCCATTCACAAGCCTGCCTTGTCCGGGAGGATGGCTCGGTGGGCGATTGAATTGGCGAATTGGTGTCAGTACAAACGAGAAGTGTTAAGGATAGAGTTATGGCCAGATTTTCTGCGAGAAATCCCCAATCGAGGCGAGCGGGGTAGCATGACTTGGTAGATCCTTAATGTAGACGGGGTGTCTCGCCAAACCAAAGCCGACATCGGTTTGCAACTTAAATCTCCGGTCGGGGAGAGAATTGAGCAAGCTATCGGATTTAAACCCGGTGCCTCCCAGCAGCGAATTCGAATGAGGCCATACTAGCCAAAATTGAACGAGTAGCTACTGTGTTTACTGACAGGCTTTTGATTCGGAGTGATTCGTAGTTGGTTGTGGGGTAGGTGAATGAAGAATATGAGTCATGAGACCCCCGAATGGCGAAATATGTATCCTTGGTAAAACAACGCTTGGATGGCTTTCGACTTGGAAAGGACTGTATCAGGAGTATGTGAGAAGGCGGACGCCTTGGCCGCCGTTGCCACTTCACTTCCAATAACAGAAACAGTGATCCTGCCCATCTATTATCAGCCGGATTCATCAATTGTCACTACCCGGGTAAGTCAGGTGGATGAGGTCTACCCTTCTTGGATGGACTATAGTGCGATATATGACTGCTGAGAAACTCTCGGATAGCGAAACAAAGCTCTGAAGTCCAAATCCGGTCGTAGGTTCTCTTTGATTAGTGGGCAGTTGTTTAAACGGTCCCTAGATCATACCTAAAGTGCCCAACACTATTAAGCAAAGGACATTATGTATTAGTCGAACTGCATGAAGGGATATGTAGAATCATCCGAGACGGTAGAACATTGGCACCTGAAGCGTATTTTCGGGGTATTATTAGCTAACCATGATTTGACACCACTGGGCTATGTTTGAAAGTGTGATCGATGCCCGGTGACCAGCCTATCTTGAGATCAGCTCGGGATTTAATTTCCATTACGAGCCCTTGACCTTTCGTGATAGGGCATTGACATAATAGAAATTTTTGCTTCCCTCTTGCCTTATTTCGAAATAAATTATTCTTTGGTTCTGTTGATTATTTGTTAAATGGATAGAATCAGGGCTTTTGGATCAATCAAGGATAAGGATGTCACTTAGTTCATTTGGAAGAATATCGTGCATCGATTCGGTATACCTCGATCGGTGTGTCGGATAAGGGGCCTGGTCGATGGCCAGGGCATACGAAAACTTATGCGAGGTAAAGATAATGGAAATCTATACTCCGCTCTACATGGTATCCAGCGAGCAATAGCTGATGGAAGCCTAAAATAAAACCACATTGCCGCCTTAAAGAAACGGTTAGGTCGACTAAAGGCAAATGGATGGATGAAATTCTTGGTACTATGGGCACATAGAATGACGGCTCGGCCGGTCGTAGTATGTCACTCACGCTCACTTATGGGATGGAGGCTAGATCCAGACAAAATTAGCATGCCACGCTCGGCCCGATCTACTGGCGATCAGATGCTATTGTGATTAAAGATCTAGACACGACAAATGAACTGCGCGAAGCAGCAGCCGTGCGAATAGCATCATACCACAGTAGGTTAGCAAACCTTTACAACAAGTGCGTGAAACCCCGTATGTTTAAGCCAGGGGACCTAGTCCTAAGAAAAGTTTTAGAAAATACAGTCGATTTATCGACTGGAAAATTCTAGCCAAACTAGGAGGGACCATATATTGTAACATGGCCGCGGAGGTGGATCGTATGCTTTAGATACGCCCAGGCCGGGACACATTACCTAGAATGTGGAATGTTATGCATCTCAAAGATGCTATCAATAAAGAATGATTGATTCTAACTTTGTGTCCCAGATATTCATTACAAAGTCAGGCGAGGTTGATGTCCTCTGCCCAGGCCAGTATGGTTGATGCCTAGCGGCTCATTACTAAAAAAAAAAAAAAAAATGCGGGTAAGGTTGATGTCCTATTGGCCCAGTATGGTTGATGCCCAACTGACTCATTACAAAGTCCGGGCAAGGTTGATGTCTTATTGGCCCAGTATGGTTGATGCCCAGCTGGCTGATTACTAAGTCCGGGTAAGGTTGATGTCCTATCGGCCCAGTATGGTTGATGCCCAACTGGTTCATTGCAAAGTCCAGATAAGGTGATGTCCTACCAGCCCAAGATGGTTGATGCCAGCTGGCTCATTACTATGTCCGGGTAAGGTTGATGTCCTATCGGCTCAATATGGTTGATGCCTGGTTAGTTCATTACAAAGTCTGGGCAAGGTTGATGTCTTACCGACCTAGTATGGTTGATGCCCAGCTGGCTCATTACTAAGTCCGGGTAAGGTTGATGTCCTATCGGCCTAGTATGGTAGATGCCCGGTGGTTTCATTATCAAGTCAGGGCGGGTTAATCTTGCCAGCCCGGAGGTATGGTTGATGCTTGACTGGTTCATTACTAAGCTTGGATAGGTTGATGTCTTGGTCAGTATGGTTGATGCCAGTTGGTTCACTGATGCCGGGCAGGGAAGCGATAGAAGAAGGGTCGATGAACCTAGCTAACTTGGAATGTTCATCCGAGTTGAGATATGTCCTACTTTCGAGTGCATCTTTTTCTTGCCCGGAGTAAAATTAACTTAGTTATGAAATGCAAAACAACGCATCGGAATTAGTAAACACCACATGCTTTATTATTGATAACATATGCTTCATTATTGAACTGGGTTTCAAAACAACGACAACTGGGGCAGCAATACATAGGTGAAGAAACAGAGTTCAATAAGCAACTATGAAATGTAACCAAGAAACACCATGTCTTTCACTCTACCTGGTTATTATGAGAAAGCAGGTTCTTTACCCTACCCAACCTCGGCGGCAGAGAGATGCTCGCCCGCCTTACCATTATTCGTCTCAAGAACTGCAACAGGAGCCTCCATCTCATATGCATTCATCACTTCATCAGAATGAACACCAGTGGACGTAGCTTCGACAGGGACAACACCGGGAGGGCATCGAGGATTAATAAAAAACTCTAGAGATAACGGCTTGGATGTGTCCGGCATCCCGTCTGGAACCTCGGGTTGGCTCCTGTGAATGTTATGTCTGTGGCTTCTGCGACCATACCCATAGTTAAAGATCACGTCAAAGCCTTCCTCGTAAGCCTCCCTCAGGGCCTCGTTCTCTCTAAGGGCCTCTGCTTGGATAGAAAATATTTCATCCTTACAAGTCCCGAGTTCTAAAAGCAGAGAGACTCGTTCGTCGGTCAGACGGCTAACCTTGTCGTTCGCCTTCCACCTAGCCTCTACGACAGGCATTTTAAGCTAGTCGGACTGCCACCCCAGCCTTGGCATTCCTTGTCGCATGGCATCCGTACGTGCCATCGAGGAGGCATCATGGTGGCCGACATCTTTCTGCGCCTCGACTATGACCGTCCTTCCAGCTTCCTTTGGCCTCGTCTCCAGTGTGGGAGTTTGACCCGACCGGGCGGAAGTGTTTCGACACCCCCGTGGTGAAATGATCGATTGGGCGTAGAGCCGTAACCTCTCCGCATCCCTCAGCCGAGTTTGAAACTCTTGATGCTGGTAGGTCATGTTCCGGATGGCCGTGACCGCCTGCAAAATAACGCACTAGAATAAAGCTATAATTCGATAATGATATTAGAAGCCATGACGATTCTTGAACATATGCTCGATTAAATATTACAGACAAAGTTGCGATTGTGTATCAACATGCCATCTTCAACTGCCTGCTTGATATCTTCCTTACAAAATTGGCAAGAGCGAGGATCGAAGGCATATTTTCACCCTTCCCTTGGCTTTCGCACACTCCACCGACATCAAAGCATTCTTTGGTACTTAGTTACTCGAATGGGTGGCGAGGATTCGCCACAGGTGAATGGCGCCTGGCCATTGATAATTTCTAAGGCTCGTCGGTTACAGAACTAATACTTCCTCCATAGGGGGAGCTTGGCCCTGTGAGGAATATAAGAATATAGTAGCAGTCGGTCAGAAAGCTGATAGCCTATTAGCTGACCCGGGACAACATGGCCTTGGCTGGCCGGCTAGCAGTTTGCTCCAAGGGAATACCCCCCTAGGCTTCCTCATGAGTTAGAGGAACCTCTCTAAATCCCGACCCAGTGAAGCGGTCTCCATGATTGTGAAGTGAGAAGCCCCATCTTAGGCGAGTCCCATAACGGTATTACTTTGCTCTTAGAACCCTCACCGGCTGAGTGTTGATCAACCTCACTAATAACCTCAAAGGTAGCATCCGTTGCCCACTTGAAACTGGCACCCCGTTTGCGCTTCCGCGTGCCAAAGTTATGAATGAGGTCAGCCATCTCGTCCTCCTCTTCTTCCTCTTCGCTAGCAGGCGAGAGGGTCGATATTGGAGCAACCCAAGGGACAAAATCTTCCACCCCCGTACCAGGCGCTCTTCGTCGTTCAGGCACTCGCCTTCCCTTCTTGGATGCTTGGGGGGTAGGACGGGAACCCTTTTTCGTAAAGGGAAGACGCTTGAGGCAGGCGCGTCGACCTCGCTTAGATGTTAGGGGGGCGACAGGGGTCCTCTCTAGCCAAAGGCATTTGCTCGGATGGAGCGGTTGCTTGATTCCCAACCAGCAACCTTGGTCTCGGAGTGCGAATTTGAGCCAGTGCTGGGACTAAAGTCGAGAGAAGGTCGAGCGATGGCATTAGTGCTCGCCCTCCGTACTTCTGTATGGAAGGGTGAGGGAATAGCCTGGAAGAGTATAAGGAGAGGGATTGCGACTCAATTCATGAAGATTCTTCACCGTTAAAAGAATTTCGTGATGCCGTTCCCGCTCAAAAATCTCTAATAACTTATAAATCTTCTTGAATCCATCTTTTTCCACCCAGTTTACCAATCTACTTCTCCGGCTTTTCCCTGCAAAAGTATTTATTAAGAAAATACGTAGGGCAAACATACAACGACGTATAAATCCCAAAACTCGAACACACCTGGGAATGACATTCCTCGATTCAAAGTAAATGGGAGGTCAGGGGAGCCTAAGGTCTCGTACCACGGTCCCCTAACTAAGATCAAGCCCTTCGCCTCGGTCTTGGGCAGAGGCGGGTTAAGAGACCGTGGCTAACGCAACTTGCAGGGGCTCACAGAGGGTGAAGCGATTACAACTAGCCTCCATTGTCTTAGCTTCAATGTGTAAATAAAACCTCCACTAACGAAATATCTAGTTAGTAAGAGGAGGTTGAATGCAGCTACATCAGGTTAGAATGCGGATGATATTCGGATAGACGAACGTGGGTAACGGAAAAGTGTAAATTGCTTGATTAGAGACTAAGCGAGAAGAGTGAAGCCAGTGCATTTGTTCCCTAGTAAATATCTTTGCGTCGTCTTATTGTGATAGTGGATTTAAGTAGGACCATCCGACGGCTTCCAGGAATCGATATTATCAGGAATGTGGCAGTATGACCTCAACTCCTCCATAGATAGAGAAGAAATAATGCTGCTTGCAGAAGGCGTATCTCGGCCGGGCCTTTCTCACACTTTTGAATGACTAGTAGAAGTCTCTTGACCTCTGCCATCTTGCAGCGGACAAAACACAAAAGGACAAATGAAAGGGGCGTCAGTTCCATGCCATAGTACCAAACTAGTAAGGGCGAATGCACCTGAACGCGACGGGGAAAAACCCCAGCTCCGACATACCCGAAGAACACCGCTTCCTACGTTCACGTCACTTGGACATATCTTGGCAGCTGAATCTAACATACTCGGAGGCCAGCAGGGGTTTACTTGGAAGGTAGGAAGAAGAAACGCGAAAGACTATCTGTGAGAGCATGTGACCCCCTGTGTGAAATATCACTTGAGCTCTTGAACATAAGAGACAAGAAAATGGGAAGAATCGATAGGCGGTAAAATCCACTTATTATTCCACACAAGAATAAGGCGCACAGCCTCACAGGAAGCATTAAATGCCTTATTGAACTCATCACTCTTCGAAGCAGTTCAAATCCGGCGCTTCGCTACTAGAGCACGGTGAACAAGTGTAGGCCAAGTTAGTGGGTTGGGTTAGTGCCCTTATACTTATACGATGGAGCGGGCCGTTGAAACAACTGCGCCAGGCTCGATGCAAGGCGCGTCTGGGCGATCCGTCTCGAATACATATTTGTCGGATACCATAACCCTAGTTCAACGGCGTGCTAGTATCCGCCGGATACTTATAACATAATTTAGTTTGATCTTTAGTAATGGATAATGAACACAATAAAAATAAAGAATGAAACACGACTTCAAAAATTTGCAGATCACGATTTCATTAATTACAGTGGCGATTACAATTACATAACCATCCAGGCTAAATTTAGAAGCTAAGACAAATCATTACCGATAATTTATTGAGTCGAAGAAGAAAAAATAGAAGAAAAGAACGAAATGGAGGAAAATAAAGTAAGAAAAGAAAAATTTGAGGAAAAGTAACATAAGTCTAAAAGAAAAAACATTTGTTTGCAAGGGGCTAAGAAGAGGAAAAGCCACGGCGGCCTTTGGCGATATGTCCAGTAGTGCGAAAACGAGGGGCATGCGAGGGGGCTTATCGTACGAACATGGAGCGGTTTAGTCGATGTCGAGAGGCTTTCTCCCTCGAATTAACGAACCACCAAGGAAGTGAATAAGGCTCGAAAATGTCCTCGGTAAATTGTAAGCTCCGAAGGCGTTCCTTTTAATCAGGCCGACCTCTGTCGATCGACATCCGTTGATCAGAAGCGGTCGGAAAAGCTAGCATTAAGCGTCAGCCAGTATTTAGCGAAATGCATGTCTGATCGTGCGCATCACTTCCGAAAATTCCAGGAAGCGTCTGGCGTTGGAACATGTCCTGGCATTAATGGTTCAGTTCAGCGACAACCAAGTAAAACATGGTATTTTCCAGCGGGGAAGATCGAACTCAGACGGAAAAAGGAGGCATTATCGGTACCATGGTTTGGCCCGACATCTCCGCGTAGAAGGCCCCGAATGGATCAAGCCGAAAGAGGCCCGAACATCCATACATGAACATGGATCCGGGCTACGAAATTAAGCTGTGGACATCTAAGCCCTCCTCCGACGGCTGCATCTTTAAGAAGATGGTTGGCGATGATTTCCCGGTGATTCGCCGACAAGATTGAAGAACATACTCCCATGAGCCTCCTTACGAAACCGCCCTTAGGATATTCAGCGATCTTTGGCGGAGGCCGAACGACTTGGATTTACCCCGAAAGGAAATGTTTGAAGCTGAGGGCGCGCACGCACTCCCTTCCATTTTGAGCCCGATCACCCCACTTCCATAGAAGTGGATTATCATCCTTTTTCATAAATAAAGAAGTGGCGGCTAGAAAAAGATATGTGAAAATATAGATCTATGGATTTGACAGTTGACGCTCGATCTCATATGACTTAAGCGTCGGAGGCCCGGTGTACACCACCATCAGTCCCTTGTTTGTTGTAGTTTCTTGCTTTGTCGGGTTCCATGCCCAGGCTAATCCGTGGACTTTGAAGAATCAGAGAGCCAGCCCGTGCCCTTTTTGCCTAGACCCGAAGTGAGACTTGAGAGAAAATGGAGTGATCAGAAGCTGAGCTTAGAATGCAGCGTTGCTACGTGTTGGTGGAGAGGGAATTTGTAAGGCGTCACTTAGAATTTACAAGAGTCGGGTAGAAGAGAATTATATCTGAGGACAATTAGGGTATTCTCATTAAATGTAGAGTGATATATTAATTCAATTTTCATTGGCCAATTATTAAAGATACTAGCTTTGAACTCAGATTGGATTTAAAATATGTTCCCTGAGCCCGATTAATTTTCTTAAATCCTTTCCGTGTAGCGGGGCAGGCGGGGTGGAATTTTGGAAATACCAAATCATTGCCCTCCATAATTTAAACCTAAGTAGTAGACTAAGTAGGTGGATAAGAGATGATTAATGAGCACATAGAACTTCAAAATACATCTTGCCTTGCTCCCCTTCATGGGAACACTACTCAGGCTCCAAAATACCACTTCTAGCCAATTTACTTACCAGCTGCCGTTGATAGCTTCAGAGAGTTAGCCATGCTTGTAAAGGCTATCTAAATGGGTAATAGATAGGGAAGAAATATATGGATAGAGATATTAAAGCAAAGAAAAGAGACATCCATACCGTTCAGTCGGTCTCCTATTGCCCAGCATGTGTAGTGTTTCACATCATAGTATGATCTGGAGTTTGGTTTTGATGAAGTAACTGAAAGGAATACCACGACATGGAACGTCTTGATCTCTGGCTATGCCTGGAATAGAATGGAATGGAATTCTTTGGTCATGCTAAAGACAGCTGCCGCTAGATTGTATGCGAAAATGCAGACTTCGAATCCTGAGACCTGATATACATTTGGAATAATTCCACCGCCAGATGTCCTTCCTTTCTCTCCTCACCTCTTGTCCTCATCCCTCTCTGCTCCTTTTAGTTGTCCTCCCTTCAAAGTAAATAAATGCTCTCTAAATGCTCTTAATGATTCTCCTTTCTCTGCTAAAATAAAAAATCCATCTCATTTAAAAAAACTAAGCCCTAAAAAACTACCCTAAGGATAGGATGATCCACCTTCAACAAAAGAAAAATAATTAAAAAAAACTAATAAAATCCAATCAAAGTAAAGTAAAATAAAATAAATAAAAAAGAATATTGGGGTTACAAACTTTTATAGACTCTATAAAAGTATACTGGTATTAAAAAAGTTATTGACTTTCATAGATATTAGGCTTTTAGGGAAGTGAATTAGAACTTTTAAAGACATTTATAGACTTTTTAAGTGGCCGACTTCTATAGAGTTTAATAGATTTTTAACGATTTTTATAGAGTTTGTAAATTTATAAATGACTTTCACATACTTTTACTTTAAAAACTTTTACAAAACTTTGTAGTTTGTAAATTTATAGATGACTTTCATATGCTTTTATTTTAAAACTTTGTAAATATTGATAGACTTTCTAACTTTAAATAACTATAATAAAATCTATTCTAATAAAAAATAAAATATTTAGTTAAATAATTTCATTCAAAAATGTCAAAGTTATTTAAAATAAGTAATTTTAAGTTAAAAAAATATATATAATATTACTCCATATACTCATATCACTGATGAAGAACTACAAGCTCTCTATTCATTTACAGCCTCCTCTTTGCTACTCCTAGGTCTCAACATATAGTCCAAAGTCCTCATTTTCAACAAAAATTCATCTAAACATCACTCATTTTAGAATAAATAAATTTTCAAAATTTCTTCTTTCTCAAATTTCTATAAATTTTCATTTAAGACATGTAATAAAATTTTTATTTATTTTTATAAATTATTTATCTCAAAAGATTTCCAATTCCATCCAGGCTTTTTCTTTTTTTAAAAAGAATTACACATTCCTCTTTTTTTCTTATCTAAATACTCAAAGTTCAATTTCAAATTTTCATAATTTCCAAAATTTATCAATTTTCAAAATGTCTCAATTTCCAATTTCTAGAATTTCCCAACTTTCAAAATTTTATAACATATAATTTTCTAGTTTTAAGGTATCAAATTTCCATAAGTTTTCCAATTTCTAGAACTGCAGAAACTTCTATGATCTCTCAATTTCTAGAATCTTATAATTTTTTAAACTTTCAATTCCTAGAATTTCTTAAATTTTAAGAACATAAAATAAAGTATTTTTAATTATTGTATATTCACTTGTTATTTTTTAAAAATAGTTATGCAAATATTTAGAATAATTAATGCAGTAAATATGTATAAATTATTTTCCAAAATATATAATAAAAATTAAATTGGTTTAAACACTTCACAATTTCAATCATTGCCTTTTAAAATGATATGGAATAACTTTTAGAAATTATTATAAAGTAGTTTTCATTATTGTTTTCAAATTTGTTACCAAACATATTTTTATTTTAAAAAATTAAAATTTTGAAAACCTAGTGCCTTCTCATAGATACAGATTTTCTCTGTGAAAATAAAAATTCTTTACCAAAAAAATGATTTTGAAACTGCTTCCCAGAAAGCATTATAGTTTGTTTTAAAACACTTTTTAAAATATAAACTCATCAAAATTAAAAAGTTATTGAAAAACAGTTATCAAACCATCATCTATTTGAGAAATTACTTTATGTTCACAAGCATTCTTCATGTTTTAAAATAGCTCTTAAAAGTAGTACCATCCATAATATTTTGTTTTAGATAATTCTCAATCTTATATAGATTTAAAAATAATTATAAAACCATCATCAAAATAATAAAAGTATGTTCTAAAAAATCATTAATTCTCCAAACAAGTTATTTAAAAAAGCTTTTTTTTAAAAAAAAAATCACCAACATGTTAAAATTCTTAACAAATATAAATTAATAATTCATAAATTAACAATCTTATATGAAAAATTAGATCTTCAACCTTACATTTTAAAATTTCTAACTCAACATTCTCCAATCTCTAAAAGGTTTTTTTTTAAGAACAATGCTGTTCAAAACTACAATACAAATAAGTTTACAAAATTTATACCCTTACTTGAAAAAAAAATTATGATTTTTAAACCCTAAATCAACAACAACCTTGTTTTCTATAGCTCTGGGAAAAAGACTATTTATTATAGAAGAACAAGAAAACTTTTAAACCCTAAATATGAATTTCATGTTTAAATACCAAATTTTATAGTTCTAGAAAACAAAGAATGAATAAATTAAGCTACTAGAACACTATCTCGTTCTCTTCCCACAGCTATAGATTCTACTAATATAGACTTTACTCATTATATCTAACTATAAATATTCTTTTGATCAAAAAGTCGTTTCAAATATTTCGAGAAATCTCAAGAGAATTTTGAAGGGTGGGTATATATACTTTTACAAGAAAAGTCATCAAAAAGTCTAATGTCTATGAAAGTCAATAACTTTTTCAATATTGGTATACTCTTATAGAGTCTATAAGCGACATTTATTGAATACAACTTTTTGATTTTAGTTTTTAAGTCTTAAAAAGTTATTATTAAATATATCATTACTTTTATAGACTTTTTAAAAAGTTTTAAAGTCATAGTGAATACACCATGACATTTATAAAGTCTTTATAAAGTGTAATGCAAACATCTCCATAAACACATGAAATTCCATAAAAATCATTAATTTTCCTAATCCAATACACCCCCTAAAAGTAATTAAGGGGGGTGTATTGGATGGGACTAATGACTTTGTAGGGTAGAAAGTCAAGGGGTATTCAGACCACAATTTTTTAAAATGCTGCACAAGAAAAGTCATTGGTGTATTTGATAAAACTTTTAGGAAACTTACTAAAAAGGTTTATAAAGAAATTAAAGATGTATTAAATTCTGATTTTTATAAACTGCTCTAAAGAGTATATCAGGTATTGAAAAGTTGTGATTTTATGAGCGTTGTAGATTACAATTATTACAATGACTTTATAGTATGAAATTATAACCGCCACCGCTAAAGACCTCTACTAACCTTTTCAGTTGTTTATTGTAAACTTTTGTGGATGACAATCAAATTTTTAGAGGTAAGGTTTAGCCTAAAATCTCATTAGTGTTGTAGTTTTTTTTTAATGTGGAAATAGTTTAGAGGTAAGATTGAAATTTTGATTAGTCTAATTTTTTTAGGGAGTGTATTGATTATTCTGAAAATAAAATACCAATAGTCCGCATAACTTCAAGCTTGAGTTTCCTTGATTCCAACCAAGTTACTGAAAATAGTATGATTTTTATTTTTAAGTTTTCCTCTTCTTTAACTTTGGAATCAAAGACCTCACTAAGGGTTCCATTGGAATGACTGGCAGCGGCTGAATATGCTTCAAAAAATCAAGATTTGGATGATTAATGTTTTGTTTAGTTTAGAAACAATTGCAGAAAAAATTAAAAAAATCCATTAAATCATACTTCTATAAAAGTTAATTTATTCTAAATTTAAAATCTCATATATTCATTAGTTGGTGGAATAAAATACGATGGTCTGATAACTATTTTCTGTTAACTTTTTATTTGAATGAGTTTATATTTAAAAAAAAAAAAAGTGTTTCAAAATAAAACTCTAATGCTTGAGAAATAGTTTGAAAATTTATTTTTTAGTAACAATTTTTTAGCATGTTTTCATAGAATCGTTTTTTTAGTGGGTAATAAATTACGTTTTCAAAATCTATATTTTAGATAAAAATATGTTTAGTAACAAATTTAGAAAACAATAATTGAAATAATTTCTATAACAATTTCTAAATATTCTTCTATATTTTATAAAATAAAATCATATTAAAATTATAAGATTTTAAACCAAAATTTAATTTTAACCATATTTATTTATTTTAATAATTCTAATTTTGAATAATTATTTTCAAAAGAACTAGTGAAAATAATTAAAAATATTTTTTAAAACACTTTAATTTATGCCTGTTAGTGTTGTAGCTTTTTTCCATCAATCCTTGAAAAGAAGGTTTAAAACAAATCTGAATTATATGGTAGTCCCAATCTGATTTTAAAAAATGATTTCATAACATTGTAAGTCTGTTAATTTGCAAATTGAGTTTATTATGGGCAAGAGATACATATGATCCATCATCCATCTACACTTCATTCCAGCAAATGAGTTTTTGAAGGGTACATTCCGTTTCTTAGAATTTTGTCAACTTCTTATATAGAGTTATCTTATGGATTGACATCATAAAGTGCTTTTGAGATAAACTGACTATGAGTTATTAAGTTTATCTTTTCATATAAAGTACTTTTATTAAAAATTATAGGTATTTATAGAAAACTATAAAAATAACTTATGACCCATATAAAGCTCATTTAAAGCTCATTCAATAAGTTCCATGGAAGAAGGCTTATCAAAAATATGGATCATCTATTTAAAGGTAATCTTCCCATTCATTTAATTATATTTTATTGTTCTACATCTAAGCTGAAAAAATTTTTTTAAGGCTCTATTACTTAATTGAAGTACATTCTCAAGTAAAAACCATATACATGATTTAAACTACATGAAAAATTATAATTTTTTGAAAAATTATATATAAAAATAGGAAAAATGAAAATATAGAAACAATTTAAAAAAGAAGAAGTAATAATAGGTAAATTTTGAAAAAAATATGCAAAAAATATGAAAAAATATGAAATATAATTAAAAATAAACACTATTCTAATACATTAAGAAAAAAATGTCATTCTGATGATTTTATTGATTTATAATTTGATGCAGATCCATTAGTGTTTATTTTGTTTTGGAACTTAATTTTGTGATATTAGGAAGCACTCACGATGTTTATTTACTTTGCTTTGTGCACATTTGAGATCTCGCATTCTTAATT
The DNA here is from genome assembly GCA_016808115.1 of Tetrastigma voinierianum. Lineage (NCBI taxonomy): Eukaryota > Viridiplantae > Streptophyta > Magnoliopsida > Vitales > Vitaceae > Tetrastigma > Tetrastigma voinierianum. The sequence continues at coordinate 123,687 of JAEQBH010002058.1, forward strand.
TACAAACATTCACTACCCACCTGCTACTTATGCCATTATAACCTGACGATACCCAGTGAGATATGTGAGACTGAGTCAAACCTCTTAGGAATGGTAAAATGGTAATTTAGGTCAAAATCGAATTTTCTAGATCTCGAATGATGAAAAGATTTCACGTTGGAATTGTCTGAAATCTATTTACCCACGTCAGATTACGTCGAATTACAGGCGATCGAATTTGAGTTTTGACCGCAGTCACGGACACTTGGCTATGAGTGGCTCGAAGGGTCTTCACGTGTCACGGGCGGAATGGGTTGATGATGAGCCAAGTGGGCTCATGAGACACATGGTATCATGCCATTGAGGAGAATCCATGGTAGATAAGGGAAGAGTACTCTCCCACTTGACCAAATTATTGTCCGATTGAGTGGGGGAAGAGAAGAAAAGGAAAAGGAGAAAGGGGATTTTGAAAGCTCTACCTACTCTCTAGATTTCCTAGTGATCAGTCCGACAAACTCCGATGAGGCAAGAATCAAAGTTGGTCCCCAACTACTTAGCTACATAGGTCGGTATTGGGGAGTTCGACAGAAAGCTCAGGAGGGTGAGGTTTTTCTCTTACTTGTTTATTAACTTTGGCTAAGAGCCATTTTAATGGACAAGGGATATCTTAATTTAAGATGACCCATTTTTTGGTTCAAAAAGATTTGGATTGAGCGAAGAAATCCTAGGTGGTTTCTCCGCAAATCACGAAGCGGCCAGGTGGGTATTTGTGTGGTCTTGAGTGTTAATATATTATTGCTTGATTGAATAACATGTTATGTTATTTATGTGATGCTATGAGCAGTCCCAAGACGGACTGCCGGATTTTATATTAGCCCATGTGAGCTAATTTTATGTTATTAATATGTATGAATGAATAATATGATGATTGTGGATAGAAGTCATCAATATGCATGTAATATATATTAACATGGTGTTATGAAATAACATATTGCATTTCATATACCTTTGGGATAACCTAGAATGTATTGAGTTCATGACATAGAAAAGCGTGTTCTAATAAATGGATTCAAAGAAGATTTTCAAAATTGCCTTGAGGGTTGTCGATAGTTCATCTGGAGGAAGACCCATGTTTGAACGAAGTTATCCGGCGAATTCACCTCCGAGGTTATCTAATAGATTTTATCGAAACTTCGGTATTATGTTTTCAGAACAAAACCTTTTGTTTGAAAACGTGTTTTCTGCGAACTTGGCTTGCGTAGGTAAGTCGATGAGGGCTCGAGAAGCGAAGAGGGTGAGTCACATTATAAATCCACTACGTATATGAACATTTAATTAGGGTATGTTTTGATTGAATGTTTGGTTTGCCGTGCTACATGAGCACTTAGGTGGGAGTAACCCATGTAGGATAGATTCCACTCTTGGGCATTGCTCACCACACATCGAGGAAAAAATTATTTCGAATGCGAGGTTCACTGGGGATGGGATGCATAGGGCCTTAGAGATGAAAAATGACCATATGTGGCCTTATTAACCATTTTTGTAAAAATCTGGGTAAAGACCCGGTTTTGGATAATTTATGTCAAAACAAATTGTAAATTAACTTATTTTGTATAAAATATACATTTTGTAGTATGAATGTATGGGCCGGCGTGGCCATTTTACTCATGTTTGGGTCTTATGGCGTAAGGACAGCGAGGTTTCCCTTGAGTTGGCGGTGGTCAGCGAGCACCCGTCGGGCGTCAAACAGTATCGGGCCGTAGGTTTACTCATCATCAGAGCTCAAATGTTGGATACTAGAGCTATAGCTTAGTGTCAAAAAGTTAAGTATACGATTACCTAGGACTTGATGGGCACGGGTTAGATCATGCATTCGTTGTGCATTTTGATGATTGTTGCGTGATTTTGTATTGTATGTGTCGTGTGATTGTATGCTTGGTAAATAGCATATAGGAAAATGTTGAACACTAGAGTCGAGAAAAGATAACCTCTAAGTTTGAGGAATTTTGGGCAAAATAGTCCAATATTAAATGAAAAAAAAAAGATTTTCTGGACAGTCGTTCCAGTTTTTGAATATAAATAGGTTGTGTTTTGTACTTTTGTGGCCAAGGTGCGGAAGATTATTCGATTTCGCCTGAGAAAAAAAAGGATTGTAATTAAGCTCTTTGGTGTGAAATATATAAATAGCAGGTGTTTATATTTTTTTTTGGTAGTTTGGAGAGTCAAGCTACTACATCTTAGGAGTAGCAGGTTTTGTAGAGGCTAATGGAAGATTTTGGAAAAAAAATATGCGGGAGAAAATTTGGATAGATACGCCCATTTCCCGATGCGAATTCGCGACAGTGTATTTGTGTCATGACGAGCGAAAGAAACGCGAGATGCGCTCAAGGAGCGCTACGGCCCGGGCGCGGCGGACCGCCAGGCTTGGCGACAGGGAGTTTTGATGTCGCAGGGGGGCACTGGGCGTTTGGTGTCGCGACCTGGATTGGCCTGAGTGGTGTCACGACACTGATTTGATGTCGTGACATAGTTCTAGCTGCCCTGTGGTGGTTTGGCGTCGCGAATAAGGTTTGGGTCTCGGCGGTGTTCCATGCTGAAAGCGAGGAGTTGGTCAGCGACATCGATTTAATCGCTGACTGGTTTGGCCTTGAGGGCGTCGCATGGTTTGAAATAATGGCGACATCATTTTAAGGTCAGCGACATGGGTAGTAATGTGGAGAGTCATGACCTAGATTTTAGTGTCGCTGACCTGGAAATCCCGACATGAAGCGAAGTAAGTCGCGACATGGAATTGATGTCGCGATATGGAATGAATCTCCGGACGGGCGACTTGGAGTCGACGGCTGTGGAAGGTGGTGTCGCTGACCTCGTTTGAGGTCGCGACCTTCATTTGTTTTGTTTGGGCTGAAGCGATGTGTGACCCAGTTTGAGGTACTTGACCTGAGTTAAACTATTTCGAAGGTAGAGCCTGGATTTGGGTGTAACTGTGAGTTACTTTGGCATCGCGCAACGTGCGCACCTAGTAACCATCTCGTGTAGCGGCAGAGAAGAATGCATTACATATGGAATGTTTGTGTACATATGATTTAATATAGATGTACCTTTATTACCTATATGAATGCATTGAAGTATGATGATAATGAAAAAATTTTTTTTTTTTCGATTGTGTGAATAGTATCTTGAAATTTGTATTTACCTTAGAGATACTTCATTAAAACTCAACTTTCCATTTGACATGTGTAGATGGCTAGTCGAGTACGAGGATGTAGAGGTCGTCCACAAGGTGCTAGCCAAGCACCACCTGTATTTGACCAGTAGACCTTTGTTAAGGCCGTGCGGGATTATCATTCTGTTGCCATTGCACGAGGCTAGTGCGGGTTGGTAGCCGGGGAGGCAGAGTAAATTCAGGAGGAGTTGGGCATCATCCTCATATATTCACAAGGGGAGTAGATCCGATGGTGGCAGACCATTGGTTTATGCAGATTGAGAAGATATTGGAGGCTATGGAGATTACCTTCGATACGACCAAGATCAGACTAGCTACATTCCAGCTAGAGGGTGAGGCCCAAGTGTGGTGGAACTGGGGACCTAGAGGCAATGACATGTAGCGGTTCCTGAAGTTTGTTCATGGTAGTATTTTCAGCCAGCTGGCCCCAGACATGCAAAGGCCGGAGTTCCTAATGACGGGGAGCTGGCGTGATAGTGTGTGGCTAGATTAATAGGATTAGCAGCATTTAGCGACTATGTGGCCCATAGATATGGCGAGGTCGAAGATTTAAGAATGAAGTTTGAATTGTCCGTCGAGCGAAGTTAGCGGACTACTCTGGCAGGACATGGTTAGGGCGACCATGACCACTGAAGGATGGAGGATGCACGGAGCACTCGGGATGCGAGTGTTAGTGGAAAGAGGAAGAGTCGATCTTCTTCCGGTTCGGGGAAAAAGACGAGAGGGGCTAGTTCACGTGGAGTTCAGGCTGGCAGTAGTCCTCAGGCGGGGCAGATCGGGGTTACCACTCGGAGTAGGACGAGATGGTATGTTCCCATTGCGTAACCGGACATATGAGGAGGGATTGCCCCCAAAGACAGAGTTCCAAGGGTTTCGGGACGCCGCAGGTCGGTCAGTGGAGACGGAGGCGGATCGATATCAGCTCTCTGTGATGATGGTTGGAAGGGCGGGTATGGATCTTCGGGGACTGGAAGCCCTGTGTGGCGGGGCGGAGGCTAGGTTATGGGCCGAGGGCGGAAGGACGAGGCCCGGGGCCGAGGCGTCGAGGATTAGGGCGTGTCTGCGCCATCGCTCACCGGTAGTCGACGGATCAACTAGTTCTGCGAGTGCGTTCTTCTTGTATCTCTTATGGGCAAGTGTGCTGACTCACAGTGCATGGCATTTCATTCATTGTTTGCGTGGTTGTGATAGAGTTGGGCTTAGAGGTTGAGGCCTTGGAGGATCCCTTGTATGTGAGTTCTCCCACAGGCCCAGGCGAGAATAGGGATGATATGGGGATGCGAGTTAGAGATCTCGAGATTCTGCTCATAGTGGATCACGAGGTCATAGACATGTCGGAGTTAGAGCGTCATCCTTAGGATGGACAGTTGGCGACATATAGTGTCGTCATCGATTGTGGCGTAGGAGTTACGCTACACATAGGATGGTACTCGGGTTGCGTTTGAGGGAATGGCTTATATGGTGTTTGCCCCCAGGCGTGCCTGGAGTCAGGGCTATCCGGCGGTTAGGCGGGTTGACTAGCAAGACTACCACAGAGGACAAAGTGTGGACTTAGATATATGAGTATCACTGATATGAGGATGTTTTTCCGGACGAGCTATCGGGATTGCCTCCGTAGAGGGTTGTAGACTTCTGTATTGAGTTACACCTTGGTACTTCGCCCATCTCTATGACTCCACATTGGATGGCACCAGTTGAGTTGCAGGAGCTCAAGGTCTAGCTACAGATGTTACTGGACAAGGGGTTCATTAGACCGAGCACTTCACCATGAGGCGCTCCGGTCTGTTGCGAAGAAGGGCGGGACCTTGTTACGTGATTACAACCGAGTTGAGAACGGGGTTCACGGTCAGAATCGGTTCCCCCGTGCAGAAGTTGACAATTTGTTTGACCGAGGGCTGAGAGGAGCGCGAGGTCTCATTCGAGATAGACCTTTGCGGTACCACGGTGGTCGAGAAACGAGATATCCTGGAAATGACGTTGGGACTTCGGTATGTTGCCGGGTTCGATGCCCCTTTGGATCGACCTAATCGCCAACAGCATTTATGAACCTCATGCATAGAATTATTCCTATTTCTTGGATCGGTTGTTGTGGTCTTAGTGAATGACATTTTGATCTACTCCCGGTCGGAGAGGAATGAAGATCACACGAGGATTGTTTTCACGAGTTATTGAGAGATACCATCATGCGCCAAGTTTAGTAAGTGCGAGTTTTGGCTTACTGAGGTGAGATTTTTAGGACACGTGGTGTCAGCTTCTGGAGTGTCAGTGGACCTCGAGAAGGTTGAGGTCGTGATGAGTTAGGAGAGACCGAAGTCAGTCTTCGAGATACGTAGTTTCTTGGGATTGGCTCGATACTACAGGAGATTCATTGAGATTTCTCAGGTGGCGGCCCCTATCAATGAATTGACCCGGAAGGAGGTCAAGTTTGATTGGGGATGACTAATGCGAAGGCATTCCGGAGTTAGAATGAGGCTCACTACGGCTCCTATCACGTGGTCAGAGACGGAGGATAGGGGTACACGATTGTATTGTGATGCCTCGAGAAGGCGGAGGGTAATGTATATTCCTTGGTTGAAGAATCATGAGCAGAATTACCCCACACACGACATGGAGTTGGCGGCCATAGTCTTCGCCTTAAAGATTTGGCTCCACTACTTATATGGCAAGCAATTCGAGGTGTACTCAGACCACAAAAGTCTGAAGTATATCTTTACACAGTGGGACCTCAATATGAGGCAACGTAGATGGATGGATTTCCTAGAGGATTATGACTTCACTTTGCATTACCACCGCAGTAGGTAAATGTGGTAGGCGATACCATAGTGGAGTAACGAGGGCATTGGCTAAGTATAACTCCGGGAGTAGCGGTCTTTCGAGAGCGTAGGAGTAGTTTGGACTACGGTCTGCGAAGCGGGCTCGAGGCACAGTGGGGAATTTGGTAGCTATCTTAGTCTCTGTTAGGCCCGAGTGATTAGAGTCGGGGGCGGGACCTGAGAGTTAGTGTCCGAGGGATGGGTCTCGTCAGTGTGGTTGGCGAGGCTGGACCATCCACGCAGATGGTAGTCTTAGGTTTAGAAGGCGGGTAATGGTTTCCCTAATTGTGTGACTGTAGTAAGAATCCTCGGGAGTTTCACTTTGCTCGATTTGCGGTGCATCCGGGTGGCGCAGTGTACCGAGATCTCCATCGCGGTACGAAGCGGGTTGAAGAGACACGTGGGACTTTGACCGATGATGTCTCGCATTAGCCGGCAAGTTAAGAGTGAGCACGAGAAGCGATGGGGCTATTTGGCCATTGGAGGTGGCGCGTGGAAGTGGGAGCACGTCGCGATGGATTTTTGACCCTCTTACCCACCGGCGGGCGCGCGAGCGCTGGCGCTATCTGTGGGTGATAGTTGGCCAGGTTCACGAAGTCGGCACATTCTAGTCTGGGATGACCTTCACACGAATTCTGTTGTATGTCAGAGATAGTCGAGAGCTATGGGGTGTTCGTATCATAGTGTCGGACGAGAGACCAAGTTTCTTGTGCCACTTTTAGAAAGGTTTCCAAAGTATGGGCACCCGGGTGACCATGAGTACGACCTTCCGCCCATCAGACGGATGAATTCGATCGAAGGATATCTGGGTGTTAGAGGACATCTTTGCGAGCTGCGTCCTAGATGTAAGTAGCGGAAGAGCGCTTGCCCTTAGTGGATCGCCTGCAACAACGGTTATCGGGCGAGTATACGAGATGGCACCTACGGTGTTATATGGATGTAGATCCAGCTATGTTGGATTCAGGAGTGGGAGAGAGCTCCATCGCCCGGTGTGACAGATTGAGACACCTCGAGAGAGAGTTGTTAACGGGTTGATAGTAATATCTTCTCAGTAACAGAGCTTGTAAGGCTACGTGAACGAAGCTGACGTCGACCCTTGAAGTTCAAGGTTGGTGATCCGTCTTCTTGAAGGTGATGCTAAGAAGTGTTAGATTAAGTGCATGTTAGACTTCTCGCCGGGTTTATTGGGCCCTTTGAGATGCTCGAGAGGGTAGACACGATGCGTGGTTAGCTGCGAGTCTGGCATGTTAAGATTGTCCGTAAGTGTTCACGTCTCCATGCTCGAGTGGTGTCTGCTATGTAATGGATTGGGAGAGATTGATGTTGACACGAGATGGGACACTTGAGGAGGGGCCGTGTCATTATGGATAATGAGATCGGGGTTTTGCGACCTTGAGGCCGTGAAATTTAGTGAGAGTGTTATGGCGGCGGCGGGTGGGTGGAGGAGTCGGCGTGGTGCGAGGGGACATGATCACGGGTCCACCTATCCCGCTTCTTGTTTGGGGATGAAGTGTTAAATCGTTTATGACTAGTTTATCATGACATGATACCAGTTATATGCATGTGATTTTTTTTTTTTTATGGATTGAGATTTTGGGGACGAAATTCTTTTAGGGGAAAGATGTGAAGATTGATCAATACAGGAAGGGTAAAATGGTAATTTTGGTCAAAATGCAGATTTTCTGAATCTGGATGATGAAACAGACTTTATCGTTGGAATCATCTCGAAATCACTTCTGTCGAATTTAAATGAATTTCGTCGGTCGAGACGATCGGAATTTCATGTTTTTCAAAGGCATGAAGGTATAGGTTACTTAGCTATGAGTGGCTCAGAGGTGCCACGTGTCACGGAAGAATGGGTCCAAACAATGAGCAGTGGGGCTCACATAAGACACCTTGGCATCATACCGTGGAGGAAAATTCATGGTAGATGGATAGGGATAAAGGTAGATCCAAATGAGCGATAGTAGGTTGATATGTGGCGAAAGTACTCTCCCACTTGACCAACTTGACCCAACCGTTTGAGTGGGGGAAGAGAGAGAAAAAAAGGAAAAGGAGAGAAAAGAGAGGGATTTTAGAGAGAGAAGCTCTACCTTCTCTCTAGATTTCCAGTGAGTCTGGTAAACCAAAGCCGGCAATGAAGCAAGTCGGTCCCCTTTAAAACTGCAGCGTGGTACGATATTGGGGAGTTTTGACAAAATGCAATACTTGACCACTAACGGTTTGGGACTTGTTTAGGGTATATTAAAAGCTAAATAAATTTTTGGAAATAAAATGATAAATAGGAAGTGTCTGGAAGCGAGGTAAATATGTAATTTATCTTGGGGACCTAGTGGTCATAAATGGGAAAGACTAGGGGTTAATGTATAAATGCTTGAAATGAAATGCAAATAGAAGGTTATGTGATTAAAGGAAATTAGAAGACTTTAAGCCAAAAATGGGTTTTATTTGACTTGAGCACATGGCCTAAGGACCCAAATAGAATTGAAAAATTAAACAAAAGGGTGATGGATAGATCAATTTGAGATATCTGTTTTGAGAAGTATAGAAGAGAAGAAGAATGGAAGAAGAAGAAAGAAGGAAGAGGAAGAGAAGAAGAAGAAGAGAAAGAGAAGAAAGAAGATTTAATTGCTGGAATCATTAGTATGGAGATTTATGTAGATTCTAAAGTTTTGTATGGAATTCCATGAAATTGTATGGATTTCCATGGAATTGTAGGACTAGTAGCTTGTCCCCAAACCTAGGGTTTTGTTAGGATTTCATCCTAACCCTAGATTTCTTGAAAGTATACCGTTACAAGAACAAGAAATACAGTATATTAAGACATGAAAAGTATAGAAAGTATATAAAAGTACAAAAGTATATGAAAGAATATGTAATAGAGCATGAAAAGCATATGAAAGTATAGTATATGAAAATCATGAGAAAATTATAGTATATGAAAATTACAAGATGAAAATATAGGGAAGTACAAGAATATAGATGAAAGTATATGACAAAATATGCAAGTACATGAAATCACATTGCTACTGAATGACAAACAGGACGAGATTCCCTCTCGAATCTGTCGTGAATGTCAATTCTATAGTCAAAGTGAAAACACAAAATGCAAATTATGTAATGATACAAAGATTATATAAAGAAAGGAATATGAAAACTATAGTATACATGAAGCACATGAAAGTATATATGAAAACTGTAATGGTATATGATACTGATAGTAAAGTATATTTCTTGCACTCTTAAGGGAGATATGAAAGATGTGATAGAAATTCACATAATCTGTAAAGTAATGATATGATATGAAAAACAATAAGTTATAGAATGAATATGGAATATGCAAAGTATAGAAACAGGAATATAGTAAAAGTATAGATAGGAGATATGCCAAAGACATAGAACAATAAGTTATAGGATGAATATGGAATATGCAAAGTATAGAAATAGGAATACAGTAAAAGTATAGATAGGAGAGATATGCGAAGACATAGAACATGTAGGAAAGATTGACATGTAATAGGAATGTAAAGATGATAAGTAACCAAAGTTATATGAATATGTATAGATATATGAAATGCATATGTATAAGCTTGTGACGGTCACCATTAGTGGTTGTCCATGCTTATGTTCCCACTAAGCGTAAAGCTTAGCACGGGTGTTCAATCCGTGTAGATACTGAAGAGGAGGCTAGAGGACAGGACACTCCACACCAGCCGCACGGGCCATCTCAGAGATAGGTGCTGCACTTATTGTTGCTTCACTTAATCTACGATGTTTTGTATTAGATATGTTTATGTATAGTGTTTTGTATAAAATGCTCTAATGAAGGAGTATGATTATATTTTGTATTCTGCTGCTACAAAATATATTCAATAGCAAATGTACATGTATAAATGGGACTCAGTATATGTGTATAGATTTTGATGGACACCACTTCGGTGGTAGTTCTTTTGTATATGTAAATGATTTTTGTTATTACAGAAATTGTTTGTATACCACGGTACAAGTTGACACTGAGAAAGAACATGTCAATGAGAGTCGTGTATAATCCTGCTTTGGACTCGGTTCGGACCCCGGTCGGGTCGGGCGAGGATCGGGGTGTGACCGAAACTCAGGTCCTCGCATTTTATTCTTTGGCTAAGTCTTTAATGGATGGGATATCTCGCCTAGATGGTAGTGTGTTCCGAGATAGGCGGAGTGTTTTTCGGTTCCAGATTTGGTAGTGAAGAAATCACACAAGTGGTTTAAGCAGTCTTGAGCGCGATGCATGGATTGTTTGTGTGTGGCCTTGAGTGTTAATATGTTATTGCTTGATTAAATAACATGTTATGTTATTTGTGTGATGCTATGGGCAGTCCCAAGACGGACTGTCGGATTTTATATTAGCCTATGTGAGCTAATTTTATGTTATTGATATGTATGAATGAATAACATGATGATTGTGGATAAATTCTGTTAGTATATGCGTACTTAATATATTAACATGAATTGTTATGAAATGGCATATTGTATTTCATATGCACTGGGATAACCTAGAATAATAGGTGTGAGCGCATGACATGAAAAACGTGTTGCTAAATGGATTTCAAATGAAGATTTTCCGAAGAATTGCCTTGGATAGTTGTCAGCTTGATTCGTCTCGAGAGGAAGACCATGAGCCCATTTTGAGGAGATTTATCTAACAATTCACCTCGGAGGGTTATCTAAATGGAATTTTCTTCGAAGCTTCGGTATTATGTTTTCAAGAACAAAAACTTTTTGTTTGAATCACGGTGTTTTTCTCACCCCTTGGCTTGACATCGTGAAGTCGATCGTTGAAAGTAGGAAAGAGTGGAGTCAGTATCTCTGTCATTTCATGTAGACATTTGAGTAGGAACATATATGTTTTGCTTGAATGTTTGGTTTGCCATTGCATGAGCACTTAGGTGGGGAGTAACCCATGTAGGATAATTCCACTACTGAGCATTGCTCACCCTGTCGAGGGAAAAATTATTTCAGGTGCTAAAGGTTCACCTGGGGATGGGATGCATCTGAGGCCCTAGAGACGAAGAAATGACCATATGTGTTTTTGTTATGTATTTTTGTAAAAATCTGGGTAAAAGACCCAGTTGTAAATTAACTTATTTTTGTATAAAATATACATTTTGGTGAGTATGGATGTATGGGCCGACGTGGTCATTTTTACTCATGTTTAGGTCTCATGACATGAGACACACGAGGTTTCACGCTGGGTTGGCCGGTGGTCAACGGACACCTGAGTTCGGGCGTCATAAGATATATAATTTTTATTTGTATTAAGTGGGATCTTGCGTCACTTAAAAAGAATCACACAATGGCCTCCAAATAGCCCCCAGCGTCTCCAAGGCCCAAAGAACTTTTGCGCCTCGGGTATCTTAAATAATTATGAGTTCATAGTATGTCGCGTTAGAGGAGGACCTGAATGCTCCAGATTTTCATATAGAAAAAGCTATATATTTTAGTTTTATAATTTCTTTGATGAATATGAAATAAAGTGAAAGTATGAAAATGGTTCATTAACTATTTTTAGACTAAATTACATTTGAATGATAAATATTTAGAATCTTTGCTATATATATATATATATATATATATATATATATATATATATATATATATATATATATATATATATATATATATATATATATATATATATATATAATATTAATTTTTAGTTCTTTAGTTTTTAGTTTTTAATTTTTTTAAAAATTGTGATAGAATTAACTTATTTATTAACCTTCAGAATTTTATGGTATTTATATGATGGTATTTTAATTAATTTTGGTTGTTATAAATGCTTGTTTAGTAATGCATCAAACACCTTAAAATAATACACTGTCAGCTTTTTAAAATATGCATCATTTGTTAACATTAAATAAGTACTTATGATACAAAACTCTCATCTAATAAGCTCTTATAAAATAAATCTTAATTAAGTTGTTTACCTAAATAGGGCCACAAGTCATGGTTGACTCCCAACCAAGGACTTAAAATGCACATCATTCTAATATCATCTGAAAATCAGTTTCATGAATAATCAGCTAAACTAGATGGTGAGGCTGTTACTATTACCATAATTTATGTGTAATATGAAAAGATTCATGATTCAAAGAATTTGGACAACTATAAGAATTTGTTTCACGAGTTTCAATGCTCCCCTTTTTCAAATGTATGAAAAAACATTAAAAATGAGAGGAAGAAAATTACCTCGAGTTTGAAACCATACGTTATTCTGTAGAGAGAACTACAAATCATTGGTCCAAATTAGAAATTACAAAAGGGCAACCCTGTTCAATTCAACTTTGTACCAAACTACCATTCTATATAATAGTATATATCGTTTCTAGATTTGAAGCAGAGTTAGACAAAATTTACTTTTCACTTCTAGATGCATCAATATAGTTAACACGAATAAATCTAATTAAAATGACATAAACAAAATAATATAGAATGAAGGAGAAATAAATCGAGAAAAAGCCGAGTCTTATGAATTCTAACTATAAGATATTCATCTTCTCCACTTGTGATACTTTGAGAGTTCCCAGGCATCACGTCTTCAGTTAAGCGGTGCATCAAATGGTTGGTAAAAGCACACCTAGCCATTAGCATAAACTGAGGATGGGTTCGCTCTATCACCAATTAAAGGAGAAGGATAGACGGAAAACACGAGACTCAATAAACCTGAGTTCTCTATTTATCCTAAAAAACTTTTACACCCTTATATACAAGGGAAACCCGCCTAATGACCTTCTTGAATGCCAATATACTCTTGAAGTTGAACCAAATCTTAAATTATCATTTATTGTTAAGAAATATATTAATTTCATTCATATTTTCCAACCATTCCCCACATGAATGAAATTAATGACCAAAGACATGATAGAATTGGTGATAGAGCCAACGGTTGAAGCTTGCATAGGAGAGGTAGATGCTACCCTTTGAACCTTCACTTGTAAAACTATGTTTACTCTACTAGCTAAACATTAGACATGATGTCCTTGAATTGTTTTGTCATTTGTGTAGACGATGTCATATCTCACCTGAGAATCTTCTTTTATTTGGTTCTCTTCTGTGCGTCTTTGGCCATGGACATGCTGGTTCTAGAGGGAGTTTAAATAGGAATTGTACCCAGATTCAATTCCCTTTAAGCGACAAGCTTCACTCTTACATAGGTGATCTCCTAATTCAAGAGCAACTCATCTCGCTCTTGTTTCATTTCCCATTACATAGAGATCATTAAAAGTATAACTTAACACTATTTTTACAAAGCATCCTTTGTTTCATCATAGGAATGGATAAGGGAAAGATCCCCAATGTCCTAGCAAGTCTCTACAGTTTAGTTATTCCCTTTTGAACCTAGTGATTCGTTTGGCCAGAAGTAGGTGTTTGATCAACAATTATATCTAGGATTCCTCTTGCTGACGTAACCGCTCTTCATAATTATAGTGGCTCTGGTCAACACGGGGATGGGTTTTCTTCGTGAAAGGATGCAGTGCATTGAAAATGGTGTTTCTCGTTGGATTTTCAGTTTGTAAAAAATAGTGTGTGTGATGATTGAAAACTGAAATCTTGATCTGAAAGTTAGAATTCATGAGTCTCTGAGACCCCCTTTGGGCTTAGTTACAAGTTAACCGACATGTCCTCGGGTCTTTTTCATCGCGTTAGGGAGCATGACATATAGTTATTCCAGGCAGAATCTTCATTTAGCTTTACAAAAACCTAAACCTAAGGTTTCCTCTTGAAAGATGGCATTTGATTGAGCATAAATGTCACTATGGTGAGAACATATCTAAAACCTACCTAGGTAATAATAGGAGCCAATAATGACATCGGTGGATCAGTGATAAGTATCCGCGAGCTCAAGCTTGTAAATCGTTAGGGAGAACATGCCTAAGAGATTTTAACCTAAAAGTAGAAGCGGGACATAAATACCATAAATGCTTACTTGAAAAGCATGAAACATCTGACTTTCAGCAAAATATAACACCGGTGGCCTTCACGTGTCAAGGATGAGGGGTTTTAGTCGAGCATCCTTGATTTATTTCATTATGAGAGGTGTGGCTACCAAGTACAAGAAAGTGAAGAGGAAAGAGAAAATCACCAGCAGTAGAGAGGGAGAGGAAGCTTGGGTGCAGAATTTCCTTGATTGATTGATGGAGTGAAAGAAGTTAGTTGATTCCTATGGGGGTGAGCTTATAGGTGCTCAAAGATAAGGAAATTACAAGTGTGCCAAAGAACCAAAATTACATGAGGCAAACTTGTATAAAACCACAAAAAAGCAAGGTAAAAAGCTAAATAAGGCAGAATTGAGCAAAGTAGTTCACGTGCTGCAAAAGCTCGTATCCCCGCGAAATTCATGTGTCAAGGATCAACTCGCAAAATTTCCACCGAGCTCTGATCTTCTCAAGATTTTTGCTCCAAATTTCCTCCGGGTTCGATCATGCATCTTTGAATTCAGCCTCGTTCATCGTGGTTTGAATCGAATTGAAGATAATGAGGCATCTGACCAAGTAAAACTACTAAAAATAGCTACAAAATGTGATCGCAGCGCAAAGCCGACCCCAATGTATCAATCGAAAGAGTTAAAGGATTAGTACGCAAAGTGTTTAAAACTCGTGACATAGCTGTGGCTCAAAATAACACTATTCGGGGTACTAATCACTCCCCAACCGACACATCACAATCTTTGTTGGGGAATGATAAAAAGAAGGAAGATCATGCAGGCTATGTTTTTGCAAAAAGGGACTGTCTGTTCAAAAAGTGTGTATAAAAGTGATGCCTTACCTTCAATATGAAGGTCAGGGACATCGTGACAAACCAAATGGGAGAATGAGTGCCACAAGGACAAGTTTAGAGCAATGTTCATTCCAATAAAATCAATTTAATCTACACCAAAATCTAAGTATTTTTAGGGGCGATGAGTTCTGGTAATTCAACAAGCCGTTAAGTTTACTCTCCAACAACCATCGCTAATGCCTTAGATCAAGCCGACCAACCCAAATAGATTCTGCCCACTCTTATTTCACACTTCCTATTGTATTGCAGGGTGCAATGTCGAAAACTCGACTTCACCAAAGTCCGTGCAATCGGGATCCACCGACATGACTCCCAACCAACTAAGGCTTCAGTGGCATCAAGTTGTGCTGATCCTTCGACTACAAACTCTACGTTTCACTCCCACTAATGATTCTCTGAGAATCCAGCACCTAAACTCGCTTAACTCCACCCATCCACCCATGTAGTGACACTACGGTCTGGCTCCCAACCGTCAAGGCTTTAGGGCACAGTTTTAAAGGCTACGACATACCCTGACCGTGTTCGTTTCAAGGCAAAGCTCACGCTTCTATTCTCTTTTCTTTTCTTTTTTCTTTTCTTGTCTTTTCTTTTTTTCTTTTGGAAGACACACTGGCCTTCTTCTCGGGGGAATTCTAACCTATTAAGGGTCGTCAACGGTTAAGGTCAGGTTTTGCAAAGTAAGAGAGGATGCAAATTTTTCCTCAAATCTAATGATGAAAACTGATGTGCATTGTGTGTGTGGCTAAAGAATGGTGGAAGACAAGGGTCAATTACCAGGGTCTTCAACTGACCAACAACTCAATCAAGCATGGAACCATACTAGCATTTGATGGTAGCATACAGTGCTTCAACTTTTCAATTTACGTGAAAGGCAAAACCACAAATAACATAGGACAAAATGAGATGCAAAGTGTAGGAAAATAGATTTGTATTATATATATCAAGGTGAATTTACAAAATTTTCAACTTTTTTTCAAAAAGAAGTAAACAACAACCTCTATATATACAAAACGGGTTTACTGTGGGCACGTGAAGGCAAACTAAAGTCAGATATGGAACATTCTAACACTAGTCCGTCCCAAGAATCTAACTAGAAAGTTGCTGGAGGAAGTGGCACCTCCTCAATCGATCAGAGAAGAATCATCTCACCGCGTGCTAAGGTGTCGGGCCAGAGTAGCCGAGTTATCAAGTAGCCGCCAACACATCCAAGGAATCAGCAGGTCTCGACGGGTGGAGAAGCCGATCGTGTCAGGAGGGATAACAGGGCCCGAGCAAAGTGAGAGACAAAGCAGTGGAAGCCTAAGTGGCTCGGGCCGCATGGAGGATGGCCCGAGCCTGTGCTACGGCGAAATTTCTGGCGAAGCCATCCTTCGCAAGCGGCCGAGAAGCCGCAAATGATGCCAGAAGGGCGAAAATGTGCGACCGCTCCATGATACCGCCGTGAAGTCCCCTGCAGAGCAGCGCATCGGGCGGGGTCGTATGGAGGTGCTCGCCCACCATATCCGACCGAAAGCTGGGCATGGACCCGAAGTCTCTGTAGGCAGAGGGCACCTGAGCCTAAGGTACCGACGCCGGAGCCACCGGAGCCGTGGCCTGAAGCCGAAGGATCAAGGAGGAACCGATGAAGCCGGGAGCCGGAGGCCCCTGGAAGGTGCCTCCGGGCCATAAGGACAGTCCCTCAGGATCATCATCACCGACTCGCCCCTCGGGCCCCGATCCAGAGGGGGAAGACAAAGCACGAGGCCCAGCTCCGCCACCGACGGCGCGAAGGGCTCCACAACCGCGCGACGCTGACCGAGAGGCTCTACGGAACCCGATGCCTGAAGACTCGACATAAGAGTCGCGGGAAATAGGAGAGGCATGGACTCACAGCAACTTCGCTGCGGACCCGCCCTCGGCGGAAATAAGGACGCCATAATCGCCTCGTCGTCAACCAAGAGCTCCGAAATGCGAGCAGCAACCTTCCAAAATAGCTCCTCTCCGAATGATATGCCGGAGTGGAAATATGTCAGACCTCAAAATGTGGCCCATCAAAAGCATACACCACGGAGGTGCCACCAATAATATCGGCCCCATCAAGAATATCACGGAGAGTAAGCCGACCATCTTCCGGTCGCAGGGACGGGCCACCGCCTATAGCTCTGGCCGCGCTACGAGGACCACCGCGTATCGGAGAGCACCGTGATGCTCCGAGGTCCGGTATCTCGGTCGACGTCGATGGAACAGCACGGCTGGCCTCTGCCTGAGTGTCACCAGTGATGATAAGACTTCCGATGATTACCCGAGGATAATTAATCGACGGGCACCATGAATCCGCTCCGCATGGTATCTCTACACGAGGAGCATGGAGTCTCGAGCTCCAGTCCGCTAAAATGCCGGACAGAGTAAACCTCCCATGGAAATCTCTCCCTCTCAGCCAACATTCCCGACGGGGCCGCAGGAAGAAAGCGCCGCCTCGACGATGGATGCAGGGATAGTCCCGAGCTCCCAATGCCCCGATAAGGCGTGGAGGGTGGCGCCCAAGGTCTCAAAAGGCGGACCCTGGGCCCAAGTCCGGCCCTTCAAGGCGGTCTTCTGACCGGCCCGGGATGCGGCGATGTGGAGTAGTGGCAACTCAGTGGCGCGATATCTCCGGGCGCTGCCCCGACAACAACCGGGCGGGGAAGCACTAAGAAGAACCCGAGGGTGCACTAACAGCACGTTGGGGCCACGCCGCAAGAAATAGGAGGCGCCGACGGAGGGGAGGTGTCGACTACCGAGCTAGGGTCGACGGCCGCCAAGGCTCATGAGTGAGTCCCGGGCCAAGGGGTGAGGCTCGCACACCCGCGATCGATAGAATGAGCTCCTCTTGTCTTCGCCTGGTTTAAGCCAATGAGAGCAACCTGAGAGTAGAACGGAGGCTCAGAAAATGGAAGGATGAAATGTGAAATGAAAATGAAAGAAAACAAGGGTTTATAAGAGGGGAGGAGGGGTAGGTGGGAAGACATGAACCATTAATGGCATTTAGTGACCATTAATTAAATGGCTCAAAAGATTATAAAATTTAATTGCAGGAGAGTGAAACGGAGGGATGTAGGAAAACGAAGAGTCAGCAGCAAATCCAGGAGATGATGAACAAGAAACCGTTAGGTCGCGGGATTTACAAAGCTGCGAAAAATTTTCACAACCCGGGGAAATTCAGCAAAATTTTGCTCCCTAAGACTGAACACCCGCAACAACACAAGACCAAAAATTATGAGGAAGATAAGCTTGAAAAATGATGATTTGACAAAATTAGAAATTAAAGGATATTAATTGAAAATCCTAATTTAAAATTGAAATAAAATAAAAAAAATCTCATTAAATTTGGAGTGGTTTCCTAAGTTCCCGCAGGAACCACTCCTGCTATACTGCTAAGAGGTTTCATGGGGGTCAAGGAGAAGCTCCTGCGCCTGCAGAGGTGTGTTGCGCTGGAAGTTCGGGCTCTTCGCTTCTCGTGTTAAGCATTCTGCTCTCTGGTGGTGCTGGTGGAATGACAAATGCAGGAAGGATGACTGATGCAGTTGATCCTTCATTAACTACTTCTTGGTTCTTTGTTAATTCTTCCGCAAATTTATGAGCACCGTGCTTCCTACACCTCGCGCTACTCCGTATGCACTTTCCGATTCTCGGCCTCATCCTCAATCGGGTTTATCCTGTTGCTCAAGTGAAAACGTTGAGCCCCACGTCATGTTGCCGGGTTGTGAGCGCATAACCCAATCTCCGTGCCAGCTGATTATAGCATTAGATGTACAAAATGGCCTCCCAAGTATGATGGGCACTCGTGAGCGCTTCGCCATCGGGCTCAGACAAGAACCACAAATCCACCACGAATGATCATCTTTCACCAAGATGATCTCAACTATCCCCTTGGTATTTTCACTGATTGACTTAAGTTAAG
This sequence comes from Tetrastigma voinierianum, assembly GCA_016808115.1. Taxonomy (NCBI): domain Eukaryota; kingdom Viridiplantae; phylum Streptophyta; class Magnoliopsida; order Vitales; family Vitaceae; genus Tetrastigma; species Tetrastigma voinierianum. The sequence goes on from JAEQBH010002058.1 coordinate 142,441, forward strand.
GATAGGTGATGTTGGTAGATCGCTTCCCAAACTTCCAACGGCTTGTACATTGAATATGGAAGAGTTGACACCGGGGTTCCAGATCCAAAGAAGGTTTTGTCTTTATAGGTCCCTCCAATGTCATCGAGACAGGGGATCCTATCTTTATATTTCACCGTTTTACACTGATGATAGAGCTGACTTGTTCAATCATGAAGAAGCCTCTTCTGTTAATGCCTAACTTTTGACTGCAAGTAATGTCTCTTAGAAATTTAGCATAGGTTGGAAACCTCGGTTTCGATCATATTGCCGTGGGACGTTTCAATTCTTGACCTGCCTTAGCACTTCCAGTATTGCCTTCTGCTTAGAAGCCTCTTTGCCTCTCAAGGTTTAGAAGTGGGGGAGGCATGCTTTCTTCATCGAATCCTCTCTTTAATGAATATGTGTTTATGATTCCTCTTCCTCTGCTCTCCGGGTTTTTTCCCTCGTGCTCGCACCGTCGCTCAATTTCCTTACCACTCCTCAAGGTGATAATGGCCTGAACTTCATCCATTTTTTGTGCAGGCTCGCTGGGAAAGCTTAGTTCATTCACTCCCTAGATTTAGCAGTCTCATGAGGAATCTCTCTTTCTCCCACTGGCCGATTGTTCGAAGCATCACGGATGACTCCGCATGGTCTCAATTTTTTGATTTAGCTTTTGTGAAGCCCATCAACTTTTGTCCATGGAGCTTTCTACCTTTTCTATTCTTTGGTTTATCTACATTGATAGTTTTCTTCGTCTTTCTACAAAATTCCCCACCACTCGCTTCAAATTACGAGCAACGCTTCAACAGTGATGAGGTCAGGTCAAGAATGACGAGAGAGGCGGACCTGTATTACTGGTTGCGCTGATGTGCCCCTGGGGGAACATATACTGGAGGTCTAGGCTTCCAGGCTAGGTTGGGGTGGTTCTTCCAGTTGGGATTATAAGTGTTGCCATACTGGGCATCAGTTGGTGGCCTATTTTGGCCCACAACATTCAGATTTTCAACCACTCAACCTCTTACCGAGGGGGAAACTGACAATGCCTCTCGATGATCAGAGATTGATAATTAAACATGGTCACAGCAAGGATGCTCACATCGCTGTGACTCTCCGGGTGGTTTCTCCGTCTCAAGTTCTTCCATCCTTCCTGTCTGTGGTATTGTAACAGTCTTTAGGTCCACATCCTCCCCAGTCAAGGAATAAATGCCTCCTCAGTCATCGTCAGTTTCATTCTCTCTAATCTCGGGCTGGCTCATCCCATCCTCGAGGCTTCAGCCACGAGTTGGGCAAGCCCATAGCTTCATCGATTTTTGAGTTGAGAAGTCCCTCCACACATGGTCTCCAAGAGTTGTTTCATGAAGTGACATTCCATCGTAGAAGTGGTTCATACTTGAAGATCCATGATGCATCAAAGCCATGAGAGGGCATGCACCGATGGTTTCAAGATACCTTCCCAAAGATCGATAAAATCTCTCACCGTCATGAGCCGTGCGTGTAGATTTTCCTTCGATTGTTGGCCCATGGGCACTAAAGAACTTTTCAAAATTCCGTCATACGGCCATTCCCCGATGGTCCTCGTCTAGTTGAATTAAGCCACTTGGCTTTATCTTTGAGGGTCACAAGGCTTCACTGAGCTAAATGCACCCTCCTTGAAAGTCATGCAAACTTCCTCAAAATCCCGAATGTGTGTGTATGGATTTTCGTTTTCCATACCATGAAAAGTCGGGAGTAGAGGCACCAGATAAGGCCTCACAGCCACATCCTCCGCAGGGGGTATAATGCATGAGGGTGCACTCACCCTTGGTGGGTGTAATATGTGATCCTCACTGGACCAGAGGGCATCAAGCCTCGACATGAACCTGTCATGCGTGTAATTGCTCTCGTGTGGTCTCCATCTCCGATGGTGCAGGCTAACTTGCCAAAATTCACCAATTGGTGCACTTAGCCTTTCCAATCGGGTCAAGTAGCAGCTTCTACCGACCGCATAAGCTGCTAAGTGAACACAAACAAGCAAGAAACCAATAAAACAAAGACTACAAAAAGGTCAATATTAGCTAAAATCGTGTCAGGGAAAATACTTGCACGCTGAAATCTTTCAAACTCCTCAAGAGTGAAATTTTTAACTTCCCCAAAGGAACCGCAAGTGGGAAAATGGTAAAGTAAAAGAAAATGAGATTTCACCAACACTCGTGATGTGAATCAAGTTCACAGCCTCTCTTCTCACTAGGCACCATCCCCTAAATCTGCCTATCGGATTCGCTTCAGCCAAGTAGGTGTCTTAATCAACAAAATTTATATCCAGATTCCTACTATCGACGTGAGCGTTACCAAAGATATGACTCTGCTGGGTCGAACATGTGGATGGGTTTTCTGTGAGAGAAGAGTTACAAGGCATTGAAAATGGTGTTTTTCTGATTTTTAGGGCTTGTGGAAAATAAAGGTGTGTGAATGATTGAAATCGAAATAATCAAGTACAAAGTTAAGAGAGAATTCAAGTCTCAAGCCACCGGGCTTAGGGAACAAAGCACCGATGATGTCCTCGGTCTTTCTCAAGCAGCTGGGAGGGCGACATATAGTTATTTCCCCTAACCGACCTCATTTAGTTTTAAACCTAAACCCTAAAAGTTTTCCTCTTTGAAAGATGGTATTCGATTGAGCATAAATGTCCTTAACAAGGAGAACACATTCAAAACCAATTTTTACAAGAATTAATAGGAGATTAACTAATCGGGCATCAGTGGATTTAGTGATAAGTATCCACCGAACCTAAAAAAGCTTGCCAAATACACGTTAGTGAGAGCATGCCTACAGATTTAACCCAAAGTGGCATGTTTCATACAAATACAACAGACTTTAAATGCCATCAAAGCATGAGAACATGCAACTTTCTTAAAACTAACACTGCTGGCCTTCCCTTCAAGGATGAGTGGCTTTAGAATACACCCCTTGATTTGTCATTATCATGGGTGTTTCGCTACCAAGAAAATCAAGAAAGGAAGGAGAAGGTAGAAAACTGCTAATAAGTAGGTGGAGAGGTGTTTCTTAAATACTGAATGATTGATGGAGAAAGTCACTTGATTATGCCATGATCGAGCTTATATAGGTGCTCAAAGATAAGGAAATTATAAAGTGTGCTAAAGAACTAAATTATATGAGGGCAAACTTGTATAAAACCACAAAAGGCTGGGTCAAAAGCACTCCAAGGCACAGTGAGAAGGTTCCAGAGTTGTAAAAATTATGTCCCTACAAATTTGGCAGGTTGCGACTTTCGCAACTCCCGCAAAATTTCCACCGAACCCTGCCTCAAAGATTTGCCCAAATTTCCTCTGGCTCTGATCATGCATCTTCTCTAATTCACTTCGTTCATCGGTTTGAATCGAATTGAAGATAATGAGGTATCGACCCAAACTACTAAAATTAGCCACAAAATGTGACTGCAGCAGTCTGACCCTAATGTACTGACCGAGTTATTAAAGTTGATTAGCACGCAAAAAGTTTAAAACCTCGCATTATACAGTGGCTCAAAATAGCACTATTCGGGTACTAATCACCAGATCTTAGGATTCCATTTCAACTAGGTTTAGCATCCATCGCATTTGACTTTATTTTATGTTTACTTCATTCCCTTGATGATTTTTCAACTAACTCTCTATTCAACCATTTGATTAGCAAATCCAGAGTGTTCTCTTTGTACTTTACATAGTCTTAAGAGATAACCCCAATTGAGAGTAGTTGTCTGATGGTGTTGTGTTTAGACTTACCATTATACATACTGTTTTGTGCTCTACCAATTGCAGATTAGCTATCGCAATGTATGCAAATTAGAGGCACATGCTTTGGCTATCTCATGATTCATATATTACAGTGTAATACAGCATCTTCCCCACATTTGTCTAATGTTATAAACTCGATCAAATTCCATTGTGGATCTGGCAATAATCATTTGTTTCGAGAATTTACATGAGACTGCTGCAATTCCCAATGTAAACTCATAACTACTAGGTAAATCCAATCATAACACTGTTATTGGATCTGGAACATCATTTTCAATATCTAAGAAGAAAATGTTAATTCCAATAATTCAACACAATCCTAATTATAGCCTAAAGGTTTAAGCTCCCAATAGGTATCAAGATCTTTTACCGGCTTTAAAGTTCGATATCATTCTGTATTGTTGTAACAAGGATTTTTCAAACTAACAAACCACTTGTTTGTTTGGTCCCCTAAACTTGTTCCAAACATTATTTTTCAAAAAGGTTAATTTTTTTTCCCATAATTTTTCCTTTTTACTTAAAAAGAAAAAAAAAATGCCCTTTTTCCCAAGAGGATAAACCACACATATAAAAAAAAATTCAAGAAATAACCTCAAATGAGAATCACGTGTCTAGTTTCTTTCCTCTTATAAAGAAATAAATCAAATAGAATGGTCTTTGTCTTTCTTCGGAAGCAACACAAACCAACCAGAACTTTGGTTTTTAATTTTTTTTTTGTCCAAAAAGACAACAAACCAAATTGTTTGTTTGTCTAAAAAGGAGAAATAATTTTTCCCCTTACAATTTTCCATCCAACACCAAAACCAAATTTGCACTTCTTTTGGAGATTGGACACAAAGAAAGTGTTTTTTTTTTCCTTTCCAAAAGATGAATAAAAAAAATTGTTATTTATTTTTTTCCTAAGCAAAGAGGCATTCTGGATAACAAAAATTGAGGAAAGAGACTTTCAGGATAACAATGATAATTTTTGCTTTGCATTTTGGTTTCAATTTTTCATCAATGAATTTTTTTTTTTCAAACAAAACCTTTCATGATTAAAAGGTTTTTCCATCCTTTTCGGATAAACTAAAGATTTCTAGATTTTCTTTTCTTGACAAATCGTCTTGTTTTTTCCTTTCACAAAGCCACATATCCTAGTTTGCTTTGTCTTCATGGAAACCCAAAAATTAATCGATTTTTTTTTTTCAATTTTTTTTTATAACCTGAACCAAACGACTATTATATACACAAAAATAGCCTTAAAGAAAGATAAAAAAAAAACCAAAGAAAAAGGTTCCCCTTTTACCCCATGGGCACTTCAAATTGTTGAGGTTTTTTTTTTCTTTTCTGAAACCCGAAAGGATTATTTTTTTCCAAAACCCAAAAGAAAAACCTTAGGAAAAATAAATATTTTGCCTTTTTCCCTTAGTCTTCTCCCTCATAAAAACCACAAACCAGAATCTTACTGTGTTTTTTTTTCACGCTGGCAACAAACCAAATCGATTGTTTGCCCATAAAAGGAAAATTTTCATTTTTTTTTAGACCAAAACCAAACCAAACACCAACTTGTGATGGAGTATTATGTCTTAAGATTGTTAGACAAATTTGCACTACTTCTACATTAATATGGTTAGCCCGAATAAACCTAATAAACAAAATGATAAAAAACAAAATAATAGAATGAAAGAGAAATAAATACAAAGAGAAAACAATCGAGTCTTGTAAATTCACAATTTTCTAAAGACAAATTCACCTTCTCCACTGGTACTTTGAGAGTTCAAAGGCGTCTATCTCCCAAGATAAAACAATTGTCAAATGGTCTGTAAAAACACTTTACAACCATTCCGTCGAACTAAGGATGTGTTCTCTCTATCACCAATTAAAGGAGAAGAATAGACGAAAAACACGTGACTCAATAAACTTGAGTTCTCTATTTATCCTAAAAGACTCCGACACCCTTATATAAAGGGAAACCCGACTAATGAACTTCTTGAATGCCTAAGGGTTTGGTTTTCCAAATACTCTTGGAAATACGAACCAACTTCTAGAATTCTGAACCATTTATTGGTTCAAGGAATATAGTCATTTCATTCAAATTTTCCAACTGTAATTTCTTATGTTTGTCTTGGAAAGAAACAATGAAGGGGGGTTATATAGACAAAGAGAAAGAGAGAGAGGCACTGTAAAATTGATATAACTTTGTTGTCAAATGGAATGATAACATCATAAAAATATCATAACATGCAATTCTATCTACCAATTATCCAATTAAAACAACACAAACTTATAATGACAAAGTATTATTAAGAGTCAGCATTAGTTACTTAACATTTCCAATTAAAGAAAATAAACAGACAAACAAACCAATTTGAGAGGAACAGATGCCACTGAAGCATGAAGGTTCCAGTTACATGAAAGTTCCGACTCTCCAAACTCCCAATTAAGTTATTCACTTTTCCTTCCTTCTTTTTCCCATATTTTCTTAAGAAGCAAACATAAAGCAACCTTTTATAACTGTTGTATGTGTGCATGTCACCATAGCAACTGTTACATGTAATTTTTGAATATCACGGTTGCTTCATCAGGCTAGTTGTGTTTGTAGTAGTCATAACAATTCTATTTGCCTAAAGTGTTTTTATTTGTTTATGGCATTGTATGGATGATATAATAGTATTATAATGGGAGATTCAAATCAAGGAAATGACAAAAGTAAAGAAAAAGTTAGAGAAAAATATAAAACATGGACTACTGAAGAAACCAATGAATTGCTAAAACTCACAGTTGATGTTGCAAATCGAGACTGGCGTGATAAGAATGGTTTGTTAAACAAAATTACAGATGAAATAAATAGTACCGCTTACGCCATAGAAAACTTGGGTGTCAAAGAACTTATTTACAATATTGTCATTAGTAAATTAATTAAACAACGATTCAATAACTATTGCAATCTTTTGCGATCTAGTTCTAGGTTTGGATGGGATCTTGTTACAAAAAAATTTATTGCCTTATTATAAAAGGGAGTGATTGTTTGGCGTAATTATTTTTCTTTGTTTAAATTTATTTTCATAATATAAGGTATTAAATGTATGTTTCATATACTAACATTTATTTATTTTTCTTAACTAGTCTCACCCTAACCATAGAAGTTATCGCACTGATACTTACGGAGACTATAAAGATTTAAGAATTGCAATTGGAAATGGAACTGCCATTGGAAGACATGCAATTGGATTAGGGGATGACACTGATGCAAAACGTATGAGGATGAAGAATATAGAGGTCATACTATAGATGAGTTGTTTTATGATTCTAATACTACAACAGTCATACAGAGTGATACACAAGATTTCTTATATCAGTCTCCATCTTACGGATGTTCTACTTCCCCACACCTTCAGAAACTATGAACGTAGAAGTACCTCTCGTGAAAACTCGAGTAAATTTGAAATTTTTTGTAAAACGATTAATTATTGTTACAATACAGATTGCAAACCTGAAATATTTCTAGATCTTAGATGATAAACTGTGAATTTCATCAGTTCGATTCGCCTTCAGGAAATCTAGATACCTAGTCAACTTGTTAAATCTCCTCGGTGACAAATAAATCGCACGAACTTCAAGGCAAAACGGACTAATGGCAAGGTGACATGTGGCATGGTGCCACATGGCATCATGACCATAGAATAAGGGCCATGTGGGTGGCAAATGCCACATGGATGAATGCATGTGTGCCCATGTGCCACATGGTAGGAGATGCAAGTGTCATGCATGACACTTGTCATCAAGGATAAGCATGTGGGTGACACATGGAAACCATGTGTCACACCACCAAGGCATGATCAAGGGAATGATCAGTTCGGTGAAGGAAGGAAAAGAGAATGGGAAGGAAATGAGGGGAAAAGAAAGAAAAGGAAAAGAGAGGAAAGAAAGGAAGGAAAGCAGTGGGGTTTTCCGCAACCTATGGCGTCGACTCCGCCGACCGCTTCGAACAAAAAGCCAAAGTTTGTCTATAGAGACGCTAGTTACGCGTGGGTACCGGCGTGAGGTTTCGTTGGGTTCTCAAAGAGGTAAGGATCTTCCTGCTTTTGTTTATTTTCCACCATAAGGGTTGTGTGATTGTGTCTTAAAGTTCTAAGGGTCGCTTCTGGCCGACCTCAAATATGGAAATGTTGTCATATTTTGATCTCCGCATACACCGGCCGAATTCTTAGAACCGATGTTCAAGTGGAACTAGCGAATTGGACTGGTCCTTCATGTAAATTGTAGCCAAATCAATGAACTTGATGTAGGTTAATCACCAAAATCGAATTTACGCCTCAAATTTTGGTCCATTTCTAGACTGCTACAAATACTATTTATTCATGAGGTCCATTTTTTGACTGATTTCGATACTAATTTTGGGATTGAAATTCTAGACTGAGGTTCAGATCGTCCCAGATCGTAGCCGATGTGTGGCCTCGAGTATGGCATGTTTAGTGACTCCTGCTATGGTCAGATGTGTGGACCTGCTTTGTGGACACTTCTCATGCTAAGAATTGGTCTTGAGAAACCAGTTATGTCTTTACTTGCTTTTTATTGACTTGCTTGGTGATAGTTATTTATTGAATGTTGATATATGTGTTCTAATATATTGACATTGAGATGAAATGTTGGAAATCATATGCTCTCGATATAATTGTCCATGATATATGATAAATTGTCCATATGGCATGCATTGCATATGTGACAGGGAATTGACATGCAATGACATGATGTATTGCATATGCACTGAGGCATCGCATTCACGGGTGTAAGTGCATGGTGCCATCACACACCATCCTTGGTGGTTGATGAGTGGGCTCAATACACTGAACGAAGTTCAGCGGAGTTCCACTATTCGTAGAGCATGAAAACTTGTGTCGGGTAGTAGCAAGCAGAGATAGATACCCCCTGGGGTGAAAGACCTGATATTTTTGGTTATACATATGTGTCCAACGGTGAAAGCCCATGAAAGTGTAGGAAGGCGTGAGAAGCCTATGGTGAGACTCCGAAAATTTTCCTACCCACAAAAGACACATGTTTTGTTAATAAAATGATCATTGGAGGTGAAACATCCTGTAAGTTTTGATTTCTAAAAACTTGATTTTGTTTCAAAGTGATAATTTGATGAAATTCATTTAAGATGGATATTATCACACATCGCTATGCATCAGTGACGGGAGTATGTGATGATTCGGGTTTTTCTATGCAATCGAGTGAGTTTCATCTCATTTCATAGCATGACATGTAGTAATATTCCATTGTAGTTGCATCATTCTATTGAATGCGATAACATATGTGAATGTGTCCAAGTGAACATTGCGTGTGCATTTAGGGGGGTAATAGCCTCTGTAGGAGTCTCTCTACAGGGCGTGGCTCACCCTTTATGGGAAAACATTTCAGGTGTAAGGTATACACCGGTGGACAGCTCTCATTAAGAGCTGCAATTATGAAGAAAGCCGAATCGTGGCTTTGTAACATTTTTTTTTAAAGTATTGGACAAACAGTTTTTGTAATATACTTTCGTAGGAGGTTGTAATTAAACTCATAGATATGTGTTTTGAAAATAACATAAAATGTTTATTGATCGTGAATAAATATATCCTAATGGGATTCAATCTGTAGGTATCGATATATATGATATCCACGTATCGGCGAGTCGACGGTTGGTCAATGGACCCTGATTGGGGCGCCGAATATAGTATCGAGCATAGGTTTGGCGAATACCTATGGCTCGATGTTTCCGATATCGGGCGTTACGCCTTGGTATCGTGAATGTATGCATCATCGGGGCGAATGGGGCACGGGCCTAATTATCGCATTCATCAGCATTCTTATGATTTGATTGTGTGATAGTGTGTTACATATTGCGTGAATTATATACATGGTAAATTGTACATAGGAAAAGATGAACAATATGGTTAGAGAACATAACCTTGTTGGTTTGGGAAATAAATGAACATGTTAGTTCAAGATTTGATATTTATTAGTAGTTGGCATGTGCACTACTAGTTAGATAAGAAAAAAAGGGAATCTCAATTTGCTATTTGACATGTGTAGATGGAAAGTCGAGGAAGGGGACGCCAAGGCAGTGGGCGGAGCAACAACCCACTACCACCGGCCTTTGACCAACAAGCCTTCATGGAGGCTATTAGTGCTGCAACTGCTATTATTGCACAGGCGAGTGTAGCGACTGCTACCATTGCACAGGCTAGTGCAACGGCGGGCTAAGGGGGGTTAAGTAACCCCCAAAGGTTCAAGGCACATCATCCTCTGACCTTCAAGGGAGGAGGGGATCCGATGATAGCTAATCATTGGTTCCTATAGCGGAAAAGATATCGAGGCCAGGTGTGATCACCTGATGCCACCAAGATAAAGCTAGCCATGTTTCTAGAGGGTGAATCCTAACATATCGATCGGGGTCAAAGCCTCGAGGGACTTAGAGGCAATGACATGAGAAGAGTTTCGAGAGATCTTCATGAGTATGTTTTTCTTAACACCTGTTTTCCATGCAAAAGCTCGGGAGTTCCTGGAATTGAGACAAGGAACAATGACAATGCTTGGAGTACACAAGTTCATAGAGCAACATTTTGTCAGATGATTATGTGGCCATAGATATGGCTAAGGTGAGAAATTTTGAGGATGGTCCGAAATTGTCCATCCAGGGTAAAATTATGGGACTTCTCTTGTAAGACTGGACTCATGGTCGACCTGGTGGCGGTCGAGGAGGAGGCGGATGATGCACTAATATCTAGATGCGGTGTTCCCAGATAAGATGAGAGAGCTACCTTCCTTCTAGCCTGGGAAAGAAACAGAGGACTTCTATTCCGCGAGGGTTTTAGAGACAAGACCGTGGCTATCAAGGCCAAGGCTGGGTTGGTGGCTCCTAAATCCGAATTAGGGTTTATGACATGTTTCTACTGCCATTAGCATGAACACATGAGTCGCACTGCCTCTTAAAGGCATGGATCCTGTGGTTATGCGACACCCCGTAGGTCCCAAATTTCATCGATGGGACGGCACGCACACAATTGCCCCCTCTCATCCCTGTGATGGGCCAGTGGAACCAAGACGGGCCCCGTGGTGCTGCACGAGCACCTATTACTTCACTGATAGGCTAGAGAGGCCAAAGCATGGGTCGAGGTCGAGGACAAGGCTTACAGGTCGAGACTTCAGGGACCTAGGGGCGTAGACACGCCATTACACCACAGGTTGAGATTGCAGATCCGTCGACGATTCAAGGTACTTTTCTACTTTTTTCGCCTATGGGTAAGAGTGTTATTTGATTCTAGTGCATCTCATTCCTTTGTTGTTGCTGCATCTTATGTGAAAGATTTGGGCTTAGAGGTTGAAACCTTGGAAAAACCGTTGTATGTAAATTCTCCTCTAGGGACTAGGGTGAGGATTTATCGAGCATGTTAGATCAGGAGTTAGAGATCTAAGGTAACACTACTAAAGGACCTTCTAAGTTATGGACATTTTCCGAGTTTGATTTCATTCACATGGATTGGGTTGGATAGTAATAATGAGTCAGTTACTGACAGATCGAAGTAGCGTAGCCTACACACGGATCAGATTCAGTTGGCATTTAAGGGATAAGCACGATGCTTTACCTCAGGCCGTGTACGACTCTAGGTGTCACGGCAATGATAGGTCAATGGCAAGCCTTACCCTGGAAGATGAGGCGAGACAAGAGTTGAGTCTACCTGGTGGCCAGAGCACGAGGATGCTCAGGCGAACTATCCGGATTACTCCGTATAGGATGTAGACTTCATTATTGAGTTGCACCCTGGTACATCGCCTATCTCTATGACTCCACATAGGATGGCACCTGCTGAGTTGCAGAAACTCAAGGTCCAATTATAGGAATTGTTGGACAGAGGTTTTATTAGACAGAACACTTCACCTTAGGGCGCTTCGGTGTTGTTTTCCAAGTAGAAGGATAAGAACCTTCGACTGTGCATTGACTATCAACAGTTGAACAAGGTTACAATCAAGAATCGATATCCTTTATCGAGGATCGGGCGATTTGTTTGATCAAGCAGGGGCTCGTCTACTTCCAAGATAGACTCTTTGCACCGTCATCATCAATCGAGTTGTGGAGTACATATCCCCAAGATGTGTTCATGACATGGTACTCGGTAGCAGGCATTGAGTTCACAAGATGCCTTTCGCCGACAACGCTCCAAATGGGCATTCATGGATCTCATGGCTAAGGTATTCCAACTCTATTTAGATCACGATCAGGTCCTCCATTGACGACATATCGATCTACTCTAAGTCCGGGAGGAGGAGCACAGCATCATTCCGAGGGTCGCTCTCCAGCCCCGGGAGACATCACCAGCCTGTATGCCAAGTTCAAGAATGTGAATTTCGCCATCGAGGCGAGATTCGGGGTCATGTGGTGTTGGCTTCAAGTGTCTCAGTGGACCCGAAAAAGGTTGCGGTTGTTATGAGTCGGGAGAGACCGAAGTCAATCTTCGAGATACGCAGTTTCTAGGATTGGCAGGGTATTACAGGAGATTCAATGAGGATTTCTATGACAAGGTCAATTCTAAGTGAGGTCAAGTTCGAGCGGATTACTCGTGTGAGAAGGCATTCTAGGAATTGAAGAGGAGGCTTACTACAACTCCTATTTTGATAGTCCCGGAAAGGGGACAGAGGTACATGGTGTATTATGATGCCTCTAAGGATGGATTGGGATGCGTTTTGATGCAGTCCGAGAAGGTTGTGGCTTATGGTTCTCGACAGTTAAAAAATCATGAGCAGAATTACCCCACACATGATATGGAATTGGTGGCCATTATCTTCGCCTGGCATGATTCATCACATTCATATGGAAAGCACCGAGGTGTTTTCAACCACAAAGAGTCTTAAGATATTTCACGTTAACTGACTCCTCAACACGGTGCAAAGGCAAATTCCCTGATGGAGTACTTGGAGGATTATGATTTCACTTTAGATTACCATCCCGATAAGGCAAATGTGGTGGCTGATGCACTCACCAAGTCACTGGGATATTAGCCGCAGCTTCCTGAAGTGGCAATGATTTGTGACCTGTAGAACAAATGTTATGACGATGAGCAAAGCCAGGTACTTAGTGGAGTTTAATGGTTACGCCTTCCTTACTAAGTAGGGTGATTGAGTCCCAAGGATAAGATACAAAGATAGTATCCATCAGGGACTGGGTATAGATAGGTTCAAGATGAAGGTTGTAATTATCATACGCATGGTAGTCTTCTAGAGATAGGGAAGAGTTGTGGTTCCCTACTCAGTATCTAAAGAGAGATCTCGGGAGTTCCATCAGTTTTGTTTTGGTTGCATCCAGGTGGCACAAAAATGTACCTTGATATTCGTCGTTAGTATTACTGGATTGGGATGAAGAAACACGTTGGAGACTTTGTTCGACGATGTCTCAAGTGTCAGAAAGTAAAGGTTGAGCATCAGAGGTCGGTAGGGTTACTTCAGCCCCTAGAGGTAGCCGAGTGGGGGTAACCGAGTGGAAGTGGGAGCATGTCACGATGGACTTTGTGACCCATTTGCCACGAACATCGCGGAGGCATGACGCGGTGTGGGTGATAGTGGACCGGCAAACTAAGTCAACACATTTTCTAGCTATGCGGATGACCTTCAATCGGAGGTAAATTTTACAAAGATATACATACGGTAGATTGGTCTGGACATATGGAGTGGGTAGTATCTATAGCATCTGACGAGATCCTGTGTTCATAGCTCACTGGGAAGAGTCTTCGCAGAGCCATGGGGACATAATCAATTATGAGTACTCGCGTTTAACTGTAGATGCATCTGCTAGTTGTGAGATGACCATCCGTGCTTTAGAGACATGCTACTACATGTGTCTCGATCTTATGCGCCGAAGAACATTTTCCCTTGGTGGAATTCGCCTACAACAACAATTATCAGGCAAGCATACAGATGGCACCATATGAGGCGCTATATGGGAGGCCATGTCAATCTTCTGTTTGTTGGACGGAGGTGGGAGAAAGATCCACCATTGGTCTGGAGTTGGTTTGAGACACCACTGAGAAGGTGGGTTTGATATAGAAGTGTCTTCTCACGGCTCAGATCTAGTAGAAGAGTTACGCCAACGGACAATGGCAACCTCTAAAGTTTGAGGTGCGAGATCATGTCTTCTTAAAGGTGATGTCTAAGAGATGAGTGATAAGATCCGACAAGTGAAAGCTATCGCTGAGGTATATCAAAACTTTGAGGTACTCAAGAGGGTGGGTATAGTTGCTTACCTGTTGGCATTACCGCCGAGCTTATCCAATGTTCATGAGGTGTTCCATGTCTCCAGTTCATGGTATACACCCTAACCGACTCCATATAGTGGATCAGCTAGCTTATTGCTGATATGTCGGGACCTTCGAGGAGGACTAAGGTACGTTATATGGTCATTTGGTGATTAAATGACTGTCGCATGTGCATATGATTATATGTATATGTGTGTGTGAATTTCGAGACGAAATTCTTTTAAGGGGGGACGAATGTGAAAACTCGGGTAAATTTGAAATTTTTCCTAAAACGATCAATTACCGTTACTAGATAAGTTGCAAACCTGGAATATTTCTAGATCTTGGATGATGAAACGGACCTTTATCGTTGATCTGCCTCATCACGAAATCTAACATACCTAGTCTAATCTCGTTGAATTTGTGATCATTTAATTTCACGTACTTCGAGGCAAATGTACTAATAAAGGTGGTGACATGTGGCATCATGACCATAGAATAAGGGCCATGTGGGTGGCAATCCCACATGCATAAATGCATGTGCCCATGACATGGTAGGATGCAAGTGTCATGCATGACACTCACATCAAGGATAAGATAGGTGACACATGGAAACCATGTGTCACACTACCAAGGCATGATTAAGGGAATGATCAATTCGGTGGAGGAAAGAAAAGAGAATGGGAAGGAAAGGAGAGGAAAAGAAAGAAAAGGAAAAGAAAGGAAAGGGAGGAAGGAAATGGGGCGCGTTGCGAGGTTTTCCTCCGACCTATCACACTCGACGACACTGGCTGACCAAAAAAGCCAAAGTTTGTCTACGTGACGGCTACGCTGCGGGTACGGAAGAGGTTTCAATGTTCCAAAGAGTAGGATTTTCCTACTTTGGTTTATTTTCCACCCTAATGGTCGTGGTGGTTGTGCCCCTTGCCTCTAAGGGCCGTTTCGCTGAATTTCAAATATGGAATGTCAGCCATATTTTGATCCACACACCGGGCTGGATTTTAGGATCGATTTTCATGTGGAATCTCGAACCCGGCCTCATGTAATTGTAGCTGCATCGCTGAACTTGATAGGCTTTGAATCACCAAATCTGACTTACAAACTGTTGTATCCATTTAACGGACTCCGCCACGCTTAGGCTATTTATTTGTTGTGTTCGTATTTTTTGACTAATTTTGGTATGAATTTTGGGACTTTAAATTCGATCGAGGTTTGTGACTATCCCGTGATCGTAGCCAGGTATCAAGTATGGCATGTTTGTGTGTGGCCTGTGATGGTTGTATGTGGTCAAGCTGGTTAAAGAACTCGATGCCACAATTGGTCTTGAGAACCAAGTTGTCCTTTTTCTGCTTGACATTTACTGTGATATATTTATCAATGTTGATATATGAGTTCTAATATATTGACATTGAGATGAAATGTTGGAAATCATATGCTTTCGATATAATCGTTCCGCGATATATAATAACCGGCCCAGGGCGTGGTACGACAGCATATGTGATGTGGAATCGACATGCAATGGCATAATGCATTGCATATGCAATCGAGGCATCGTGATTCACGGGTGTATGCATGGTGCCATCACACACCATCCTTAGTGGCTCGAATGGAGGGCTTTGACATGCTGAATGTTCAAATGGAGTTCACTATCGCGGAAGAAACTATGCCAGTAGTAGTATGTGGATAGATAACCCATCTGGATGAAAGACCTTGTGATTTTTAGTTATACATATGTGTCCAATCTGAAAACTCGGGTGGAAAGTGTAGAAGGCGTATGGTTCGTTGCAGACCCCTAAAATCTCGCCTCTACCCAATAAAAAGACACACGTTGCCCATAAACGATCCTCGATATGGAAACATCCAATAAGTTTTGATTTCTAAAGCTTGATTTTGTTTCAAAGTGATCATCGATGAAATTCAATTAAGATGTTATCACACATTGGCTATGCATCAGGTGATGAGAGTCTCGTGATGACTCAGGTTTTTCATGCACTGAGTGAGTTTCATCTCATTTCATGGTATGACATGTAGTATTCCATTAGAGTTGCATCATTCTATTGGAATGTTGATATATATCTTAATGTGTCCAAGTGAACATCAGGTATGCATTTGCGGTAATAGCCTGTAGGGAGTCTCTATCGGGCGCGTGGCTCACTCCTTTGCGGGAAACATTTCAGCGCAAGGTATATACCTATAGATTCATTTTCTCATTAGGAGCTACAATTGTGAAGAAAGTTCGACCGTATTACAGAATATTTTTTGTAAAAGTGGTTGACAAACGCTTTTGTAATATACTTTGATATGAGGTTGTAATTAAACTCATAGATCTGTTTTGAAAATAACATAAAATGTTTATTGAATGTGAATAAATAGATCCCAATTAATAGGATTAAAAGTGTGGGTATCGATATATACGAGTATCCACGTAGTTTCATTGCTTGATGGTCAGAACTAATTCTCGAATTTTGGGGCGTCGCACCTCTAACACCTAAAAGACGTAAGAGAATCGAGCTTGAAGGAAAATCTACATCCTTTGAGACTGATAATAGTCAATTAGATATCATAAATAATGTCCTTCGTTTCGTTAACAAGTTGGCTCAATCAATTGATTCAATAGATCGTAAGGACATAATTGATGGAATCTCATCAAGGAAGTACCTAATTTAGATAATTGGCACTTTACAAAGCACTCAAGTTACTTAATACTATAGCGAAAAAGGTTGAGTTCCCATAGATGACTCCTGAGAGACGTTTTGAATGGATAACTTATGAATTAGGGCAATAAATTATGGGATTATCAATCAAGTATGATTTTAGATTTTTATTTTTTAAGAACTAGTAATGCATTTTATTATAGCTTACAAATGAAGTTGGACCTTTATGATATTTTATTATATTAATTTTATATTATCTTTTGTGAATGAATAATGAACTTTTATTGTGTTTGAGTGTGTTTATTCTTTTTTTTTATAATCTTTTATGAATGAAAAATGAATCTTTATAAGTAATTTTCTATAATTTTATAGGAATTGATAAGTATACACATTTATTTTTTTTCCTTAGGTGGTTTCAATTTTACATCTAACAAAATGTATCGAGATGATGAACTAGAACTTCAAGAAATGGAAGATGATGAAGTAGGACATCGAGAAATGGACGAAGAAGAGATGAAAGAAAAATTACATGAATTTAAAAAGTATTTATTTGTTACAGTTAGAACAATTTTATGTGTGTTAAATGAGCTTATACTTTAATGTACTAAGAACGTGGCCCAACATCCCCTATATAGGTAAATATGAATGAATATACATATGTAAATTCTAAAGAGAATCGAGAACGTTACAACACATATAGAATGTATCTTAATGTATTTCAAGTTATAACATTCTTAAAGAGAGAAAAATACCTTTACGTATCACTAGATTTATCTCGTGTTGAGGAAATGCAAAATTTTTAATCATAATTTGTCAAAATTTCAGATATTTAGTTCATAAACATTTGATTGATCACATTTCATTGTTATAGCCAAATGTTTCAATAAGTGTCTTATCATTCTTATTTTTAGTATTTATAATTTTTTATTGTCATTGCTCATTATATTTTAATAAATTGGCACTTGTCATTCTTATTTTTATATCTATAATTTGTTATTATTGTCATTACTCTCATTATAATTTTTAATAAATTATTTGAGGATTATATCAGAGGTATATAGATGATACCAATACCAATATTTTAAAAATCGGATGGGGTCCAATCAATTGGACCGTCGATGGATTTTCCCGAACCGCTCGAACAGGGATTAAACCATAAAACTGGTTGGACCGTCGATGGGTACTCCCGAACCGGGGATTAGACCATATACCGATGAACCAGTCCGTTTACCAAGAACCAATCACTTCAAAATTAGCTAGCAAAAGTAAAACAAGAAGAAGCATCTAAGCCATTTCTTAAGCATTTCCATCTCCCATCAACAAGAAATTTAAAGACCTTTTCATCTTTGTCCCCATCCGATGTGGGACAAGTATTACACAATAAATGAAACAAAACATTATTAATGCACAAGAAAAACAACCATGAGGTTTGAACTAGGACCTTAGCACATCAAATGTATATTCCTTTTTTCTAATTTAATATTTTATTTAGAAAAATTTTAAATATCAAAATATTTATATATGGTAAATATATATTATTTTTCTTAGTTTAAGAAAATTTACATATAGTTTAAGAATATCGAAATATTCTTTCTTTTAAAGAAGAATATCAAAATATTGTTAGTTTAAGAAAATTTACATGTCCTTTTTTGATTATATATATATATATATATATATATATATATATATATATATATATATATATATATATATATTTCCCATTTCATTGTTTGATATTATTCATATTGTGTTTAGTAAAATTAAAAATACTAAATTATTTATATAAAATAATGAAAGTAAATATTATTATTTGTAATTATATATTTCAATTTAAAAAATATTTTTTATTTTTATAAAATATAAATAATATTTATTACGTCACCAATTTGATCGCGGTTCGACCACTGGTTAGATCATTGAATCGTGAACCGTGAATCGGTAACTTTTTTAGTTCATTAACCAATGTGGTTTTTAAAACATTGGATAGTGGTACCCATATTCCAACAATGGTAACACGAACATGAGACAAGTAGTTATCGTGGAATAATATGACAAAATGTTTTAGTAGCTTGTAACTCTGACTTGAAATTTATTTATGTACTTAGTGGGTGGGAGAGATCTACACACAATTCAAAATTGTTAAGCAATCCTTTATCAAGGAACAATGGACTTAAAGGGCCAAGGTATTATTTTGAGCACCTGATTGTTATGTTATATTTTTAAATTCTTACTATCTATTTTCTATTTTATGTTAGATAAATATTTTTGAGTGGACTGCATTTCCAAATCGACCTAATTTTTTGGCTCCTTTTCGGGGTGTCCGCCATCATCTTCAAGATTTTCATGATCAAAGTCGTCATCTTGAAAATGCAAATGAGTTATTCAATTTACGTCATGTTTTTTTAAAGAATACAATTGAGAGATTATTTGAATACGACCATCAAGCATACCCCCAAAATGTTTTCTCACTCCATATAACACAATTTCCAACAAATGATAAGTTAACTTGTACCAGGTTGCACATGTGACACCCCCAACTCGACACCCAGTGTTAGGCGAGAGTGTCACTTTTTTTTTTTTCCCCTATTTACTATAAACTTATAAACTTTAAGCTTGTTCATTCATATAATGTTAAACATTTAACTCAGACATATTTTGTAGCAAATCTGACATAAATATATACAAGCCTTCATATACTGGCTGCTCAACATTTACAATATTTATATCATACAAAAGAAACAAAATAGATATACATTATACCAAATGATCTTCCAAAGGCACCTAGTGATGTTGACTTTAATCAAGCACGCTGATTGTCAGCGTCCTCCGGGTTTCCTCTTCCGTATCTACACTGACGCAACACTCTTACTAAGCTTTATAAATTAGCGGGAATAATACTCGTGGATCTAATTTCCTAATAAGGATCATCTCACTTGCATGCATATACTTATGACAAATATAACATTTACATATACTTATCCATTTCTCATATCTACTTTTTCATAACATTGCTTCATTTCTTATCATATTCATATATCAGGTTATCTTACACTTTACTTTCGTTTCAGAATCGTATACTATCATCACATAGTAGTATTATGCTTCTCATATCATGTCATATATTATATACATCTCATTTGTGTATACTTGTCATTTGCTCTTATGTTTCATGCCTGCATAAACCTTAGAAGTGGACACGGGAAAGAACTGTATGTATCTCGAACGCATTTTATCACTATACGGCATAAATGATCTCTATTCAGGATGACACAAACCTGATTTATAATAATCCAACGGATCTATGTCATCGACTCCAAACGGGTCATCCACCAAAACGAGGCCTCGATATCTATAAACTCGTGACACCGCAAAGAATCGTATCCCCATAGTAGCCAAGCCTATCTATCCAACTACCCGGGCAATGTTACATAATCGCGACATGCTTTCAACAATCTTTCAAAGTGTCGTAAAGATATCTCATATACATGAATAACTATTGATATCATGTATACTTATGAGATATCTATTATCAAATAATATCTTATAAACATTTAACTGTACTTGTTTTTTCATATAACAAAATTATACGTGTATTCTCTTTATCTTCATAACACATGCTATCATGATCATATTACTATGTATTGCATTATTTCATATAACAATACATTTATATAACTTTATACAATTTCGCTTCCATAACCAATTCTACCCGAATATTCCGGCTGCGTCTCAAGTCCATTTGGCGCACAAGCACTTTCGACTTAAACTGATCGTTAGAGAAAGTGATTCTTCAACTCAATATACCCCTATGTCTTAAGTTTATGGTTCAAACATCATGTCATTCGACTTTTAATTTGGGAAATATGGCTCCAAACATTCCGCGCTCGACAATTTCTGTGAAATGCACTGCATCGGTGTTCTATATTTGAAAATTCTCTCGGGAATGTTAGATAGCATAATTTGACCATAATTTCATGAAAGTCGTTCCTCCTGCATGTCTAGATTTGTACAAAAAATTTGAAACACTCTCATTTGAACCAGTATAACTCAAGTTATGATTTAAAACAACCGAAATTACTCCAGCTTCGCAAGAAACTGCTTCGTGACAAATTTCGCATGCATCGTTTCCTTACTTTGACGAATTTTCTGGTTCAATGGGGTCCAAATTTGGATATACTTATTTCAGGAAAACTTGTTCTCCTAGAAGTCAAGTTTACTTAGAATTTTGAATCACTCAATTTGGATGAGTGATGGCCAAGTTATGGCCAAAATACCAAAACTGTTTCGAAACCCAAAATTGTATCAGAATTGAACCAGAATTGACCCGAAAACAGAGCCTCACTTTGATGAATTTCTAGGTTCAATGGGGTCTAAATTTGGATACACTTATTTCAGGGAGATTTGTTCTCCTAGAAATATAGTTTACCCATTAATTTGAATCATTTAATTTGATGAAATGCATTTACTAACATACCGAAATAAAAATACGCTAAAAAAAATGCACAACATCTCCCCTAAAACCCAACATTTTATACAAATTTTCCCTCCATCGAGGACCCAACCAAACTAAAAAAACAACTATAACACATATCAGGTTAGGTTTTTCCTAACCTACATATAGACAAAGAATTTGGTTGGAAAAATTCCTAACCCATACATGTTCTAAACAATTCCAACCAAGTATTTCATACAAAAGTTCCAAACATTCCATACATTTGCTTTTCTTTTCTCCTTCCTTCTTCCTTCTTCTCTTTCTTCTTCTTCTTCTTCTTCTTCTTCTTCTTCTCTTCTCTTCTCCCACCATATATTTGCCCTAAATTCTTCACATGCCAAATGAGATATTTTTAAGGCCATGTTTGGCCTTATCCTATTTTTGAGCCAATTTCCTCCTTTTTTCCTTTTGGTCCCTCAACTCCATTTTATTTGCAAATATAATTTATTCTTATCTCTATATTACCTATAATCTTCTTATCATATGACATTTGGGTCCTGGATTGGTAAATTACCAATTTATCCTTGACTCTTGAATTAATTCCGGATTTTTGTTTATTTTATTTTTAGCATTATTTTATTCCTAAAATACGTTTTTTACTTTTTATTATACCTCAAACACGCTATAAAATCACACGATATATCTACATGACAACTTTATTTGAAAGGATTTATGTTAAAATGAATTTCCAATGGAAAATGATAAAGCAATCTCAACATTTTCAAGATAAAATAAATGAAATCAAGAAAAAGGACTTTTGAACCATTTGTTGATACCCAAGAGCGACAAAGAGATGTTGCTAATGAATGGAGAGCTACTATAGCTACTTATTTGTGGTGCGATGTTGAGCATATGGAGAATACTGAATACAAATTTCTTTTTTTAACTTGGGAAACATTATTTTAAATAACTTTAGTACTTTTGTTGAAAAAATTATTTAATTGTGATATTTTACTTTTATTTATTTTTATTATAAATAAGGAATTGATTGTGTTATTAAAGCTGAGTAAAGTCCTCTGCCAACAATATCTATTAAAGTATGTCAAGTCCAGAATATCTACAAAAGTTTGTCAAAGTCCATAAAAGTCTTTAAAATAATAGTTTGAAAGTCATCCATAAATTTATAAACTCACAAAGTTTATAAAAGCCCTTCAAAAATCTATCAAAGTCTACAAAAGTCATCAACTTAAAAAAAGTCTATTAATGTATGTAAAAGTCATAATCCAATACATCCCCTTAATGATTTTTCTAATATAAGTATAAATACCCACCCTTCAAAATTCTCCTATATTTTCCCGAAATATTTCAAATGACTTTTTGATCGAGTGAAACCAATATTTAATTTTTTTAGAGTTACGTAGTTTAACGACAGATCTATTCATATTGTAGTTTTTTTTTTAATACAAGATAGTTTAGGGGTAAAATTTAAATTTTGATTATTTTGATTTTTAAATTTTTTTCTGATTTTTAAAATCATAAATGTGTATTGCAGTTAGTAAAATAAAGTATGATTTTTTTATTCAAATTGTAGTTTTTATACAACATCATAAATATATAATTATATATTATTAAAATATAAGATTATATATATATATATATATATATATATATATATATATATATATATATATATATATATATATATATATATATATATATATATATATATAAAATTAAAATCAATAATTTTTTTATATTTTTAAGATTCAAATATTCAAATATAAGCATAAATATATTGGTATTTAATATATATATATATATATATATATATATATATATATATATATATATGATGTCATAAATATATTATATATTATTAAAATATAAGATTATTATTATTATTATTATTATTATTATTATTATATAAAATTAAAATCACAAATTTTTATTAAGATTCAAATATAAGTATAAATATATTATATTTAAATTTTTAGTTAAATATATCCTTATATTTAAATTTAAATATATTCAAAATAAAATAAAGTTTACTTATCTCATTCTAACTATTTTTATAAGGTTAGAAAATATTGTATTTTATTTTGAAATATATATATATATATATATATATATATATATATATATATAAATTAAAAATCAATAATTTATATTTTGTTTTATATTATTAAGATTAAAATATTTGATTAAAAAGAAGATTTAAATATAAATATTTATAGGAAATTTACTTGTTATGGAAGGTGTTCTGCCTGTAGCTAGGCTTAATAGATGTTAGACCAAGTTATGGATCATTTGTGGAAACAATGCAATTTTGACAGAAATAAAAGCACAAGAATAAGTCAACAATATATACAGGGACACAAGAAATTGGTTTGCGCTTCGCTGTTTACATTCGCAGGCCATTCTGGGGGATGAGAATTATCACTATTTTCAATCGTTACGGCCGGCCTTATATGAGACAAAAGCCCTTTCTCTAACGTCGCCTTCACCCAATTCTCTCACATCAAAACATGCACGAGATCCCCTATTCCCAAACACCATCTAGACTCCCACAAACCCAACACCATTCAACAAGATGTATAAGAACATCTCAACATTGAGAGAATTTGGGCAATACCTGTAGTAGATATTCAACCCCTACAATCACCTTCTATGCACGTGCTTCTACATTTTTCTTGTGGTATATTTGCTTCAAAGTGTGTCTCATAGTAATTCTAACCCTCCTAGGAGGAAGAGGGGGAACGCTGCAATGATCGAGACTCCTTTACCGCGCCACATTAGGGTCCATTTCAAAAAATAAATCGAATTGCATCGTATCATAACTTAAACTTAATCCATAAGGAAATAAAACTTTTAACACTATCACCATAATGGTGTCAATATCATATACAAGAAACTGAGTCCTGAATAATTATGCTATTATTATTAAAGTCCCATTATGAAAAAACTTTACACGTACATATTCAAATCAAATGTAGCTTAATCTATGATGTCGACTCTATCACAGGTCAGCCCTCTCAGATGTCGACGACTCCGATGTCTTCTTCAAGACATACACTAAGGAAACATTTGCTAATCTTATAGCATAGCTGAAACATATAACATATATGACCACTTGTGGTGGTCCTCAATGACAATATACAATTAACACGATTCCTATTTGCACATTGTTCATATATTCGACTACTTCGTATTAATTATGTCATTTATTATTCTCACATTCATTCTTCATAATATAGTACTTTTTATTTTACCAGAGCTCTATCACATTTTCAATTCAAATCATCGTTTTCATGTTAAGTATTGGTTCTTATAACCATTTCAATCATTTTATCTCATCTTGTGTCTTGCTCTATATATTCCAAGAAGTGGATACGTATAAACTCGTATAAAATTAAAGGTAATATCACCGCACGAGATGCTGATCACAGATCGATTGACCAAACGAGGCCGTTGTAATGACCCAAACGAGGCCGTTGTAATGACCCAAACGGGGCCAACTATATCATGTAATCCCTAATAGGCATGCCTACCTATCTATCTACCCGGGGACATATGTAGATAATCAATCTTATTACATTTTTATTCGTGTTCAAGCTATGCACATCTTATATACATGGATAATGTCAATCATATATATTCACATGAGATACTTTCAGACTGTATTCCTTTATACATATACTATAATACCTTTATCATAACCTGTATGA
This sequence comes from Tetrastigma voinierianum, assembly GCA_016808115.1. Taxonomy (NCBI): domain Eukaryota; kingdom Viridiplantae; phylum Streptophyta; class Magnoliopsida; order Vitales; family Vitaceae; genus Tetrastigma; species Tetrastigma voinierianum. The sequence continues at coordinate 167,278 of JAEQBH010002058.1, forward strand.
TCATGTTCTCAGCATTGCTCGTATTTCTGTTCATGTAATCATATTTCATATAGCAATCACTTTTATAATTCTTTTACAATTTCATTTATTCACTTGAATCTCTTTACACCAAAATATTTCCAACAAACAGAGCTCCCTTTAGACGGATTTCTGGGTATAATGGGGTCCAAATTTAAATACATTTATTTCATGGTGATTTGTTCTCCTAGAAGTCTAGTTTACGAAGAAATTTGAATCACTCAATTTGGATAAGTGATGGCCAAGTTATGAACTAAACACTAAAGTTGTACCAGAAACTGTCCGAAAACAAAGCTTCACTTTGACGAATTTTATGGGTCCAATGAGGTCCAAATTTGAATATACTTAGATATTTGTTCTCCTAGAACTCTAGTTTAATATCTAGAATTTGAATCACCTAATTTACGAAGTTGATTTATGATGTAGTGATGGGCCAAGTTATGGCTAAGATAAAAACGTGGTTTTGGAAAAAATTTTTGACAACATCTCCCTAAACCCCTACATTTTCTTTATATAAACACATTCTCAATCGGGCGACTACAACCAACTCAAACAACCATATAACTGAGCTGAGACCAACAACCATCATTATTATGCAAAGTTAGGGTTTTCTCCAAACCCAAACATCATAAAAAAGGGTTTTATGTTTAGTTTTCATACCTTAATCTTTTTCTTTTCTCTTATTTCTTCTTCTTTATTACCAAAATCCTTGATCACGTGGAGCAAAATCACCGACTCTTCTCTTCTTCTCTCAACCGTAACCCTAAGCTCTCAAACCCAAAGGATAAATGTTCCTTTACAAGGCCAAATTTGGTCTTATCTCCTATTCTTTCTGGGCGCCATTGCCAGGGCTATTATTTTGCTAAATTTTCTCCATTTTTTCGCATTAAAGTCCCTCATTTCTTTCTTCGCTTCAAGCACTTCTCTACTTATCAAATATTCTACAAATTCAAGATATAAACTTATTTCTTCTTACGAATTTTCGAAACTTAACGCGACATTTTACTATTTTACCCTTCACGCTTGTATTAATTCCGGTTTTATCATTTTTCATTCTTAGCAATATAAATTCCGGAAAAACACAATTTTAACTTATTTTATACCCTAAACTTGTTATAAAATTGCTAGGGTATATTTTGGGGTGTTACAGTGTCCCTTATTTATCATCCTCCAAGGAAATCGAACCATGATATTCTGGATCTTCCTATTTTAGCTCAATCAAGCAAGTTGAATATTTGCCTTCCGTAGAAAACTCATCAATCTAGCCGCTGATTTCCTTCCATATTCATCATCGAGAATATTGCCTTCCATAGAAAATCATCAATACGATCAAATCTTCCGGTGATTGGATTCAGACACATCTCCCTTGATCTTCCTTATTCTTCCATGATAATATAAACTCACCCAATATTCTTCCTTAATCAAATCTGGATCGATTATATAAGACTTATCATCCAACTTGGTCTACCAACTCGTCCACCAATCTTAAGACGGTTCATGTTACACCTCATAATAGCCTCAGACGATTGAAACATACAACACAATTTTTTGCCTTAAAAATTTACAGACATAAAATATCTCCAAAGAAATATTGATATTCTGAATTTTTATCAAAATATATGTCATATTTAAATTTAAATATATTTAAAATAAAAGAAAGTTTGCTTATCTAATTCTAACTACTGTTATAAATTTTGTTTCAAAAAATTACTTTTATAATTTTAGATAATATTATTTGAATATTTTTTAGATGTATGAATTTTTTTTGTCATGAAAGATAACAAAACAACACGTAGGTAGTCAATGGTGCCTAGAGTTGGCAATTCGGGCAGGTGGGTCGATCGAGCCAGGTGGGCTGGGCTCACACCGGGTTAAGTACAAAACCAAGTCGGGTCTAATTTTCATCGACCTGTTATTTTACTGATCCAACCCAACCCTATATTGAACTAGTGAGTTAGCGGGCCAGCCTAGCCCTATGTGTACCAAAATGTCAGAAACTATTAAAGCCTCGTTTGGCCCCTGAGAAACTGCTAGAAACGAAAAGACAAAGAACCTTGTATGTATCGAATCTTAGAATTTTCATACGACTTATGATAAGAAAAGGTCTTCAATTCAACCCTGGGTCCGAAAGATCCGCCGGTTAAAATTCAAACTGAACACTTCCACCATTACATCCATCCTCTCTTGGCCAGCGTAGGTATGAGATCAATACAATTGGAAACCAAGTAGAGTGAGAGATTCAAATCCTTAACAACAACAGCATTTTATATGATTAAGTGCTGAGAAGTGCCCCAGTTGGTCACTAAGGGTGGGACAAGGAGGTAGGAACCTATCATTTAGCTAAGTGAAAAGAACCCATACAAAGAACACAAGACTGAAGTCACTCCATTTTCTTCGCACCATGTTTCAGCAACCATAGAAATAAATTCTAAGGAAATATAGGTGGATGTAATCATAAAAACATGCGATTGAAATTTGCTCGTCTTTTCCTACATTTTTCGGTATAACACTCATAAATCATATTTTCGACATATCAGTAATGCCCTGTGCCTGCCACTTAGTCAAAGTCAGCCTAGGGCCTAATTTTGCATAATTTGTGGCCTCCGAAGTAAGCACTTTAGTTATGTTATAATTTCGATAAATTTGCCAGACTTGAAAGACCCAATCGAGAAGTCCAAGAACAATAGACAATTTACCTTGAAAATCGCTTCTTACCATAATACGCCGTAGCAGGTCGTAGGTCAGTGTTAGGATCTCTACAAGGAAGGTTACCGGTCACACACTCTCTTCTCGTTGTAATTATCGACTTCCAATGTGCCACACTGTAATGGACTGTTTTTTTTTTTTTTTTTTTTGATCAAAATGGACTGTTAAGATTTAATGCCAACAAGCACTGTGCTGCTTTGTTCTCTTAACTTTTATTTTAGTTTAATTTAATTTTTTATAAATTTTGTGTTATAATTCTTTCATCAGAGTAATTGCAAGTTATATAATTAGTATGTCTACCGAAGATATGATTCTCGATGTGAAAACGTAAAGAAGAGAGAAAACAAGATGAATTTATTGAATTTGCATAAAAGGAACATCATAAATTTGTTATTGGGCGATAAACCAACTGCAACAAAAAATTCAAATGATGATTCAACTGTTGAACTATTAGATAATATGTCAAAATCAATGGATTGCCAAAAAGATTTAAAAGAAAATGAAATTAGTAAATAATGTGAACTTGTTAGTGAAGTACAAAGTGATAAAGAATGTGAACATATTAGTGAACTATTAGATTATGTTCCAATAAATATCTATGATGCAGACAATGGAAAAATATTGACACAAAATTAAGAGACTTATTAGTTGAAAGAGGTCCTATTAGGGAAAATGATTTGTGGACTTTCCTAATGATGAAAATAATAGACATTTTTCTATTACATATTACACTCGAAAATTATCAAACGGAGAAAAGCATGATAGAAAATGGTTAATATATTCAAAAGATTTAGATAAAGTATATTGTTTTTGTTGTAAGTTATTCAATTCAAAACCTAGCACAAGTCAATTAGTTAATGAAGGAACTAAAGATTGAAAAAACTTAAGTGTTATAAGCTCAAAACCTTCATTAAACAACTAATGAGCATATCAACATGAATTCATGGGTTGATTTAGAAATAAGATTGTCAAAAATAAAACTATTGGCTTAAAATATTCAAGAACAAATTAACAAAGAGAAAGATTATTGGAAAAAGTATCTTGTAAGAATTTTAGTCGTAGTAAAAACTCTTGCTAAAAATAATTTGGCATTGTGGAGTTAGGAATGAGAAAAATATATCAAGACAACAATGGAAACTTTTAAGTTTAATTGAAATGATTGGCGAATTTGATCCAATAATGCAAGAACATGTTCGATGAATTAAAAGATGGTGAAATTCATAATCATTATCTCGGCATAAGATACAAAAATGAATAATACAAATGTTAGCTTCCGAAATTAAAATGTAATCATTAATAAGATTAAAGAAGCAAAATATTTTTCAGTAATACTTGATTGTACTCTTGATGCAAGTCATCAAGAACAAATGACTCTTATACTGCGATGTGTAGATATTTCAACAAGTCCAATAAAAATAGAAGAATATTTTTTAATTTTTAAGTGACGATACCTCCGAAAGGCCTTTTGATGAACTTATAAATAATTAAAAACTTGGACTTGATGTAAACGATGTAAGAGGACAAGGATATGATAATGGATCTAATATGAAAGGAAAACACCAAGGCGTACAAAAGACTACTGTGATATAACCAAAGAGCGCTTTTACACACCATGCACGTCATAATCTTAACCTCGTACTTTGTGATATACCTAACTCGCTCTAAAGCCATATCTGAGTATTACAACGTATATACTCATTATTTTCTTCTTCAAACAAAACGATGGAAAATTTTACGAGATAATATATCTATGTTAACTCTTAAATCATTATCTCAAACGCTGACAAAGTCAGATCAAAGTGTTCAAGCAATCAAGTATCGACCAAAATACAAAGCATGCTTTAATTCAATTAGCAAAAATTAGTGAAGATCCTAAAACAAGGAGTGAAGCCACATGCTTAGCTACATATGAGATTGAAAACTTTGAATTTTTATCGGGTGCTGAAATATTTGGTATGTATATTATTTGTCAGTCAACACAACTTTTGTAAAAATTCTACAAGACATGCATATTGATGTTGCTATTGATCAATTAAAAGGACTTATTTCTTTTAGGAATCATATAGAGAAAATGATTTACTCGCTTTGATTTCATCAAAGGAGTATTTGTACTTGAAATGGAAATAGAACCAGTATTTCGAGAAAAACGTAAAATATTTAGGAAAAAACAATTTGGTGATACAAGTGAGAATGCAGTAACACTATCAGCTGAAGAATCTTTTAGAATCAGTATTTTTTATTTATACGATCTAGCTTGCTTCTTCGATCAAGAGTAGATTTGAACAATTCAAATATATGAAAATATTTTTGGTTTTTTATTTTGTTTTAAAAATTAAAATCCTTAGATGATGATAGTTTGAAAAGTTATTGTCTTAACCTTGAAACTTTTTTGAAGCATGACTTATTTTCTGATATTGATGGTTTAGATTTATTTCAAGAATTGACTGTATTAAGAAAAGTTCTACAATCTGAAATTAATACTCCTGCTGAAACCCTAACTTATATAAAACAATTAGATTGTTTTTCTAATGCATGTATAGCTTTTAAAATATTGTTAACAATACCGCACGCTGCTTCAACTAGAGAAGTTTTTAAAACTTAAATTAATAAAATCTTATCTCCGATCAACACATGTCACAAAGAAAGATTAAATGATTGGCTTATATTATCTATTGAAAAAGATATATTAACAAAACTTTGAATATAAAAAATTTAATCAAATATTTTTGCATCTCAAAAAAGCTAGAAAAAATATCATTTAAAATGAATATATTTTAATAAATAATGTCTTATTATCAGGCCCACTTTCATATTCTCGCCTAGGGCCTCTGAATTTGTTGGGCCGCCCCTGATTGTGATTTCATCATAACAACATGAAGAAAGACTCTAGTTCGATCATCACATTCCAACACCAAAAACCCGAAAAACCCCAAAACCCCAAGAAAGGACCTAGATCTATGTCTGCTACACAATGCCGACACCCATAAACTAAAAACCAAAAACAAAATCCACAACAAACGAATTAAAGAAATGAGCTACCCAATTTTTTAAAACCCACCTCGGAACCTTGAATCCGGATTTAGATCCCTCTTACTCTCGTACAAAATTGAAGGAGATAATGTTATAATATTTTGTAAAATCAAGAGTATTTATTGATCTAAAAACAATTTATCAATAATCAAATGACCTAATAAATAAATTACAAAATAATAATTTTATTAAAACAATGAAGCATATCAATTTAGAAAATGAGTATGTTTTCATACGTCCCACATGGTCCCAATGCCATCATTATTACTTCCTTAAATCTAGCGGATAAAATCAATGAAAGGTTATGGTTGAAGATAGTTTTTTCCTTATCCCCAAAGTGTGTTCTACCAAACCATTGTAAAATTTTAGGGCTCTATTTACTTATATATATAAAGCACAAGGGAACAATTGAGTTTTGATCCAATGAGCTTACCAAAGCAAGGGAGAAGATAGAACCATGAGCTCATAACTAATGAATATTAAACCATCTCATGAATGACCCATAATTAACATGCACAATTATACATTTAACATTGTAATATGATTATGCTTATTAGTCCATAATTAATAAATCAATCTAACATACTCCCACTTGGACGACATAATCATAACTCATATGCATTCTCAATAGATTTACGTATCCATAATTATACAATTAACTCACCAAGAGGATGAATAAATTGTACATAATTAGGCGCTACTAATCAAAATCATAACTCAAATGTTTCAACAAGAGACTTACATAACCTTAACCAATCATATATACAACAATAATCAAAAGATGCATAAATCGTATTACAATCAAACGCTACTAATCTGTAATGATTTCAATGATGCGATGTTAGATTCAATGTAGTTAAAAAACATAATTCCGTCTCATTCATCCTGGCCAAAATGACACAAAATCATAAGATGACAAATGTCAAAATGGGCATGTAATAAATCTAGTAACAAGTGAGCTTTCCTACAAAATACACCGAAAGGCAAAACTCCCACCAAACAAAAGATTCTAGGCTCTTAAATTTCATGCCTGACGTGTTCTTGAAACACACAAATAGATGTTTCCTTACAGCGGGTCTACCAACACGCTAGTCGCAAAGACGCGTCGAACCGAAAATGAGGGACTCGTAACTTTCTCTTTAACAAAAGAACCACATCTATGTGCTTAGAAAGCAAGAAGTACTCCTAGTATTCCTAGATAAAGATACATGCACTATTACATAACAATCTGGGCCGTTAAGAAATCGGGAGTGGAATAACCCTCCAAAGTCAAATGAAGTTCAAGAACCATATCAGATGACAAGTAACCTCATAACAAGCCACATACTCTGCTTCCATAGTAGAAGAAGTTGTAAGTGTCTACTTCACACTTTTCCACGAAACAACTTCTTCAGCCATCATAAAGTTATAACTAGAACTGGACTTTTTTATCACCCACGTAACCTGCATAATCAGAATCACTAAACCCATCCACCTTACGAGCATCGGCACATCGATATGTCAACATGAGATCCTTGGTACCCTAAAGATACCTCAAAACTTTCTTAGCCGCTTTCTAGTGGCTTTAACTAGGATCACTCAAATACCTACCCAACATGTAGACAACAAAAGCAAAATCAGGGTGTGTGCATACTTGAGCATACATCAGGCAGCCCACAACTAAAGAGTAAGGGACTGCTTTCATCTTATCTCTCTCAATATCATTATAAGGACATTAGCCTTTGGCAAATCTCTCACCTTTACAATTGGTGCCTTACCAGAAGAACATGATTGCATGTTGAACATTTTCAAATGCTCAATATACTTTTTGTCAGAGACAATCTCAAAATGTCACTAGGTCTATCATGAAGTATCTATATGCTCAAGACATAAGATGCTTCCCCAAGATTCGCTATCAAACGGGCAAACAATAATCGCTATTCTCAACCAATGTGTCCGTATCATTGGCTACGAGCAAAATATCATCAACATATAAAACCAAGAACATGTATTTGCTCCTATTGACCTTCATATATATGCATTGATCGATAATGTTCTCCTTAAAACCATTAGCAATGACAACTTCATCCAACTTGAGATATAATGCCTAGAAGCCTGCTTTAAACCCTAAATGGATTGCTAGAGCTTACAAACCATGTTTTTCTTACCAACCTCCTCAAAATCGGTAGGTTGAGACATGTAAACATCCTCAACTAAGTCTCCATTCAAGAAATTTTCATCACATCCATTTGATGCAAATTCAAATCAAAATGAGCCACTATAGCCATAATGATGCATAGAGAGTCTTTAGTGGACACGGGAGAGAAGGTTTCCTTAAAATCAATACCTCTCGTTGATTGTAACCCTTGGCCACTAATCTTGCTTTATATCTCTCTACCTGACCCTTAGCATCGCACTTGGTCTTGAACACCCATTTGCACCCAATAGGTCTGCAGCGATTTGGAAAATCTACCAAGCTCCACACTTATTCTATGACATGGAAGTCATCTCATCTTTCATTGCATGGATCCAGAAGTTGGATTGAGGACTAACAATGGCTTCTTTGAAGGTAGTCAGATCTAATACATCACCCACATCATACTCATGCTCTTACAAGTAGACAATGTATTCATCTAAAATTGCGGGCTTACACACCCTCTTTGACCTTCTCAAGGGTATATCCATGACTACATCTAAGGCTACTAGGTCTACATCTAGGGCTACAGGATCTACATTCTCAATTGGTTTGTCATCGATACTGGCTATTGGATGCTAGTCGTAGCAAGAGATCTGCGAGTCGAACACATAGCACGTGAATAAAAACCGGTTTTCTTTGAACACAATTTCTTCGGCGCTGTTTGCACTCAAAGATCATCCCTCAAAATAGATAGTCTTCATTTTGACTAATTCACTGTGGTGTGAGACTCGATAATAAAATGAACTTCATCCACAATAACCAGCCAAGTACCCACTAATGGTCTTTGGATCAAGTTTCTTGGATTGCGGGTTGTACGGTCTCACTTCTACCTTACAACCCCAAACATGGAAGTGAAGAAGGCTAGGCTTCTTTTATGACCATAGCTCATATGGAGTCTGGAACATACTTACTAGGCACTTAATTCAAAATATAAGGTACAGTTTTCAAAGCTTCACCCTATAAGAACTCAGGTAGTGAGGAATTAATAAGCATACATCGCATCATATCAAGAAGCGTGCAATTCCTCCTCTCTACAATCCCAGTATGTTGAGGAGTACCAGACATTGTATAATGAGCATCAATGCCACATTCTTGTAGGTACTTCCCAAATGGTCCATGGTTGTGTCCCGTTTCATCATATTTACCATAATACTCACCACCTTTGTTAGAATGAATCGATTTGATCTTCTTCCCTTATTGGAGCTCAACTTTTGCTTTGAAAGCTTTGAAAGCCTCCAAAGAGTTAGACTTCTCACGAATGAGCTCGACATAACCATAACGGGAATAATAATCAATGCATGTTATGAAATATTTGTAGCCACCCAAAGCAAGAGGAGTGAATGGCCCACAAATAAATGAATGAATAACCCAAAGCAACTCTATGCATCTATCAATCTTGGCATTCCTAACCTAGCGGTCAATTCACCCTTGATGCAATCTACACATGTATCAAAATCTGAGAAATCAAGATCCGGAAGAATCTCATCCTTAATTAATCTCTTCATTCTCTGTTTAGAAATATGACCCAAACATTGCGCTAAAGAGTAGAAGAGATCTTTCATTCAATCTCAAACGTTTGGAACTACTAGCAAGAGCTAACAATAAGGGTGCGTAAATAGAAGGCAAAGGCACAACTCTAATCAGAAGACTCCCACAAAGTACTCCAGTGCCAATCAATGCTCGGTCTCTGCACAATTTAACTTTTTCAATTCTAATATATATATATATATATCCAAGTCTATTCAAAATAGGTACTGATATCAAATTTCTTCTAATCGAAGGTATGTACGCCACATCCTGCAATTCCAAAAAATCTCCTCAGACTAAGTCGCACTAATAAACACCTGTGAAAATCAACTCGATTCTGTACCGTCTCCCATATACACGTACTACTCCAAACTAGTTGGACTCCTTTGACTTATCGCTTGCACAAAATTATAAGCATGAATAGTAGCACCACTATCTAACCACCAAGTATCAAATAGTACATCAACGATATTGGATTCATAACAAATATTCATCCAATGATTATTAGATAGCTCATTTTTCTCATTCTTTGAAAACTTTATATATTTCTTGCTAATAGCATATAAAAACTCTTTTGCATTCTCAATCTTGGGAATGTTTGCATAAATAGAGTCTTCCATATGATTCTCCATGATCATCAAACAACAATTATTAGAATACTCTCAGTCCTCATAAAACTATTTCTCACTATGAACTCTCAACAACGGGAGCTTCGAGGAGCCTTCAACTTTCAAGGTCAAGTTCGCTTCATAATCGCAATTCATTATGAGAGATTTAACCCATTACTTCTGTAATTGTTCTCATTAAGTTTCATGATACGTAGAACTCGAGGAAAAACTCAAAGCTAAAGACAAACAAAGCAGAAATAATGTAAAAATACACGCTAAACAAAAGACATGCAAATTGCTCCATTCTTCTCTACAAAATGACCCATGTGCGTCACGACGCTGTAATTCATAAAATACAAAGCAATTCTCATACTGTAAAAACAATTCACTAGCCGTCACAACCAAATCCGTTAATTTCCCATCAATAGGGTAGTAAAATCGTGCAATTCATGACACTTAATGAAATCTCTTCACTAAACTAAGCATCCTACCAAATAATCAAGTAATCGATAAAACAACTTCACTATCTATATGAATCTTAACAAAATCGATGTAAAAGCACTGGAACAAATTATAATCGGGCAATATCAATCAAAAAATATCCACCAATATACTACATCAGATAAGTTTATAAAGATCGTGAAACCTATCAATCCGCTGGTGAGTGTTAGTTCAGTCAAATAAACAAATAATAAAAAAAAAAATACATGATTGAAACTGATAACCATGTACTTTGTTCTTGTAATTATTATTCCCGTCAATCAAAAACAAATTTCTATGATTAAAACTAACAACCTTTTTTTTCTTTTTAAATTGCAATTCACGTTATTAACAAATAAAAGGGGCATTCGTTTTTGGTTTCTCTAATAGTGAATATCATTCACGTTAATGGAATAAACTAATAAAATAAAAAACCTTTTTTTCCCGTGACATGATTTGCGTGAATCGTGAATATCATTCACATTAATGGAATAAACTACTAAAAATAAAAACCTTTTTTTCCCGTGACATGATTTCCATAAAAATAAAGTACAAATCAATTCTCATAATTTTGAAACCAACAATAAAAAAACAAATAAAGCCTAGAAAATATAGAAAAACAAAATTTATAGGTTCAATGCCAATTAAAGTAGCTCTAATACCAGTTGCTATAATATTTTGTAAAATCAAGAGTATTTATTAATAAAAAAACAATCAATCAATAATCAAACGACTCAACAAATACATTATAAAATAATAACTTTATTAAAACGTAAAACATATTAATCGGGCATGCGATGTAAAAAACATATCTCAGATAGATACTCGACTCGTTGGTCGCCATTACCCCAAATTTATGTTAAATCGAAATCAAAGAAAGGTTAGGTCAAGATAGCTCTTCCTTCTCTCCCTAAAGTGTGTTCTATCACCCTTATAAAATTCTAAAGGCTTATTTACCTATATATATATAAAGACAAGAATAATCGCTTGGCCTAACAGCCTTACCAAAACAAAGAAAAGTTACAAGATAGAACCATGGTTACGCTTGGGCTATCATTAAACCATCCCATGAATGGCCCATGATTAACATACACAATTATACAATTAATATTATAATATGATTATACTTATTAGTGCATAATTAATAAATTAATCTAACAGACAATGGTACAAATAATAGCAATAGGATGCTACAAAGAAATAGAGAGGAGGGTGGTACTACAACCTAGAGGAGAAAGGTGGTCGACGAGAAGGAGAAGAGATTTGAGAATCATTTTGGAGTTTTACTTTTGCAAAAGAAAATTAGGTTTGCTAGGTTTTTTTTTCATTATGGTGTATTGGTGTTATTGAAACGCAGCGTTTAAGGCAAGGGGAATTTTTTCTTTTTTTTTTTTAGAGTAGGCAACTGGGCCAGCCTGGCCCAATGTTAATTGACCCGACAGGCTAATTAAGTCAGACCAAATTAGCCCAATTTTTTTGGACCAATAAAATTAAAGCCCAGAACAACCTTAATTTCTAATTGGTCAGGCTAGTCCAATGGATCGGGCTCAAATTATCAACTCTAATGGTGACCACGACTATTATATTCCTCCGTGTGATCATCTATCCCACATCAATTTTTTATAAAATGGATAAGCCCCTTATAATGCCTACTCGCCCCTTTATATACCTTAAGCATGTTGAAACTTGACTTGAAGTTGTCAGTTGAATGACGGTTAGATCGGCCGATCCGATCTAGTTTGCTTAAAACATTGTACATGAATATGTCGAAACAATGTAGTTTTTTTTTTGCTTATTATAGTTTAGAGGTAAAGAGTTTAAAAATCATATTTTATTGGTATTGTAGTTTTTGAATACATTGTTGTTGTTTTTAAAAAAGAAACTTTTTGTAGATATTAGCAAACGTTGAGTTTGAAATTTTAAAGTGCAAGGCTGAAGATCGGATTTTTCCATGTAAGATTGTTAATTTATGAATTATTAATTTAACATATTGATGATTTTTTTAAAATAAAAAAGTTTTTTGATAACTTGTTTTAAGAATTTATGATTTTTTTTATAATATATTTTTTATTTTTTGATGATGGTTTTATAATTATTTTAGATTTATATAAAGATTGAGACTTTATCAAAACAAAATATTATTATTATTAAATATTATTTTTAAGACCACTTGAAAAACACAAAGAATAATTGTGTTATAAAAATAATTTTATTCTGAGTTTGAATACTATTTTTCAATAATTTTTTATTTGGATGAGTTTATATTTTAAAAATGTTTCAAAATAAACTCTAATACTTGGGAAATAATTTTAAAATTTATTTTTTAGTAACAATTTTATGTTTTCACAGAAAAATCGTGTAATTATGTTTTCAAAATCTTTTTTTTTTAAATAAAAAAAAGTTTGGTAACAAATTTGAAATAAAAAATGAAAAATAACTTCTATACAAATTTCTAAATACTATTCTATAATATTTTATAAAATAAAATCATATTGAAATTGTTAAAAATTCTAAACCAAATTTTTATTTTTATTATATTTAAAAAATTATTTTTTATGCATACTTTTTTGAAAAGAGAAATAATTTTATTGATTCAAACTAAAAATACATTCGATAGAAACATATAACCAAATTTGTTGATGACAAAGAACATCCAAGCACAACATGTTAATAGCTCAAAGCCCGTGATATTTGATAATCTTATAATTACTGTATCATATATGTATTCAAGTTCCACAACATATCGACGCACAATGATTCGACGCCTTCGACGCCTCTATTTGATCAACATGCTTCCGTCTCGAACGCCCACACCAGTAAACGCTACAATGAGACGATGAAAAACCAACCATCGTACCAAAACGACACAACCACTTACTGCAACAAGTCGACGACAAAATCATAAAAAACAAAGTAAAAACTTATATCTATTTGAAAGAATCACTTTATTAAGAATAAAATGATAAAAAAATGTAGATGAGTGATTTAAGGTCAAGAATGACCAAAAAATCACCCATTTTTACTTAAGAAAAAGGGAATGTCAGAGAAAAAGATGAGAGAAGAGGAGAAGAGGGGCAGCTAGGGTTTAATGCTAAATTCTATGCATAGTTATCTATTTTTAGTCATTCTAAATATTTGCATAATTATTTTTTAAAATAACAAGTGAAAATAATATAAAATAATTGCAAATCTGAAAACAATTAGGAATTGAAAGTTTTGAAAATCGGAAGATTCTAGAGATTGAAAGACTATAGAAATCAAGAAATTCTAGAAATTTAAAACTTATGAAAAATTGAAAATTTTAAAAATTAGAAATTAGAATGCTTAAGTCATGGTTTACAATTTTCAAAATAGCTCCTCCATTACCATATAACACACAAGCGAAATTAGTGTTAACTTATGTAGGGTTGCACAAAGTCAAATGAATTTCCACTGGAAAATAATAACTAATTTTCAATGTCTTCACTTGCACTAGCATATCAAGAAGAAGACTTGGAATTATTTGTTGATTACCTAGAAACAATAAAGAGATATTGCTAATGAAGGGAGAGCTGCTATAGTTATTGATTTTTGGAGCAATGTTGAGCATGGGGAGAATACTAAATAACTTTGGTACTTTTCTTAAACAAAAGTATTTAATTATGATATTTTACTTCTATTTATTTTTATTAAAATATGAATTTATTCTAGTTATTTAAAAGTCTATCAATATCTAAAAAACGTCTATGAAAGTCATTCATACATTTACAAACTCTACACAAGTTTACAAAAGTTTTTAAAAATCCATCAAATCTTCAGAAGTTTCATAAATATCTATAAAAGCTTCGTGAATTCAATACACCAAGAAGATAATAAGTTTTGGCAAATCTCAAACGCTATTTTGATTCAATGATTCTTTTTGTTCAAAAAAAAGAAAAGCCCAATTATTCTAACAATTGGGTTTATAATTACCTTTGAAAATGCAGCGGAGAAGTTTTTTTGAATTCAGAGGAAGCGTATTTGCCCTAACTAAATCTCCTTCCCAATTGGACTGAGTTGTATGGCATGTAATATTTATTTTGAAGTAAAAATAAAAAGGTAATATTGGTTTCAATGGATTATAAGATAAGATAAGATAAGAGTTGATAATATATTATAAAAATATTTGATAACCATAGAAGAAAAACAAGCGATGAAATAATTTATTGATGATAACATTAGTTTCTGTGGATTATAAGATAAGATAAGAGTTGATACTATAATATATTCGATGCTATATTTGATAGACAATAAAAGAAAAATAAGTGATGGAATAATTTACTCCCTTCTCTATCTTATCCTCTTTATTTGAGGCTATGAGAGAATACCTATATCTCAAAAAAAAAAATTAATAAAAAGAATTTGTGGCTAAATAAGAATTAAAAAAATAATAATTGTTGGTATGATACAAAATGAAATGATGTAAAATATTGAGGCTATGAGAGAATACCTATATCTCAAAAAAAAAATTAATAAAAAGAATTTGTGGCTAAATAAGAATTAAAAAAAAAATTTGTTGGTATGATACAAAATGAAAT
This sequence comes from Tetrastigma voinierianum, assembly GCA_016808115.1. Lineage (NCBI taxonomy): Eukaryota > Viridiplantae > Streptophyta > Magnoliopsida > Vitales > Vitaceae > Tetrastigma > Tetrastigma voinierianum. Next base: position 182,379 of record JAEQBH010002058.1, read on the forward strand.
GGTGTAAAATATTGAGGCTATGAGAGAATACCTATATCCCAAAAAAAATTAATAAAAAGAATTTGTGGCTAAATAAGAATTTAAAAAAAAAAAAATTGTTGGTATGATGCAAAATGAAATGATGTAAAATATTTTACATGCGAAAATACTTTTTACACATTTAGAATTTAATATAATTTGCAACTTAATACAGTACTTTTTTGTTTAGGAAATAATTAGGAAAGATTTTATTTCTTTTAAAAATATAAATACTAAAAAAAAAATTTCTTGTAGAAATTGAATATTAATGCACAATAATATAACAAAATATCATGTTCATGCACTATTGAGAGTTTAAAGCCAAAATAATTCATTTTTAAAAAACGAATACACTTATACTCATTTTTAAAATAATCATCAAACTAATCTTTTTATGTTCTGAAAACACGGTTTTACCAACTATAATTTTAAAAATTAACCTTAAAATCACATTTATCAATTACGATTTTAAAAATTAATCTTAAAATCACAGTATATAAATAGATTTTAAAATTAATCTTAAGATCATAGTTCAGGAATATGGTATAAGGTTAATTTTCAAAATTGTAATTAAAGAATACGGTTTAAAAACATAAAAGGGCATGTTTTATAATTATTTTGAGCAAAAAGTCTATGTGTATTTTTTTTTTCTTTTTAAAAAAAATGAATTATTTTAACATTAAACTCGATTGCTAAGGTGGGAAAGGAAAGAGAAAAGGGAATTCCAGCAATAATAATTAATAAATATCTTATCCCCATACTCCAAGAGAATAAATAATAATTTGTCCTTAGTGGGATGAGCTTGCGTTTTGCCATCCTGGATGATTGGTACAGCTGCCGGCTGCCCTCCTCCTTTTTCTCGCCGAGTCTCCTGGGTTGGTTGCTGATTGTGTTAACTCACCTTAACTTTGCTTATTCTGTTATGCCCAAACTCCTCTAAATCATTATTATTATTTTTTTTTTTATAAACGTGGATGTGTAGGCCCAGACCCGTCCCGAGGCTTTGGCTCCCTGAAATTAACAATCGGATAACCCTCTAATAACTCTGGAGAGACTTAAACCGATGATAATTGAATTAAACTTCAAGGTTTTAGACCAATTGAGCTATTATTACCCTTAAAAGGTTCCAAACTCCTCTAATCATTATGTTTGGGTCAGACGAGGTGCTAATCACCCAAGACCCATGAAAGTTGACAGCTGTCTAATAAGGGAACTCGAACCGATGACCATCGGGCTCTCGACTTAAACCAACTAAGATACTCCCTCGGCGTTCCAATTCCTAATCATCATGATCAACAACAGTAATAACAATAACAACAACAAAAATTATTGATGAAGAGCAGTTCTACTAGTTCAGAAATGATGGGGGCAAGTACAACCCTCCACAGGTGAGATCCATCCATCAAATCAGTCAGTCACTTGAAGAAACCATAGAAAGTGGAGAAGGGAAGAACAAAATTTCAAATACAGCAGTTGATGAAGACAGCATATGCTTGAGAAGAAGGATAGGATAGGTTACATACAAATGCTGCTTCTTTTAACATGAGGATAGGTTAGATGAGAATTGTTTTATGTACAAGCCACTCGACCTGCATGTCCCAAAGACTCCCACGATGATTCAAGCCGTAACAAATGCAACTTCTCGACAAATGGTTCTAAAACTTCTGCCTCTTCCTGTGGGGCAAATGCCATGCAAATGCTAAGCTCTTGGACTGCAGAGCTGTACTCCCTGATGGTTGTTTACACCAATTAATCGCATGGTATATTATTAATCAATCAAGTAAATGAATGCATTCATCACCAGTTTCATCAATAAACAAGTTCAATATAATATGTACCTATTGTAGTACAACATCATCCCATGGTCTCTCCTCAGGGCCCAATTATGTGGCTGCAGAATCAGCAATCTCTCCGAAGCCATGATAGCCAACCTTAATTTAAATAAAAAAGGATATGTTTTAGCATAGCATTCTGCAAATTTGATGCATAAGGGAACAACGAATACATATATTAGAATGAAATAAAAGGCTGGCTTGGCTTAGCCAATCTCAGGAGGCGCCTTCCCTTCTGCATATAGCTATGCCACAAAGGTTAATATAGTTCAAGAATGTTTTTTTTTTTTTTTTTGATAGGCAAATAAGAATATAGTTCAAGAATGTTAATACTATGGCAGTGCGAAGAAGCCATACTCAGTGCTTTGTTCCTGATAATCATATATAGTCTATAAAAAATATAAGCATCCCAACCATTTTTGATACAGAAATAAATAAATGCAAGCTCACTCGTGCCAAGGACCCGAACCAAGAAATTGCATCTTCTAAATTCGGTATGAATGTTAATAAACCAGCAATGACTGCTTAAAATGCGACTACGTTTAGTAATGAAAAAGGACCATAATACCATTACCTCAGATCTTGAGGCCGCAAAAAATGAATATTGGAGCCATCCATCACTCTATGTTTTTCATTAGTATCATGAACAGGCCTAAGCGGAGAAGTCAGCATCAATCCATGATTTGTTCTCGAAGCACGTTTCCAGTGAAGCCTCTGGAAAGGTTTAAATCGTTATTACTAGTTTTTTTTCCTCTGGGTCAGGTCATGGGACCAAACACTAAGGCATGACAAGTTGGTATTGACCAGGGTAACAACAAAAAGGAATTTCTGGACAGCATTCGAGAATTATAAATTAATTTTGAGGATTAGAACTTACGATCAAATTTGCTAAAGCAATGCCAATAATGTCTCTGTTCGTAGCAATATCAAGTCCTAAAAGCGAACTGCTATTTACATCCGAGGCCTTTGATCTAGGGTCCTCCACACACCTTCCATTTACAATTGCAAACAAGTTGTGTCCTGTAGTCACCTTAAAGAGCTCCTACACAGTGACAGAAGTTATAAGATCCCGACCACATAAGATCAACTGAATATAGGAAAATGACAACAGAACACAAAACTATGAAAAGCATGAGAAGTGAATAAGTAAAAGAAGGCACTGATGCTAATTTTTCTTCAAGATAGATTAAAAATGAGAGCTTGGAAAATCAACACACCTCAGGGTTCCTTGTTTGAGGCCAAATCAGAAAATCTTCCCCAACTCGAGATCCAACAATAGTCAGACCAAGTCTTCGACACACCTCAATGTAGATTATGCTAAGCAAAATTGCTGTCAATGGTGCAATCATATTGTCAGGTGGCACTAAACATCAACATAATGAAAGAACAGTACATAAAGTTGTAAGGATGTGAAGGTTTTTAAGAGCCACACAGAGTGGGCTCAAAAAGAGCAATGCCCTTAAGAAGAGATATATACAAAGTTATAATGAAATGTTCAACCAATGGTACAGCCTGTGCTTGATACTGAATACAAATATTGTCTGGTGGCAATAAAAATCCGTATAATGAAAGATACAATATATAACAGAATGGAGAAAGGTATTTTGAGAGCCACTAAGTATGGCCTCACTAAGAACAAAAAGTTAGCAAAGAGACCTATAAAAAGTAGAATGAAGGTTTACCGCTGCCACATCCAGAGCTTAGTACGGAATGCAAGTATGAACACTTTGAATCGACAAGTACAGTTGATCTTTTGAAGCCTCTTGACTGGAAAAGAACTAAATTGACTGCCTCTAAAACTGCAACCAAATGGCAACCTATATCCCTTGAAACTAGCTCAGCTTCCACTTCTCTGGCAATGGCGTCCAACTCATGCAGCCATTCAGATAAGTTTTTATGAGCCAGTGGCATTGTCTCCAAGCTATCCCACTCTTGGGTATCAGATGGGACAAAAGAATCTCTCCGTTCATGTCTAAATGAACGTGCATCAATCTCTCGATTAAAAGCCATATATGCCTCATCTTCTGCAGCACGTAGCAACAAAGCCTGCACCAAGAGCACGTGGAGCAAACTAAATCTCAGGAGAATACATAATAAAGCCATTATGTGTAAAGACCGACAGAAAGAGGACAATTTAAATTTTGCAGGATCCAATAATAAGAGCAAGGATTAGAAATATGATAATGGTGATCAGCTACAATTCTTCATATCTCACAAGCACAAAAAAACCAATTAGGGGCAGTTATAATAGCATAGGGTGCATGTTGGAGGGGAAAATCATGTTTAACTGAACAAGGAAAGATTTTTAGCCTTTCTCTGACAGATTGGGTATAAAGTGAAACCAGATCAGTGATGATTATTAGATTGGGAACATCATTTTTCAAAACAAAATTACCCTTGCAAGAGAGATGTCCTTGTCCTTGGACTGGAAGGAGATCTCCTGAGTGAACTTTTCCCTTGCAGTCTTAAGAACCTGGCAATCATTATTCCAAGCCATCCAATGTAAAGATAGAAAGCAACATGATCCGAAAAATTAATACAAGCAGCAAGGATAAAGTAAATATCCAAAGATATCCGACTAATAGAATTAGACTAGAGTCTAGACAGAAAGAGATCCAAGGTACTGCATCATTCTTCCAAGGATTTGCATGGTCGAATAGGTGGTGGGCATTCAAACTGACCTCCTGGTAAATATTGGGAGGGGAGGAATCCCTTGTTGTCCTACTCCTTGCAAGCGGAACAGCAGAAGCAGCTGCATGAACAACCAGAGGGGAAAGGCGCTTTCTCCTCTTCCTCTCATGCAACATTGTCGCAGAAAGTTTCTTATTCCTGTTTTCATATCAACAACATCAAAGAGGTTAGCAGAATGGCAACCAAAATGCTAGATTTTCATATTCTCTTCTTAAACAAACCCGAAATTCTACAAAAAAAACGGCTCAATAAGACATTGTGTGGATGTTGCATGCTGATAAAGAAAGCTTGAAGCTTTCCATATACCTAAAATCAAACGGATACGGTGATTTTCCCATCTCCATTTCTTCCTGCACCTCTAATTATACCATTAATCATACAACAACCATGCAGTACACATTGATTCTACCATCTGCAGAAGAGAAATTATCCTCCATAGATAGCAACAGCAAAATTGGGATTTCTAATAATCACCTGATTGTTGGAGAAGAAGCCATGGGCGAAGAAACAGGAGCAGCAGCAGTGAGAGTAGCAGTACTAGTCATAGTTAAACCACCACACAAGAGGGACAGTGAGGCGGCCATCCTCAACAAAGAAAACCCTTTACTTCTTTATGTGTTTAGGGGAGAAGAAAGACGGACGGAGATTACCTGCAATTTGGTCCAATCTGAGTGAATCGAAATCGAAAAATGAAAGAATTAAAAAAGAAGCAGAAAATCATACAAGGACGCAGTGATTTCGGAGCAAGTGCGGTTGATGCGAAGAGATACAGCCATGGAGTTTGGGTCTGGGTAGTCACTTCCAATACTAAAAGACAAGGAAGAAGACGAAGAATAATAACAGGAAAGGGAAGGAGAGGAGGAGGGGGAGGAGGAGGGGAGGGAGGGGGAGGGGGAGGAGGAGGAGTTGCGAAGATCCATGATACTGATGGACCCACAGCAACAATCGAATCGAGAAGGGAATCCACAGCATTAACAAACTCTCTATCTACCTCCCCCACACTTCTTCTCAAGCCTCCTTTAATCCCAAAAAGGAGGGAACAGTGATTTCATGTATAGAGAAAGATTGAAAACTGAAAAGGAATAGGAAAATTGGAAACGAAAAACGCGTAGTATATATGGGAAAATGAAATGAAATGGAATGAAGTGACTCTCTGGGTAATGGCATCTCCTCCCCATGGCCCCATCTTCTCCCTCTACTCTGCTATATAACTCATCCCTCATCTATGTCATCATCATCCACTTCCCCCCTTTCCCTCTCTCTCTCTCTCATCCACAAGGGAAGGTGGGGTTCTGTGGCTCTACCTTTTTCCTATTTCTCTACTCTTTTCTTGGATTTTTGTATAAATATTTGCTTTAAATCATTCTTTTAAAAACCGGCAACTGTTCCATCCGGATTCCACCTTAATCATGTATCGGTAATTTTGATTCAGTTATTAATCTAATTTTTCAAACGTTAGTTAAAAACATCAAATATATATATATATATATATATATATATATATATATATATATATATATATATATATATATTTAAAATAACTCCATATCAAAATAAAAATGTTTTTTTTTTTTATTTTATGTATTTATATTACCTTCATAAGGAGGGGTTATTTTTGTTAAAAAATAAATAAATAAATTTCAATAATCAAATCACCCATTTTTTTTGTACTACAGGGTTTAATTGCTTTGTTTCATTCTTCTTTCAAGATTATTTTTTGTTTTGGAAAATAAAAAATACTAAAAAATTATTTTCTTGAACGAATTTGGATAATACGAACCAAACAAGCCTAATATTCTATTATTTGTTTCTTTCCTCCCTTTTTATTTATTTTCAATTTGCTTCATATTTATTCAACAATTATGTACTTACACTTTCAATAACCCAAGTCCCAAGATAGCCAGAGAATTGCTAACCTAAAAGGAAAATATGTTTCTGATGTCACTATCTAATAAGAATCTGGTGGTGTTTTCTTGGAATTAAAATTAATACTACTACCTTTTTCGATTTATTTCTTTATATTAATTTAAAAGAATGCATATTTGTATCTATATAAATACCAACAAAATGCATAGATTACATAATGTGAAAATCCAGACAAAAATATAGCCTCCTAAAACATAAAGTCATGTTTAGGGAAGTCAAGGAAGGTCTCAAGCAATACGGTGATTATGTAAGTCAAATAGAAATAGATAAAAAAATAAAAGAAAAATATAAGGAGGAAGTTAAAAGAAAATCGTGGTCAGTCGTCCCCGCCAAATTATATATATTTTTAAATAATTTTATTTATATTTAATTCATTAGAGAGAGTAAAAATAGTAAAATTTATTTTTCTTAATTTTTTTTTAAAATTAACAACTTTTTTTTAACTCAAACATTTAAAAATCAACTGAATTTCAAAACTTAACAAAAATACTTTTTGAAATTATAAACACAATAAAATTAAAATTAAGACATAGAAATTGCTTTTTTTTTAGAGTTGCATTGGATTAGGAAAATTAAAGATTTTTATGGAATTACAAAGTTAAAGAGTATTGGATTGCAATTTTTAAAAACTCTACCAAAGTTATGGTATATTGAATTACAACTTTTATATATTCTATAAAAGTATATTGCTATTGAAAAAATCATTAATTTTCATATATATTAAACTTTTAATTACTTTTAAAAACTTTTCTAAGAAGATAAATACTTATCGCTCAGTACCTCCTCCCGCATTTTCTCAAAATACTGGAAAAGCCGACTTTTTCGATCGTGAAAAGCCGTCTTCGATGACAATTTAACGCTTAGTTAACATATGCTAGAAAGTATATGACTTGAAGATAAACTATGTTGTGGTATGCACTCATATTAAAAGTAACAAAGGTGGGCAAATGCCGAAGCAAAGGGAGGGAGGGGCGAACCTATCACCATACTAGGTATAGTAAGATTAATTTTTGCCATATTAAAAGCTATTATAAATACTAATATGTAACCTTTTTGGTTAATAAAGTTTCAACCAATCGTTTGCTTGGGCCAGGTAGCACACTACCGAATCATGTAAAATATGCGCTATCTTCTGTTTTCTTTAATTTCTATCATCATTGTTGTGCATGAATCACAACAAACTATATGGAATAGCTAAAATTATTCATTTTTTTATTTGTAGAATTATATAAAAATTGGTATTCAAACAAGCAATTATATTTATTCTCATATGAGCGCACGTGATGAATTCAGAAAAATTTTCTCGCTTTTCCTCTAATAAATATCATTTCTTTCTTACAGCCTATGTGGTACCACAAGGCCACAAGCAAGGATCTAGGATTTAAAATTATATATATATATATATATATATATATATATATATATATATATTAGGTAAGGGTCTAACTCAAAAGGTTAATATTTTATTCATATTGTAGTTTGTGAATGCATTGTTGTTCTATAAAAACTTAAAAAGATCGGAGAGATTGTTGAGTTGAAAATTTTAAACTATAAGGTTGAACATCTTATTTTTCCCAGTAAGATTGTTGATCTATGAATTATTAATTTATATTTGTTAAGAATTTTAACATGTTGAGGATTGTTTTGAAAAAAAAAAAGTTATTTTAATAACTTGCTTGGAGAATTTATGATATTTTAGACCATATTTTATTGCTTGAAGATTGAGAATTATCAAAAACAAAATATTATGGATAAATATTATTTTTAAGAGCTATTTAAAAACACAAAGAATAATTGTGAACATAATGTAATTTCTCAAATAAAATTTTTTAGAGGGAAAAAAAAATTACATATGGGTTTTTTTATAAAAGAGAAAGTCTCCAACCGTTGAGGAGAAGAAAATTTTTGGAATAATGAGTCTCTAATTGGAGGCCTAAACTTATTTATAAATTTTTATTTATTTTAAGAAATGATGGGTTATCTCCTCAAAAGAATAGATGCTCAAAACCCTCATATTAAAAAGTTTTAAATTTGGGTTTTGGAAGTGCCAATTTTGTGTGAGTGCTAGCCCCAACTTTAGAGACGCCGAAAAGACGACCCATTCAATGAGCCTACCCTCTCTCTACCAAGGTAGTTCCCTCAACTTTCTTTTTAATTATAAAATCTTTTTATTTTATTTTATTTTTTATAGTTATTTTTATTTTTTAATTGATTTTCTTGTACATCTATTTAATTTATTGTTTTATTTAATTAGCTGCTTTAAATATATTATAATTGTTTTATTTTTCCTTGTGAGTATATTGTTGCTTTTTATTTTTTTAATTAGATTGATTGTTGATGATTTTTGTTTGATAATTTAATTCATTTCACTTAATTCATAAACTGTCACCCACCCTTAATTTATTCAAATTCTCAAATTTCAAATTTTATAATTTCAATTTTATAAGTTTACACTCCCAAATTCAATAATCCCCAATTTCAAAAGTCAAGTATCGTAATTTCAAAATTTATGTCTCTCAATTTCTAATTTCAATTTTTCAAGTTTCAAATTCCCAAATTACCAATTCTCAATTTCAAAATTCAAGTGCTCTAATTTCAAAATTCAAGCTTCTCACTTCAAATTTCAATCAATTTCCAACTTAAATTCTTAAATCTCAAATTTCAAAATTAAAAATTCTCAATTTCAAAATTCAAGTGCCATAATTTCAAATTTCAAAGTCTCATAATTTCCAATTTCAAATTTTCAAGTTTCCACTCCCCAAAATTACAATTCCTCACTTCAAAATCCAAGTGTCATAATTTCAAATTTAAGTCTCATACTTCTAATTTCAAAATTTTAAATTTAAATTCAAATTTATAAAATTGCCTGACTCTAAAATCCAATTTCCAAAATCCCAATTCAAAATTCTCAAACTTCAAATTCATTTCAAAATTCCTAATTTTCAAACTTCCAAATTTGAAATTTTCAATTTTAAATCAGTTTCAAGCATTCCAAACACATGATTAATTTTATTGTTCCTATAAGATGAAATCTCGCGGAATTAATTTGTGTAACATGTAAATGAGTTTGGGTGTAGCTCAACATTCAATGTATCATTTGAACAAATAATTTAACATCTAATATATAACCAAATTTCTAATTGATTATAAATATTTTGTATTTTATTATTGCACTAACATTGTTTCTAATTGATAAAGCTTTGGATATGTCACCCAACTATACATTTTTCTCATCTTACTTCACTTATTTATTTATTAATTTATTTATCTCTCTATTCATTTACATATGTTGATGTGGGTTGCTTGTATTACTTCTATTTTTCTCAAGTCTATTTATATGAGTCATATTTAAAAGTTTTTCTTTCTTTTATTTTATTTTTCTTTTAAAATAAAAATAAATAAATATGAGTAATTCAAAACATTTTTTAAAAAAATGATTTTTCAAAGAAATAAAACGAAGTCTCGCATTTTGGTTAAAACACATAATAAAGAAAATACAAGTACTAAACAAAGTTGATACTCAAAGTTCTAAATTTGATAATACTATAGTTACTGTATCACTTATAACTCCAATTATGCAATATTCTAACCACTATAATTTGATCTGTTGTCTATTGAATATGCTTTACACGTTTGAATTGCCCACACCCAGATAAAACACCACAACAATCAAAAACAAAATATCATAACAAGACAACATGAACCAAATGCCCCAACAAGATAATGAAATCACGAAAAACAAAATAAAACCTAGATCTACGTAGAATAACCACTTTTTTTTAAGAAAGATGAGTAGTAGGGTGAAATTAGTTTGATCGGATATGCTTTACATGTTTGAATCGCCCACACACAAATAAAACGATATAATGAGACGACGAAAAACAAAACTTCAGAATAAAGACAACATAAAATCAAATGCAAATAAGACGATAAATCACAAAACACAATAAAACCTCACCCATGCACAATCCATTTTAATAAAAATAAATAAATGTGAAAAGATATATAGAGCAAGCTGGGATGACAAAAATGACCAATAATTATTTTCTCATTGCTTAAAAGAAGATAGGTGAATAAAAAGAGAAAGTTAAGAGAAACTGTGGCTAGGGTTTTTTTATCTGTCCAAAATTATATGATGGTTTGATAACTACTTTTTAATAACTTTTTATTTTTTATTTGTTGATGGTTTGATAACTATTTTCCAATAATTTTTTATTTGGATGAGTTCATATTTAAAAGAAAACGTTTCAAAATAAAGTCTAATAATTAGGAAATACCGAAATAGTTTCAAAAATAATTTTTTTTAGTAACAATTTTTTTATATGTTTTTATAGACAAAAATAATGTTTAAGTGGGTAATAAATTATGTTTTCAAAATGTATTTTTTGAAATAAAAATATATATATTTGATAACAAATTTTAAAAAAATAACGAAAAATAATTTGTATAACAGTTTCTATTATATAATATTTTAAAAAAATAGATTGAAATGATAGGATGTCATAAACCAATTTTTAATTTTATTATATTTTAAAAAATATTTTCATACATAGTTATTTATTTTTAATCATTCTAAATATTTTCATAATTATTTAAAAAAAATAACAAGTGAGAATAATTTAAAATATTTTATGAAAACACTTTATTTTATATTCTTAAAAATTGAGAAATTCTAGAAATTATTCAAATTGAAAGTTTCGAAAATTGAAAGATTATAGAAATTGAGAGATGGTAGAAATTGGGAAGTTTCTAGAAATTGAAAACCAACTAAATTTGATGATTTTAGAAACACAAACTTAGAAGTAGAGAAATTTTAGAAATTGAGAAATTCTAGCTATTTGAAAATTACGACATTTTGAAAATTAATAAATTTTAAAAACTAGTAATTTTAAAATTTTAGAAATTAGGAAAATTTTAGTTTTTTTGAAGAGAAAATACTCTTATTGATTCAAATTAGCAATACATCCATGTAAACATATAATCAAAATCATTAAAACCATATATGTTAAACAACATCTATGCTAACAATATATAAATTTAATCGATTCAAAGCCTTATATATTCGATACTGGAAATTTTACATTCGATATTACTATTACATTAAAATATCTACGATTTTAGTCAGAAAGATATCGACAATCATCGACCTGATTTATCACGGTGATGATATACTCACTCATCCGAATCATCCTCATAAAAATAAACGCCAGTACCAAGATCGACGATAATTACATACCGCATCAAGACGACGACTAAAACACCTAAAAAAAAAAATAAAAACTCATATCTTCATAATAACCACTTTATCGAGAAATATAATTATGAAAAAAGTGTATATGTACTCTGGGAATTTACGCCAAGCACGACGAAAAATCATCCTCCAACGTTATGTTAAAAACTTAGAAATTTTGAGTATTTAGATAAACAAAAAATGTGGAATATGTAATTCTTATTGAACAAAATTATTTAACTAAGATATTTTACTTTTATTTATTCTTGATTAAAAATATGAATTTATTATAGTTATTAAAACTTTATCAATATCTATAAAGTTTATTAAAATTTATAAAGTACTTTAAAATTAAAGTCTATGAACATCTTTAAAATCTAACTATCACACCCCTAAATCTCTGTTTTATGATTCCGATCTAAATTTAATAAAATTTGAACTTAAATGAGTTAAAAAAATTATGCTTAAAATTTAGAAAGAGAATCTCAAAATTGACGTGTCAATTCATAGAGAGCTGGTGGAAAATTTTATTTCTTTAAAAAAAAATTTAGGCTGAGAGGTCTGACCTCCCCTACAATGGCCAATGCCAACCTCAGCTCCACCAAGGTGGTTAATAAACTTGTAATAAGCATGCATGTCTTCTTCATACGTCATCTTATTATATTAAAAGAAAGAGAGAGAAGTTTAAATACCGAAATGACAATCATGCCCCCCAATACATGCAACCACTCTCCATTAACCCTACAAAAACCATTATAATAATCAAACGGATAAGATCCTTTGGTGGGAGCTCCGAGCAACCTACCCTTTCAGATAGGGTTTTGTATTTTAGAGAATAATCAATCAACTACCTACTTACCTATTTATGCTCTCATTTCTCCATTGAAAATTCTAGGCTTTCATGATAGGTATTTATATGCATTTATCCTGCATCTTTCGAATGCATATATCAGTTTTGACATATATATATTGATACTTAAATTTTACGAATATATTGAAAATTTATCATTGAATATTTTTATATGAGTATCGATATATAAAAAATTCATAAAAATACTTTATAAAAATATAAAAATAACACTAATAATCAAATATACATATTGAGATTATATTACAATAAGCTTTTAAAACCAAACAAGATCGACTACAATGCCTCCAATAAGTAACATTCGACGAATTTGATCAAATCTCGATTGTTAATAATATTCATACTAGGATATGGTGTTTCGACATTATCGACATGCGATCGAACACGCTTACGATAAATGTCTCAATTTATACCCACAATCCTCCATGGACAAGAATTCGGGATGCACCTAAACGGTCGCTTGAACTACAGATTCGACATTTAAATACTGAATTACATTTGTTTAACATGAGGATAATTTATCATTCCATATTTTTTATCAATGGAAGTCGAAGGATTTGAAGAAGGTTGACTATAACTCATTGTGTTAAGAGGAAAAATGTTATTGTCATTGGAGAATCACTGTATTGAGTGTCAATGCTCATGGACTCAAAACTAGCTAAAAATGAATCCTCATTGTGTTGTGTCATCCTTCGTTGTCGACCTCTATATGGCTTTCCAACGGCTCCAATACCTAGACTAGCTCTCCTAGACCAATGGTCTTCATCTTATGTAGCATGTGTGCAATCATTCACCAAGAATGACTTTAATGGATATTGACTTATTTGTCGACCGCACATTCTACCATCATTTCCGCATTACCATCATCATCGTCCTCTCCTTGAGCCATCATAACTGTAGTAGAAGTAATTTAACAAAACAGGACTACTACTATGCTTAGCAATTTGAATCAAAAAGAGGGTCAGAGAAGTAACAATGATCAAAATGAGTCTCTCGTGGTCTCGACCGAAACTTCATTATAAACTTTAAGATAAAACACGCGAATGACTCAACACTTACTTCAACATGTGCAACACTTGTGGACTGTTTCCATCTTCATCATCCAAATGGAGAGGTCTAACCCATTGGAATAATTGATTATCATCTTCTTCACCAAACTCGGCTGAAATGTCGAGTAAATCAAGGTAATTCTTTTTAGCAACTTTATCGGTTTCTTCTTGCATATCACATATCTTTAGTTTCATGTTATAGTAACAAAAAACTAATTGTTGGAGCCTATGGTAAGCAAGTTGATTTCTTTGTTTTCAGATGACAGCAAATGTGTTCCCAAATTTCACACTTTAAGAAGATGCGCTTAAAAGAATCTTACACCAAATTCTCATTATATTGGTTTTCATACATAAACCACCATTTAGTTGCAATAAAAATAACTAATATTCAAAATCTAATAATAACATGATAATATACTTTACTTTTAAAGTTTTAATGAGAAATAAGAATTTCCAATTTGAAACCATTAAATCTCTGGGCTATCAGCCGTCTATCACCGAATCCTTTCGCATCTCAAACATTGAAAGCTGTGAACGGAAATGTACTACAAATCAATATAAGTGTAAGTGTAACCAAATAAATTGAATCATTTAATTAGAATTGTAACCTATTGATGTACCTCATTTCCAAAATTACCAAGGCTTGGAGTAGTAGAAGATAATCTTGCAAATACCTGTGAATGTACCTTGGAGTAGTCTGGTCACTACTTACTTCAGGTCTATATTGAAATCTTGGATTCAAATAATATGCTATAAAAGTGATTTAGAATCAGTATGTGATAAAAGGAAGATAATATACATTAAATGTGATTTTGATATCGGTTATTTACCTGCTGCATGAAGAGGATGTTTGAGAGTTCTATCATAACGATCTGCGACGATTGTTTTGACACAATCTTTGGCATTAAGTTGATGCAAATTTTGCTTCATTACCCGAATCAACTCATACACAAATGACATTATTGGGACGACTTCGGAATCAACAATGCGAAGAATTGTATATAGTGCCTCATAGATTGACACTAGCTTAGAGACCTTCTCCCAATATGTATGATCAAACATGAGTACTTCAACCTCATGTTCAATGGTCAATCGACTAAGATTGTGAGAAGCCCATTCATCATTAATAAAAGTCTTCTTTAAATCAACCCTCTTTTTTAGAAGACTATCTAAGACGATGTAATTTGTCGTAAATCTTGTTGCCCCCGAACACACAATATCTCCACCACAGACCTTTTTCATTTTCTCAAGCAACCAACCATGATTGTAGATGAAGTTGGTGATTTTTTGTACATTGGTAATCAATTCCAAAACAGTAGTTCTTTTACCAATGTCTTCAAACATCAAGTCCATGCAGAGTGTTGCGTATGGAGTCCAATATAAATTGTACTTCTTCATTTGCTTCACCAACTTCTTTGATCACGTCCTTCAACAAACCATAAAATGTATTCGTGGTTTTGCCCCGATGCATCAACCTGACTTGAGAAATAATATTGAAGCTCCTTTCGAACATACCATAATTAATGATGCTCAATTTTGTGGGGTCGGTCCATCCATCACACATAATTGAAACCACAAGTCTTTTCATTTCTCCATTTGGATGTTCACATAATCTTCCATGTGTCCTTATAAATTTACATCAAAAGTATTTTGTCTTTGATTTCATATGGAGATGGTGGCTTTATTCCCATGCTTACAAGTAGAATAAATGAATTAATTATATGGTTTTCAATTATAATATAAGATAACAATTTATTAAACCCAAACCATTGTCACATATCAATTGTTATGCACCAAGAATCATGTTCTTGGAAGTGGTGAGAGCCCTGCCAGAGACGCAACACTTCCTACATATGAAGAACTTGCCGATTAGTCTTTACCATCGCTTTGATTGCACCACCTTTGGAAATATTTTTAATGTTCTTTTGTCTTGCTGCCAAAGATTTGTATAATGATGGAGCAAGAGGTGGTGATGGATCTGACAATCTCATACTTTGAGATCTTTGCATGCGTCTTGTTGGATCAGTCGGTTGTGATTGTGAAGGCTCACCTGTTGCAATATCTTAATTAGAAATCGAAGTGAATTTGTTTATTCTATAAAAACTAATTTAAGTTAAAGATATACCTTCTTTTTTTACATCTCATAAATCAGTTTCTTGTTGCCGATTCCATTTACTAGTTACACAACACGCCGGCTTCAAATTCACTTCTCTTCATTAGGGGTCATGTTTACTGATACATATATACATCATCCTCTTCCTCCTCATCCTCATCATCATCACGATGTCTATGGCGTCCCATCGCGCTCTTGTAGTTCAACCTAATTGCTCTATTTCTCGTTGTTTTCTTCACTTTTATTGGCTTCTTCTTGGCTTAAAATTTGTCTCATTTCTGCTTTCAATTTCTCGGGGCGAACATTTATACACTCCTTTTGTATTTGGAGTGGGGATTCAAAGACGATAGGTGAAATTTAAAGCAAGCGATCCCAACATTCTACACAAAACCACAATCACATTGTACAATTTTTATTCCTTCACATGGGCGTACTGTTCAATACTGGATTCTCGCCTCCTGTACTATAACTTTCACTATCATCCATTCTATTAAATTAAATCTATATAACTATATTATACAATTCAAAATGAATTTATTATTAATTACATATAACTTAATTTCAAATATTAACTAACATGAAAGCAATTTATTAATATATTATTACTACATTAAACTAATTTAAACTGTTAAAGCTTCATATAAAACTATAAATTTATAATATGCATACACAATATTAACTAATATATAATTTAATTGATCATCCACACTCTATTTATAGAGTAGGAACCCGGTAGCATTTAAGTTGCCAATTGGTCGACAAATCGGTTGACCATTTTCTGTATACTAGCTGTTGTACATAGAATGTTACCGTTTTATAACCGTTGGAATTTTACTATTGTCCAACCGGTCGACCGTTTTGCACAATTGGTAGACCATTTCACACAACCGGACGACCGCTTTCGCACACCTACCGACCGCTTTCGCAACTCATGTCGGCTGACTGCTTCACACCTACGACCGCTTCACAAGGTGCACCCAAAGCTACTATTTTATAGTCATAAATATGACGCTTGCATCTAAACCGACCGACGTTTACAATCTAGATCATTTCTCGCCTTTTTGATAAGCTACTGTATTCAACCGGTCGAGTCTCACACCTCATTCAATTCCCAACTGGTCGATCGATTGGATGATTGTTTCCTCTTCTTACACCAATCAGTTGACCGTTTCACCCTTGGTCGACACCAATCGGTCAATCGAGTTGAGGTGGAGCTTCGACCAGTTAAGGCAGAGCCTCAACCGGTTGCCCTTTTAAATGTTCAATGTTCAAAACCTTAGATTTTTCATTGATGCTCATTTTCGGATTATAAAGACTAAGGTTTTAAGCTTAAACTCATGTTTTCAAAATATATGCAATTTTGGATTACCTTAAATACACTATATATGACATTGCCTTAAACTAATATAAAATTATATTGTTAAATTTATAATCTAATATGAAATTATCAATAAAACTAATTTATAGTTTTAAAGAAGACATTTATATTAAATTTATAATACTATATAAAACTATATTATATTATATAAAACTATAGTATTATTTAATAATATACTATATATGACATTACCTTAAACTAGCATAAAACTATATTATTAAATTTATAATCTAATGTAAAGCTATATTTTAAGTAAGACATTACTATTAAGTACACAAAACATAAATACAATAATGAAAATTTAAAAGTAAATTAACATTAATACATAGCTTAATTAACCTTGTTGAAACTTGAAACTTGAAACTTGAAACCTTCAACACCAAAATTCCCACATTTTTTTTGAGAGATATCACAAAGAAAAAAAAAATTGGAGTGAAATGAAGATTGGATATGAGTAGAGAGAATTTGTGATAAATAATGCATTTGGTATGTGATTTATAGATTTTCGTCAACCATTGATGGTAAAAATTCACTTAATTCTACCGCCGGATGACTTACAGAACATTTAATTATGAGATCTTCTTTAAACCATAATCAATACACAACCGCTGACGCGCCAGATATCAAATCTAACCGTTGAGAGCATTCAAAATTCGTGAAATTTGGGTCGAGGGATCAAAGCAATTCAAATATGACCGCTGGATTAGTCAAAATAGTCATGGGGAATTTTTGAAACGCGGTAATCCGTCATAGATCATTTGTAGGAAGATTTCAATTGTCGGATTAATCAACTGGTCAACATATATATCACTGATATATCGACGATATATATGGAAATATCGTCGAGATATCGGTGATATTTTGCTGCAACATTCCAATCACGTGCACGTGTGCCACAGACTCGAAATTTCCACAATATTTTGGTCTTCAACTGATATATCATAGATATTATCGATATTTTCTCGAAATTTCTCTCAATCGATTATTGATGATCGATATCGCTTTGAACCTTATCGATATCCGATATGTCGTCGATATATCGACCGATATATCTGAAAATTTAAACCTTGGTATATATATCAGTTAAGTTGTTGTAAAAGAGAAAAAAAATTGTTAAGAAAAATGATTTTTTTTTATATTTAATTGTTTAATGAAAATTAAATATAAATGGAATTATTATTATTTTTTGAAAAGAGATAAATTTATTGATTTGAATTAGTAATACAATTGATAGAAACACTAATAATACAATTGATAGAAATACTAATAATACAATTGATAGTATCAAAAGTACTAAAAAATTTAGGGGATAATCCAATATCTAGGTTAATAGCAAAAAAAATCAGCTCAATGCCTATAGTTGCGAAGCCAAAATTTTACTTAAGTAGGGGTAATCTCTAATTGGATTCATAACCTTTGGTTGTAATTTTTTTTAGGATTTTTAGTGGGGGCAACAATGGTCAAAATTTCTAAACCCACGCGAAAAAAAAATCTAAATTCCAATGTAAGTAAACTACCCCCATCAACCCATGTTCCTCCGCCTTAAATGCCTACACCATTTGATAATCCAAAAATGTTTATAATACCTAAGATTTCAGATTTGCAACATAGTGACAAATATGCCTACACCATTCATAATCCAAAATATTTGTAACGCCAAGATTCTGATCTGGAACATAAGCCACAAGACTATACGAGCTACTATATCGAATCGAACTTTGCCATTCAATCCAGAATAAGAAAACCTACGAAGAAGCTTAACCTGGTCATGACGCAACTACCCGATATAACACCACGACAAAACACGTCGCAACAGGCTGCCCCATCGCACTAAATCGATGACAAAATACATCACAACAGGCCATATCACCGAGTTGAAATAAATAAAATTGACTTGTAATCAGTTTCATTCGCGGTCGATGAAGGCTGATAAGGAAAGGAGATTCGATCAAAGAAATATTCAAAAGTAAATATAGCGTGCGGTTTGAAATAACAAATAAAAATAATGACAAATTTAAGTCAATTTGTATTTTTCTTTATTTTTTATTTTTGTTGATTTCTACGTTTTCTCTCAGTATTCTTTTGCATTTTCACTCAATTTTTTTGGGAATGAAACGTAGCCTAAAAGTAACACACTTTAAAAAAAATTGATTTTTAATTGGAATTTAGTATCTAGTAAAGGATAATGTTATGGTTGGTCGATTGATACACCAACTCTCACTGAAATGTTGGGGGGACCAAAGAATATCTATAGTTAGTGACAAAAGCCCTAAATTTTAGGTGGAATGGGGAACCAATTTTTTAATTGAGAAAGATTAGATTCGGTTTAGGACTTGGGAACTTCTTATCCACATAATACGTGGATCCATTGACTTACATTCAGAACAATTTGGTAGACACACCATGAATTTATCACAAACCCAAACTGGGAGAGACAAGTCGGCACACGCCCAACTTCGCCGCGCGCGCCTAACTCAAGCACTCACCCTCTTTACGCTCACACCACTAAACGCGCATAAAAGACTCCTCCTAACCTCGTATTTTATTACCAATAAAATACAAGACTCTTTTCACAGAAAGTGCTCCCACATCTTAGGATGCTCAATGCCTCGCGATCCAATACTCAATTGTTTTTACCGTCGGCACACAATCCTTTATATAGTCACGCATGTACCCTAAGACAACATGACAAGAAACTCTACTCTAACCTCGAGTCTTCAATCCGCAAGCCAACGCAATCCTCACCGCACTAAGAGTCTGACTAATTAGAACTCCTATAAACGCAAATCCCACTAGGACTAGGAGTCATCTCCCGGCTGTGAATCCTAATGTCATAAGAACTTTGTCGCACACCACCAGAACTCCGTCGCCCGCCCGTGCCTACATAAGACATGCATCTCCTCATATCGATTCCCGCTTGTTTGCCAGCCACTCTGCCCCTTACCGAGCCGTGAACAACGCGGCGCGTCCCTACCGTGACACTTGTCATTTCCTCAAATGCGCAAAGCCAGCTCACGCATCGTGTCGCCGAGTTTACTCTGCCTCGCGACTTCGCTTATCCGATTTGTTCAGATCTTCTTTCCCCACACAGACAATAAGGCAAATACTTCACGTCGAGACGGCATCGTGTTATCTAATGGCGGGTCAGACAAAGCCAACCAAAAAGTTCTACCACTAACATAATCTTAATGAAATATTTATTATATATCTATTTTAAATTTATATTTTATAAATGTAATTTTTTTTCAAATAAGTGTGTTCAAATATGAAAATGAATAATATATTTTTACTTTGTTACATTTCTATGAAAATCAATATTATTGTAAGAGTTCATTTAATATTAATTTTAACTTTGATAAGAAGATTTTTAACCAGTTATATTTGTATATGTGAAACGTTTTAGGTAAGAATTATGTAAAATTATATCGATAATGCTTTTAATAAATATTACATAACAACAAGATATTACGAGATTATCTTTAAAATAAATAATGAATAAAATATAAGAATATTATATATAAGGAATAATATCCAATGTATATTTTATAATATATTGAATTATTGTATAAATGATATATAAAAAAAGCATGGTAATAAATTATTTTTTATATTTTTAGTAATCCATTAAATAAATTCAAAAATAAAAAAATTAGAATTTATTAGTTGCCTAAAATATATTTTAGTAATAAAGTTAAGATAGTCGGATAGTTATATTATTAGTAAGGGGGAATTATGTAAACATGCTGTAAAGAAGAAAATAGACGGCAACTTTTTGAAATCATTTAAACATGTGATGAGTACATCAAATTAATTAAGACATGCAGTGAAATAATATTAACTCCCTTTATTAAGACAAATGCCTTTTATGTGTTGAGCTTAAATGCTTCCTATAGTAATGTAACATGCTCAATATGTTAATGTAATAAATTTTTGCCTATTGTAACATTTGTCTAATAGAATAAACTTTTGTGTAATATAATATACATTTGTGTAATATAATATGCTTTTGTTACATTAGACAAAAGTCTATATTAGGCAAAAATATGTTACATTAGACAAAAAAAGTCTATTACATTTGGCAAAAGTTTGTTACATTGGAGAAAAATCTGTTATATTAACTTAGTGAGCATGTTGTATTATTATTTTAAATATGTAAGCTCAACATATGAGGAACATTTTACTATTTCACTCCATGTTTTAATTAATTTGGTGGAGTCATCAATGATAGAATTTCTGTTAAAGAGTGAATGAAATTAATTCCGGATTTATGTTTTAACGGATGGATTTATCTGGTTTTAATTCATTTTCAAAACCTATTTGAAAACGTTGGATGATTTTAAATTTTGATTCATTTCTTCCGTTGATGGTTTATTTTGCTCGAGCCTATATAAAAAGAGGGTTCAACCCTTTGGTATCGTGAGATTTTTGTTAAAAATTCTCTAAAAATCTCTGAGATATCATTAGCTCTTGTTTCTATTTTAAGTGAAGAGTACCTAATGTCATTTCTTGAGCCTAGTATCGAACGAGCCAATGATTTCTGCCCCACGCCCTACGAAAAGCCCCTACGAGCTCACTCAGGAGCTCAAACGAGCGAGCTTGAGCCTTAATTTAGGCTCCGACAAATTTCGGCCTCGCCGCCGGCCGCCGGCCGAAAGCCTCTGGCCGCGCCGCCGGACCCATCCGTCACCTAACGAGGCCCGCCTACTCGCCTCCCACGCCACCAGGATCCTGCCTCACTGGCAGTGATCCCCACTCAGCGTCAGAAACAAACGCCCGCGCTACGTGTCCCGATATCGATGTAATGGATCCTCGCCCCAACCTACCGATACACGGCAACGCGTGAATCCTCATGCGAGTCGCTATGAGGCGTCGACGACGAAGACGGCCGGAGCTCGAGCGAATCCCACGTCGCACGGATCAGATCTGATTCCGTGATCCGCTTCGCAGTTTAAATGGTACCACGACAATACGAAGGTGTCATGACCAGATGTTCCGGTGATAGCGTGAAGAAGGTGCCTAAGAAAATACGCCGGTAATGACATTGATGTCAGTATGACCCACCGGTATGATCTGGCCGCATCCTAGCGCATAAGTGATTCGACACAAATACGAGGTGATCGCCCCCGCGAACCATATACCGCTACTACGAGCTTAGACAAGGTTTGCCGATCTTCGCGAGGGCACTGGCGGTAAATGCACCTGACCCACCGACACGATCACCACCGATGAACAAGGATCCAACCTCAAATCTGGGGTATCGGGGCCCTCGATACCGGTATCGACTTAACCCACGCGATCTGGAAGCGCGGTACGGGTAAAGGCATCAAGGGTGATCGCGTAATGGGTTTCATGGCGAAACAAGAAATCTAATATCCGATCACCGTAACAAATACCGTAACGGAGTGCCACAAATAACCGTCGGGTATGAAAATTTGCGCCACCGGCTCGACATGGTAAGTGACTGGATCTCCAAATCGGTAGTGGTGAAGCTCTTGAAATTAATCATGCGCATCTCTAAGAGTCGTGAGGGTGGGCGGCTAACTTAATCCATGTGCACAGTATATTTCAAAATAGTTTCGTTGTTACTAATGAAGCTTTGTTTACAGATTCACATATATTATTTTTCTTATTTTACATCATTAAAACCAATCATGTTTTATTCAATGATTTCGTATCTTATTTCTTCACTATGCAATTTCTACTGCTTTAATTCTATTTCATAATTTTTCAACAGAAATAAGCTTCAAAGAATCAATTCTCACAGAATCCAAAAAGTGGAAACAAAATGTCAAGGAAGTGGCTTTAACAACTTTAAGAATAATTTCTAAATCAACTGGCCGAAACAAACCCATGTAAAATTATTTTTAATCACGTATTTGTTATCGATTGATTACTGTAAAGTTAAAAAGTATATGGACTGAGCTTGAGGATTGATTACAATACAAACTTATATAGGCTCGGGATTGGGCTTGAGCTCGAGGTTAAGCTCGAGCTCGTTCATATGGAAAACGAGCCTAATGAGCTCAAGCCAAGCTTTTTTTTTTAAATCAAGCCAAGCTTGAGCCTGATTTTAAGCCTGCTTCAAAGCTCTACGCCGAGCCCACTCATAAATTAACAAGCCTACCGAAACGCTCAAAGCTCGGCGGCCGGCCGTTACTCAAATTCTATTTTTGTTCGTAGAGAGAATTTCAAACAAGGTGTTGTCATCATCCTCCAAATATCGTTTTATCACAGGAAGTAGACGCTAGTGAAATCTCAAAGCATCATCGAAGAAGGCGAATTTGATTTAAGGAGATTGTGCAACCAGACTCGATCTATAGTTTTGGTTTTCTTTATAATCTTCTTTCCCTACTTCTTTTTGTTTTAGTGTATTCACGAAATTTTGTAACAATCAATAGGAGTATAAACGAAATAAGTTATCAAATTACTGAGTTTGACTTCAATATTCGACCGACCCAGCGATTGAGCCGAACGAACATCTTGTTTGGGCCGAATACAAGATCACAATGGTTCGACTCAAGCTGCTCGTGAGCTTAATCGAGTCAAACTCGAGTCCATTTTGAGCTGAGTTTAAATATAATTATTTATTAATTTTTTAATTGATTCGAGTTTTATCGATTCGGCAGAATTTCGAAATATTTTTTTGAATGTAGCTTTGAATATTTAGAAATCTCGAATGCTTCGCTTCGCGCTTAATTAAATTCTCAACTCGACTTCAGACGACTCGACCAATTATACCCCTACCATCACATAAGTTAGAATCATCAAAAATAAATGGGCTCTATTTTCCTTCATTTGGATCCTTGATAGCAGGGTTACATAATTCCCCCTATTGTTAAAACAAGATTCGTCCTAAAGGTTTTGGTTGGAGATTTGTCAAAAATATCAACAATATTCATCCTGGAGGATATTTGATGAAATATCTGACTGGGAGACCCACCAATAGTCGAAATTTGAGGGATATTTTTACCAAATTCTTGACATTTCAGTCCTCACTTTTGTTGTGCCTATGTCTTTATCATAAAATGAGATGGAAAAAAAGTTCAATGGAGATATGACAATACGCTTAAATTTAATTGAGGGATATATGTTAGAATTTTCTTTTTTCATTGAGCATTTGATTGGATAAGACAACTTGACCTGAACCACCCACCCTATCAACTGATCAATACTTCGACCCCACCACACAGAGAGGGAATAAATTTATTTTCTAAACTCTCACAATCCCAAATGAGGGTTTTGCAATTTCTTAAATAAAACAATGATATAGAGACATATATATATATATATATATATATAGAGAGAGGAGAGAGAGAGAAAGAGAGAGAGGAGAAAATAATTATTCTCAAAAGCTGATCGGAGCTTATACAGCCAGAAAAGTTGTTCATCACTTGGAACGTAAATACCATTTATTAACTGGTCTATAAGTGTCCATTTGCTTTCCAAGAAAGTTACTAGGGGAATTTGTTTTATCTTAAACTAAATAGTTGGTTCCATAGTAGGGGCAACTGGTATTGTCAATGTTTCGTGCAAATTTTGTTTAGATACTTTATAAGAAACCGGAAGATTCACACAAGAAACAATGCAAGAGAATGTAGAGCTATTTTGGTTTCTAGCTTTGAAAATTATTTTCTATTCTCAAAACAACCCAAACACATTCGATTCTCGCTTTCTTTATTCCTGAAAAACACAAAAAACGTTTGTCGAGAAAATAAAGACACTTCAGAAACACAAAAATACATATGCTTTCAAAACTCAAGCATGAAAATGTGCGAATCACAAATGTGACAAGATCGTTTTTTTTGGCTCATTAAAAATTTTACTTTTTCTTTCACTTGTTCAAATGGATGTTGAATAGCAATTATAAGATGGTGGGGGTCTCTACCCTTGATCATATTGCAAATGAAAAGACATGTAACTAATTCCATATATCCCTCGTCTTATCTTATGATGGCATATATGAAAGTTAAGATGAAGATGTATGTTGTCATTGTGTGAGGAGTCAGGACCATATGCAAGTATCTACCAATAACTTCTATATATCCCAAGAAGAGTAAACACATTGGTTAGTTCTTGGCTACCCATTGAATAATGCAAAAGAGAGATAGATTATTCAAAATGTTCTATAGCTCATTCGGACCAAAATCCTTATTATGGTTATTTTGAGATATTATCTTTATTTTTAGGATATTTTTATTTCTTATTATTGTTTTAGAATATTATTTTATTTTTTATTATACTCATATTATGTCTAAGATATAAATAGATATTATAAAGTTTGTTTTAGGGATTTTCATCATTTTTATCAATTTATCAGAAAAATCAAAGCAATTACTTTATTTTTTTGTTCTCATTGAGACGTGCTTGTTCTTGTTCATGAATTGTGTGTTGAATAAATGCAAAAGAGAGATAGGTTCAAAATATTCTATACCTCATTACCTTGTCTTTTTTCTGTTCTTGTCACTTTGAATACAATTTGATCACTAGAGAGAAAGTGGGCAGACAAAGGATGCCCCACATTCCATTTTGCTAGCAAGAGGATTGGAGGGAGACAAAGCCATGGTGGTCATTCTTTAATTAGGGAAATGGTAGCTCCCAACACCCTTCATCAAAGTTAGTTTTCTGCTTAAATGACTAGCTTCATCATTATTAGTCTTTGTTTGGCATTCCCACTATTGGAAGAAAATTTCAAAAACTAGTTACAAATGAAAGTATTCTAAGCACTTGCCCTCGGACCACCTTTTCGGTCCCGATTTAATCTTTTTCAGTTCAGTCACCAAACCTGTTTTTAAAACATTGATTTGAAGGGGGCCCAAAAGCAAATTGCAACAGACCAAGAACAAGAACCTGAACCTGAACCTGACCTTTAGTAGTCGGATTCAAAGATGATGATTAAGCCTCCTTCGAAGCAAAGAAAAGGAGTTATTTTCAAAGGCCAACCTCTATCATACCATTTTCACCTAGCTCTTCACATGCCACTGCAATAATAAGAATGTTCAACCCTTTTGTGAATCTCACAGAGACATTTTCAAAATCAATATTATTGTTGACATGATATTAGTTATATTTGATAGGTTGGGAGTGGAAATACCAGCATCAAAATTCAGAAGCACACATTATAGCCAAGGAGAATTCCGTCATCCAGAAGACCACGATGGTAGTTCAGAGACACAGACAGAATGTATAATAAGCAACTTGAAAACACTCCCTTTCCAAAATAGATCAATACAACCATTTAGATGTGCTATATGCCCAATAATTAAAAATGAAGACCTCATAGATGAGCATTACTATCTTGGGCAAACTTTAATTTTTCATGTTACTAGTAACAATAATGGAAATTTGGAGATAAATCCAAAGTTCATAAAATATTTTGAGCATTTTGTTACCATGCCAAGAATGAATGAGGCACTTAATATAGGAACGTGATTTGTTTCATTTTCACTTTAAAAGAATATCAACTAGATTCATTCAGCAGGATGATCAATCTGCAGCGAATATAATTTTGCAAAGGAATAAGAGTAGAATCATATAAGACTAATAAACCACAGGAATTACACAATCACCAGTCAGATTCCAGTATCCACAAATAAAACTCAGAAAGCAACCTGATGGGATGTGTTGAGGCCTGTATTAAATGTAGTTTTCTATGCCATGTCTTCAAGTGACTCATGAGAGAACGGCCATGAAGCACAACAATTAACAAAGGGTTACCAAATGTAAAAGACATCTTTCACACAGCCCAAATTGATCATAAGAGTTCCGAAAAGGCAAGACTAATATCAACCAGCTTTCACACAATATGTGGACAACAATTTTGCAATATCTAGGAATCCAATCGTGTCTTTTCCATCAAATATGGTCTTCAAATTCTTATCATATAAAATCTCTTTCTTATTTGTAGAATTCTGCAAACATTATAATTAGGTCATGCCAAGTGAACGAGAAAGATAAACTACATTGTCTCAATAAAAATGAGAGAAATGGAAGGCATGCAAGGCTTCTAAACAAGTTTACTTATCAGTTTGGAGGATTATCGTGGTTTATTATTACTAACTGATAACCATCTCCTCAACTATTAAAAAGTATGATATTCATATTAAATCAAAATCTACAAGCCAGAACCTTTAAGGAAATTATTAATGTAATATGGTATCAGAGCAAGGTTTTGATAGAAGATCATGGGTTTGATCCACAATTTGCCTGCTTGTGAAGTCCATAAATGACTATTAGCATTTGTTTGTTTGTCTCTCTACCCAACAAACTTCCAGTGTTTGGTAATTTGCATTCTAGTATTTTACTTCATAAGGAAACAGTAAAAAAAAAAAAATTCAGTGTAACTTTTTTTTGGGGCAGTTAATGTCCAGAGAATATTTAGTTGGTTTTTTCCTTAAACCTGTACCATGAGCTTTTAGGAGATTTATCAAACAATTATTTTACATTTTTTTACAATGACAGCCTATGTATTGAAATAAGAACTTCTCTGATAAAAATGCAACATAAAATATCATAGGATTACAATTTGTTTCTGTATGTTATTGATTCAATATGTCCTGCAATCAGATACTGGGATTACACACTTGTGTATAACAAGCTGTCAATAAAACTTATGGAAGAGTGTTAGAATCTGCAAGATTTTAATGTTTTGATGAAGGTCAAGAGATTGACATCTAATAGATTGACAACTAATTAGTGATTCATATTACTGATTTTCTTTGGTTCTGTGGATAGAATCATAGCTGGTCAATAGGTGCTAATTGGTAGGTGCTGATTGATATCTGATTGATTAGGAAAGTTGAATTTTTTTTTTTTTTATCCGTCCTTTCAGAGCCGTATATAAATAGACATGAGTAAATTACTTTCATATTGATTGAAATAGTTTCTTTCTCAAACTTTTATGGTATCAGAGCTGGTTCCTTTTCCTTTGCTCAAAGTCTCTTTTTTTTTTATTGTGAACAAATATGAGTGAAGAGAAGGAGAATGTTTCATCACTAGTCATCACCAACCCTTTGGCCTCATCTGTGACTGTGACTGCATAGCCCTTTGGAGAAGGTTCCTCACTCAGATCACCAATCACAAGTTGGATGGAAAAAATTTCCTCCAATGGTTGCAATGTGTTAAGCTCATACTTAGAGAAAGTGGGAGACTTGACTACGTCATTGGCGAAGCAAAGCATCCAAATAACATGGACCCGACCTACGCCAATTGGAAACTCAACAACTCACTCATCATGGCCTCGCTCATCAATTCGATGGAGCCACACATCAGTCGCACTTGTTTTCACGAACTACAAAAAAGCTATGCTGGGATGCTGTGGAAGGAAAACTACCTAGACCTTGAGAATACTTCACAAGTTTTTGAGATTAAAAATAAACTCAAGGTTCTCCAACAAAGTACTAATGACATCACTGGATACTGTAATTCCCTGCAAATGCTATGGCAAGAATTAAATATGCATTATACGCAGGCCGGGGAGATCTTGAGGAAAACAAGAAGTTTCAGAAGCACCTTGGGAATGAGAGTTTATATGAACTTCTAACTGGCTTGAACAAATATTTAGATGAAGTACGTGGTCGGATTCTTGGCCGAAGACCACTTCCTTCAATTGGAGTAGCCTTTGCAGAGGTCTAACGTGAAGCTAGCTGACGGAAGGTGATGATTGGCAAAAAAAGGGACCAACCAGCCCCATTTTTTGGCCATTAGCCTAGAAAACACTGGTCTTATTGCTAAGAATTTTGCCAACAAATCAACTGATCAAAAATCAAGTCAAAGACCTCGCTGCTCACATTGTAACAGGTTAGGTCATACGTGAGAAAGCTGTTGGGTTCTCCATGGTAAACCAGCAAACACGAAACCTCGAAGGCAAGGTCAAGGAAGAGCTCTTCAAGCTACAATTGAGGAGAAAATGGATAGGACTAGCAGTCCTGAATCAAAATGTGTTTTTTTTTTTATTAAAGATCGGCTTGAACAATTGCTAAATCTCCCCAATCAACAATTTGTGATAGCCCCTAAAGCCACTAGTAATTTTGCTCATCAAGGTACAATCTTCCATGTACAAAAGAAACACCTTGGATATTTGATTTTGGTGCGTTTGAGTTTTGAGCACATGACAAGTAATTCGTCATTATCATTTTACTCTTATATGCCATGTCATGGGAACATAAGAGTTAAAATAGTAGATGGAACTTTCACTAAAAAGGTTCTATGCGCTTGTCAAACAACTTGTTCTACATTCCGTGTTACATGTTCCAAATTTAGCTTGCAATCTTGTGTCGATCAATAAATTGACTCAAGACCTTAATTGCCTAGCTAATTTCTCTAATGATATGTGTCTAATACAAGGACAAGGGTTGGAGAAGATGATTGGCATTGCTAGATAGAAAGGTGGACTCTACTACTTTGAGAATGGTGAATGCAAGGATAAGAAAGCCATAATGGCTGACATTGCCCAACCATTTGTCCTAAATAAAGATGTACTATCAGGGTACTCTGGCAGTAAGCCACCTAAATTTCATTATCTTAAACGCTTGTTTCCTGGGCTATTTATGAACAAAGATCCAAAAGATTTTCATTGTGAAATATGCCAACTTGCTGAACACATAAGAACATCTTTTCCAGCTAAACCCTACAAAGAGTCAAGCCCATTTTCCCTCGTTCATAGTGATGTAAGGGACCATCTCGCATTCATAATGTCATAGGTACAAGATGGTTCATTACATTCATTGATGATCACACTTTTATCTTTTCAAAGAAAAGTTTGAAGTTACAAAAATCTTTCAAAGTTTTCATGCTATGGTAAAAACCACTCCTCATACACAATCAAAGTTTCTCAGAACTAATGATAGAACTCGAATATTTCAAAACTCTCTTAAGAGACTTTTTGGCAACCAATGGTATCATTCACCAAAGTTCATGTATCGATACTCCCACAAACAAATGCAGCGTAGAGAAAAAATCACTTATTAGAAGTTGCTGTGAGTCTCTAATGTTTACCATGCTCTCCAAAGTATTTAGCGGGGGAAGTTTATCCCATCGCTCACATCTCATAAATTGTATTCCATCAAAGGTACTTAATTTCAAAACACTCGTGTCTGTCCTTATACAAACTTATCCATTGTTTTGTTGCCCCTCATCCATCCCTCAAAAAACCTTCGGATGCACTGTGTTTTTCCATGATCATCGGAAAACAAATCAAAACTTGACCAAAATCTGTCAAGTGTGTGTTCATTGGGTATTCATCTACTCAAAAATGGTATAAATGTTACTCTCCCATTCTCCATCAAATATTTGTGTCAATGGATGTCACCTTTTGAAACAATCATTCTTTCAAATCCTAGCTTCTCGTGGGAGGTTCATATGAAGCAAAGTCTGGGAAGAGTTTGAACCCTCGTGTCACTTGAAGTGTCCAACCTTTTACCAACTATTCCTTTTCCCACTTCAGTTGAACCTGGTGTAATGCTTCCTTTGCCCACTACAAATGAACCCATCGAACCTATTGTGCCACAAAAAGGATGATGGAAAGAGAATGTTTATTCTCGCAAGAAACATTCTCACAACAGTGACAAGCCTGATACTCAACAATGCCAAGAATTTGAACCAATTCGTGCTCTTGTTAGAAGTCCCGAGACCACCAAAGATGTTAAGGATGAAGAGTTAAACTTCCCAAGCAAGCATGCACCAAGTTTAGAAGACATTCATCTTCCAATTGCTATTAGGAAGGGTGTAAGAGCATGTACCTAACACACAATCTCAAAATTTGTTTCCCATGATAGATTGTCTCCAAAGTTTTATGCCTTTACTATTGCTTTGACAAACATTGAAATACCAAGAAACATCAAGAAGCTCTTCAGAGCAAAAAAATGAAGGAGGTGGTTTTTTGAAGAAAGGAGCTTTAGAAAGAAATCATACATGGAGGTTGTGAGCTTCACATGGAAAACAGCTGGTTGCAAAGGGTGTTCATTGTCAAATTTAATGCAGATGTTCGTGTCAACAGGTATAAAGCAAGATTAGTTACTAAGGGCTTCACTCAAACATTTGGAATAAACTACAAGGAGACATTTGCACCGATTGCCAAGCTCAATTCAATCAAAGATCTTTTGTCAGTAGCAGCAAACCTAAATTGGCCACTTCAACAACTAGATGTGAAAAATGCATTCCTAAATGGAGACCTACACAAAGAAGTGTACATGGATCCACCACTAGGGTTCAGACATAAAGAAAACTTGGTTTGCAAGTTAAAAAAATCTCTTTTATGGCTTTGAAATTACTCTAAGAGAGTGGTTCGAGAGGTTTACTCAATCTATGAAGAAACATGGTTTCTAACAATCATAAGCAGATCATACCCATTTTTACAAGCAAGAGTGGAAAAAGGATTATTCTGATAGTGTATGTACATGATATTATTGTAACAAGAGATGACTATGATGAAATGGAACATTTAAAAGAATTCTTGGTAGAAAAATTTGAACTTAAAGACTTGGGTATCGTCAAGTACTTCTTGGGAATGGAAGTCGCTAGAAGCAGGATTGGTATAGTAGTCTCTCAAAGGACATATATTTTAGATCTTCTTCGTGACACAGGAATGATGGGATGTAAACTAGTTGAGACACCTATGGAGCCCAATGTAAAACTTGGACTTGAAGGTGGCAAAGAGGTGAACAAAGAGTGGTACCAAAGACTAGTAGGCAAGCTAATTTATTTGGCACACACCCGTCCAGACATTACCTTTGCAGTATGTGTAGTAAGTCAGTTTATGCACTCACCAAAGGAGAGGCACCTTGAGGCAGTCCAAAGGATATTGAGGTATTTAAAAAACACTTATGGGAGAGGGTTGTTCTTCAAGAAAAGACATGACGGGTGGAAGTGCACACGTATGCTCTGGCCGATAGATCCTCCTCAGAATAAGATCAACTGTCATTGCACTCACGTTTCGTGAAATCTAAGAACTTGCAGGTTGAAGAAACAACCCATAAGAGCAAAGAGCAAGCATGGGGGTGCTTAAATTTCTCGAGCCTTACTACGGCATATGTGGAAGTGGATGTGGCCCCACAAGACTACCTGAAAGAATTACAAATCTCAAGTAACTATCCTATGAAGCTTTATTGTGACAGTAAGTCTACAGTTAGTATTGTTCACAATCCTACTCATCATGAGAGGACAAAACATGCGGAAGTCGATTGTCAACATCGTGTTATAAGATAGATAACGGGACTACCTCGCATGACATACATTTTTACTAAAGAACAAATGATTGATATTTCGACAAAGGTTTATACAAGTCGAAGCAGTGGCAATAAGTTAGAATGAAAACATTTACATTCCACTGAGGGGAGGCTAGAATCGCAAGATTTTAATGTCAGATTTAAGATCAAGGATCGATACTAGTAGATTGAAAACTAATTAAGGATTCATATTACCGATTTTCTTCCTATGTAGATAGAATCATAGTCGTCAATAGGTGCACTGCAGGTGCTGATTGGTATCTGATCAATGTGAAAGCTGAATCTTTTCGGTCCTTCGTAGTCAGATATAAAGACGTGTAAACATTACTTTCATATTAATTGAAACAATTTCTTTCTCAAAATTTTAAAGAGCAATAAAGGAAAGTCATTCATGCTAATATCCTCACATAGCATCACAGAGACAAATATGACATTATGGTTAAAGGGTGTCCAACTAGCTTTTTGTGGGAGTAGGGCTTTGGTTGCCCAAGTGGGCTGATCCAACTCAACCTAATATATGAGAGATTTAAGGGAGCCAATTCTGGGAGTTCAAAGACTACCATAAACTGCAACTATTAAATAAATAAATAAATATAAAGATTTGCTCCCTCTCCTTGAGAATACTCTCCATAAGAAAACCCATAAAGAAAAGTTTTCTTGTCTCCCCTAAAACAAAACAAAGAAAGATAGGGAAAAAAATTCTTATTTCTGGAAAAACCAAAAGTCCTTTCGCTTTTATTTTTCTTTTGTTTTCTACATGAAATCTTGCCTTGCAAAGTGAAAACACATAGGTTCTTATAGCATAGTTAAATTCATGACTTGAGGTTAGTCAAGTTTTTGGGCATCTTAAAAGGTAACTTGAAAGAGTTACTTTAGCACTTCATTTTTAATACATTCAAGCAACCTCACTGGGACGACCATTATCCCATTTGTTATTTAAGTGACGTAAGGCGGAGATATGAAGGCAAGGCATATGTTACAATTAATGACACAACAAAGAAATATGTACAAAGGAAAAACATAGCATTTTGATGCGAAACCCTTACGAGAAAAACCATGGGCAAAAGGAGAAAGCTTCACTATCAATTCGTAGAGACATAAAAATACAAATTTTTAATGTGGAAATAAACCCTAGTATATTAATTGACTAAAATACCCTTGAGCCAGAAAGATATCTCACGTGTGCAAGCCCCCCGCACCCCCTCGGGATGTCAGGACTACGTGCCCAGGCCTCCAACGGCTCAGCCCCTTTACTACCACATCAGATCCCTAATTTTTCTCAACTTTTTCTTTTCACAAAAGTCGCACCTATGGGCCTTTGGGCCAAACATAAGCACAAAACTAAATTCAGGTCACAAAAATCAACAATCTCCACTGGCACCGAATTCTATCATCATAACGTAAAAATGCCATCGGACTTTATATCTCAAAACAAGATCTAAAACCATACTTCTCTTCCACAACAAAGCCCCATTGGGCAAAACTCAACAACCAGGTCCAACCAAGTTTGAACAATGCACAAACTTATCATATCTGCAGGATTGTCTTAGGTTCCAACTTTACTCACAACAATGTCACTACGAGCAATAATCTCACGCACAAAATGATACCTCACATCGATATGTTTCATCCTCTCATGAAACATCTGATCTTTGGTGAGAAATATAGCACTTTGGCTATCACAAAACAATGTACTGATCTGCAACTAATCACTTAGCTTCCTAAACAATCCCTTCAACTAAAGGGCCTCTTTACAAGCTTATGTAACTGCCATGTACTCTACCTCTGTAGTTGGCAAAGCTACTATTGACTAAAGAGTAGCTTTCCAACTAATAGCACGACCTTTAATGGTGAACACGTATCTTGTAAGGGATCTCCTCTTATTGAGATCTCTAGCATAATCAAAATCAACATACCCTGCAACTCCATATCTAGTCCTACCAAATTGCAAAAAACCACTACTAGATTCACGCAAGTATCGTATGATCCACTGAATTGCTTTTCAATGTTCCTTGCTAGGTTTTGCCATGTACATGCTGACTGCATTGACTGCATAGGCCAAATCTGGATGCAAACATACCATGGCATACATCAAAGAACCCATAACACTAGAATATTGTGTACTCTGTGACATGTAGTCATCCCATATCAACGTGGGACATGACAAACGAAGGGTATGAAATGAGCTGTAAGTGGAGGTAGTAACAGTTTCGATTCTGGCATGCTGAACCTGAAGTGGTCTTTCATTATATCCTTCGACTAAGATAATCTTCCCGTCTATCCTCGAATTTCCATCCTAAGCACTTTCTCGCCAAGCCCCAGATCTTTCATCTCAAACTCATTATTGTTGCGCTTTATAGTCTTATTCCTTCTTTTCCTCTTGTCACTGCAAGTAGATGTCATCAGCCATATGTTATGATATGTAAATGACTCAATATCGCATTATTCTAAGTAGACACAACTATCAAAGCTACTTCTCTTAAAATCATGAGAGATAATGAATGAGTCAAATCTCTTCTACCATTGTCTAAGAGACTGTTTCAGACCATAAAGAGACCTCTTAAGTAGGCAAACATAGTCCTCCTTACTTAAAACTTTGAACCCTTCTGGTCAGCCAGATATAGATTCCTCCTCAAGCTCCCCATGAAACGCTGCCTTCTACATCCAATGTACCAAGCTCATAATCAAGAAAGCAATAATCCCAAGCAAAGCCTCTGATTGTGAGCTGGCGTTTCACCATTAGAGCAGGAACACATCCGTGAAGTCACACCTGAATTGACCGTAACCTTTAGCAGAACCATTCGCTTACACTCTCTGCATTCTTAACTCCTACTTGCGCTTCTTTCTTCTCGAACAATCCACTCTGCATCGAATGATTTCTTCCTTTAGGTAGCCTCACCATGTCCCATAGTCATGAAAGGCGCCTAAAGCCTGTGTGCCAATTAATTCCCCAAAACGCTCACTCTCGTAAAGCCGCCAGGTGAGCGCCGAAATTGGTCCAGTGGCCTCGCAGCTTCCCAAATTCGTCTCACCAAACACGCCCATTCTCTCCTTCTTCCCTTTCTTCTCCTTTTTTTTTTTTTCGTCAAGCGAAAATGGAGAATTCTCACGTGACGCAAGTACGGAGAGGCGAGCCGCTGAGCCGAGAGTAAAGGCTTGCGCCGTCGAAGAGTTAAGATGGAGCCGTGGCTCGAGACCACCCAACCCAAACGACGTCGCTGGGTTGGTTTGATTTTTTTTTAAAAATCAAAAACACCCAAATGATCGCTTAGTGGTTACTGCTTTTTTTTTTAAATAATACCCCAAAATGACTTACGTTGGGGTGCTTGTTTTTTTTTGAGAAAAACGACACCCAAAACTGCCGCTTAAAAAACGACACCTCCAAATCCAAGATCGCTTAAGTCTGTGCCAACCAAAACGACGCTGCCGGGGTGTCTCAACCTTAAGCCCTATGTCTCTTTCTGACACATCTTAAACTCCTAAAAAAGCTCTCTTCAAAAACACTTCTCAACTTCTGGCTTGAAATAGTGGGTGCTGAAGAAGACTCAAAGAGGTTTCTTTTTTTCATTTTTCCTATTTTGTCAGGAAAATTCTATAAAAGTAGCAGGAAACATTCTTGTAATAAAGGAAAATTTTTTCAAAAAAACTTGAAAATACCAAAATTCTTAAAAATTAACAAATAAAATAGAAAATCGAAATTAACGAAAAATAGAAAATAAATTATGAAAATTAATACAAATTGAACAAAATTTAAACAGCTTTTATTTTGTTTCTAAGTAAACACGGAGTATGTTTATAATTTATGATTTATAATATATAATATATTATGTATATTTTTCATTTTTCTCAATATAATTGTTATTTGAGGTTGATTCATAAAGATACATAAAACGGACAAAGAGATTGAAGTCGGGCAGGTCGCAAGTTGGAAGAAAAGATCCCGGATGGAAATACGCTTGCTTATTAAATGAGAAAGATACAAATACACTCATTTGTATTTTTGTGATAAAGAATTCAAAGGAGTGATTTATACAAAAGCAACACTCGTTGAGGATTTAAATTCGAAAAAGTGTACAAGATGTCCCGAACATGTGCCAGAAAGAAATAAGATTATATGCTAGTAAAAACTCAAAAATCAAAAGAGTTTTTGGGGAGTCATAATGTGAATGAGGATATGCTCGGGGTTCCAAGATGAAGATGAAGAGGACCCTGAGGTTACGTTAGTAAAACGGGAAGAAAGGATGTTTCTAGTAAGGGGTAGCAATGAGGGGAAGCGGTGGTAGTGGCAAAGGGTAGTCGCTAAAGAGAATAAGGCAAAAGGTCCCATGGATCATTTCTTCACCCTAATCCGTAAATGGTTTGCTCAAAATAGAAAAATACTCAAACTACTATCAACAATGCCTACAAGAAAGAGGCCAAGGAGAGAGCTAATATACTATTTTGTAGATGGATGTATGATGCCAGCGATTCCATTTAATGAGGTGAACTATGCTAGTTTCCAACCAATGCTTGAGGCAATTGGGCAATATGGTGTGGGTTACAAGGGACCAAGTTTTCGCGATGCGGTTA
Organism: Tetrastigma voinierianum; assembly: GCA_016808115.1. Taxonomy (NCBI): domain Eukaryota; kingdom Viridiplantae; phylum Streptophyta; class Magnoliopsida; order Vitales; family Vitaceae; genus Tetrastigma; species Tetrastigma voinierianum. The sequence goes on from JAEQBH010002058.1 coordinate 219,274, forward strand.
CTAACCTCAAGAAAGAATCGCTCTTACAAAGGATTCAATGAAGGATCATTTCACAAAATGGAACAAAAATGGATGTTCAATTATGTCAGATGGATGGATCGATATAGAAAGCGCCTACGAATTTATTTAATTCCTTCTCTTCTCTTCTTCTCTCTCTCTCTCTTCTCTCTTCTCTCTCTCTCTCTCTCTCTCTCTCTGAAGAGGGACCATGTTTATGAAATCTATCGATGCTTCTTCTATGGTCGCACCCGAGAGCAATTGTTTGAATTACTGACAACAGTGGAGGAAGTCGGGTGAAGCCAATGTTGTTCAAGCTGATAAAAATAATGCTTCAAATTATGTGGTCATGTGTAGTTATAATTTAATTTGAAATTTTCATTTACTTGTATGTAAGGGATTACATCTATTATCAATTTATTATTTGTTTAAATTATGTGTGAAGGATGTTTGAAAAAAGACCACATCTTTAGATTTGACATCACGCACAGACATCGTCTTTGACTTGATACTAGGAAGATATTGGAAAACTACCACACATCAAGAAGACAATGAGAGGGCCACATATCCATGTTTCTACATTTATAATAGAACGGGTTTGCTTAACATGATGAGGCTATTTATTGAGCAAAGGGAGTTGTTAAGGCCTCAAGCAAACCCTATTAGTAAATCCACTTTATCGCCTTTATCCCGTATCAATGAACAAAGAAACAACTCGAGAAGATGTTTACTAGTTCGGGGATTGATAGAAAGTAACGGGCAAACGAGCAAATGGCAAACGAAAGGTGGGAAAAATGTAGCCAATATAATATACATGTCTTCTTTCGGGAACACCGTAGTGTTTCGCTTCAAGGTGCTCGCCCTCTCAGACAAGTGTGCTTGCTTGGTGGACGGTGAAAAAGGTTCCTATGGGCTAAGCACGATAAATGGCGAAAAAGGTGAAGGAAATCATTGTCAAAAGCTTTAACTGGAATGAAGAGAAGTATAGGGAAATCACGGAAATCATTGGATGGGAGGTGGAGTGTTTAGCTTCATTGGCCTTTGTATTCATTAGCCGGGTATTTTTTGAACCCACGCCTATTATGATACAAAAGGATTAGAGTGGACCTAGATTCAAAAATCTCAAGATGTATGTAGTCGCATGTCGAGATCGGGTGAAAAATAGAGATGAACAAGATGCAATTTATCACAACTTAGACTTGTACATGCATGCTAGAGACCTTTTGGTAATGAGTTTGTTATTAGAACAAGAAAGACTAAACCTCCGTGTTACCCTTACTATAATTAGCGCATTGAAATTATTATATATGTTTGGTTAAAAATAGGAAATGTTCAACTAATAATTTATTTATATTAATCAGAGCTGAATGGTGTAGATGTTTGGTCTAAGATTAAGTTTGCAAAAGTTTGCATGGAGGGTTCTCAACCTAAATATGTAAAGGTAATCCTCTATTGTGGAAAGGAATTGGAGTATTTTTGAGAATGTGTTACTAGAGTAATTGGCATGTACTGAATTCCAGGTCTTTAGACTTTACAACATTTCTCCTTAATGTAAACTTAGATTCTTAAACTAAAACATTGAGATATAATCATGAAAACTATTTGTTTTTTCAAATTCATAGTGTGAGGAGAAATAGGTCGACCATCAATGCCAATGGCTCGTGTACATTAAGTACAACCGAACCTTGATTAAAAGATACGCCAATAATACAACATCGATCCTAGCTATCTGAAAGATAGGGATGATAAGAACGAATGGTTGATGGGAAGAATGGAAGATGAAGGTGTCGTAGAAAGATGATTCGTGCTTCCGAGGGTGATGATTTAACATGGGTGATGTTGCAAGAGCTAGTGGAGCTGAGGAGCTTAGGGTTTGCAAGAGCTAAAGCAACCAAAACACCAACACCAAAACCAAACTCAAGACCATCTAGCTCTAAACATACTCCTACTCTTGCTTTGATTAATGAAGACTAAGAGATGATCTAGTCCATTCAGAGAGGAAGATGAAGAAGAGGGGGGGATTTGGAAGGACATGATGGGGATGATATTGATGACGATTTTTTGATTTAGATTTAGACGCAGATACACGGAAATTGCTTATTTTTTCTTAGGACTTTGAATTTTGTGATGATAGGAAACACTAATGATGTTTGTTATTTTGTTTTGGAACTTTGAATGTTTGGATGATGGGAGCACTATTAATGTTTGATATTCTTTACTTTATTATATTTTATTATTTGATGAAAATTATAGACAATATTTAGTTAGATATATAATTTTTATTTGTATTAGATAGGCGCCTCAACAAAAAGCTCGCGCCTCAAATGTGCCTTGCGCCTCGATGCGCCTTGCGCCTTAAATAACTATGCCATGTCCCATGTCCCATTTTTATGAAGGGGACCCACCCTCTTCAGATAGCAATCATCCACTCTACTTGAATCAATCGCACTTCATCGCCTCTTCATAAGTGGATGGCTCTTCACCGACCAAGGATATCTCGCTACACTCAAGGCATATGCAAACTGCATCGCCACCATATTTCTGTGGTGGCTTAATAGTCCTCTTCTCTCCATCTCTAGCAATAAAACACTTTTACACTAGAACTGTCGTAGGAATACTCACATCCGACTAGAATCAAATGTTCAAACCTACATGTTTATCAACTCTCCGCACCAACACTTTCAGAGTCTTTAGAGCTAAGACTCGGTATCATGGAAGTCCTTACCAAAAAATCACATCTCTTGCTAATTACCAATTTCGTTTCCTGACACCACAATTTATAAATTCTTTCACACTAGATCTATAACCAAGAAATATACACTTCATTGATCTAGATTCTAACTTCCCATTATCAACATGGGCATATGCAGGGCATTCAAAAATTTTCAAATCAATAAGTAGTGTGGACTACTGCACCATACCTTCGAGAGTCTTCTCTATAGCGACCGAGGGAGAACACTGACAAATAACATGCGTTGGACGCTAAGTCATCTAAAAAGACTTTGATAATCGAGCATTAGAGTACGATCCGACCTTCTCCATCAAAGTTCTATTCATACACTCCGCCACACCATTCCTCATTGCGGAGTGATGACGATCCTGCACGGCCCAACAATTCCTTTCTTGCAAAGACTGTTAAACTCTTCAGAACAAAACTCTAACCCATTATTAGTGCAAAGACACTTCACTTTCCTCCCTGTTTGCTTCTCAATCATTGTCTTCCAATCCTTGAATGTTGAAAACACATCACTTTTTTGTTTCATGTAGAATACCCATACCTTATGTGAGTAATCATCAATGATTGTCAACATATAAGTAGTACCTCCCGTAGAAGAGACTTTTGTAAGTCCCCAAAGGTCTGAATGTAGATAGTCAAGCGGCCTCTTTGATTTATGAATTCATGAAGAGAATCTAACGCGCTTCTATTTCCCAAAAACCCAGTGCTCACAAAATTGCAACTTACTTGTTTTCTACCCATCTAGAAGTCCTCTTCTACTAAACTCTGCCATACCGTTTTCACTCATGTGCCAGAGCTTCATAATATCATCCTTTGACAATGAACAAGATGCAACAGCAGCATCTCCTGCAACAATGGAACCCCGCAGAACATATAACATGGCTGTCTTTTGATGATCCTTCATCACAACCAAGGCTCCTTTACTAATCTTCAAAACTCCACGTTCACCAGTGTACTTGTACCCTTTTGCGTCAAGAGTACTTTATGCACAAACATTTTAATGCGAACTCTCCTAATACCTGCTACCTTACAAAATGCACTGCTACTCCATCAAAACCGAGACCTTTACGCATTGTGTCTCAGATGTAGAGAACCACCCGATTAGGGAGTCATGAAACGTACAACCAAAATCTAAAAATCCACTCTCACCAAATCTCAAATTAGCATCCGACGCAACCGTATGCCCTCCATTAGTCCTCACCTTACTTCCACAATTAGCTTCACTAGATTTCCAAGGATTTATCTCCCTCGCTTGTTCCCCAAATTTCTTCCTCCCTCCTATTATGCGCTTTGAAACACTCATTCTCGATGTAACCCTTTTCTCGTAGTAACTGGCAGATTTTATTCACTCCTCGGATTTCTCACCTTTCCCTTCGTTCTCTTCACTAGAATTATTCTCACAGACAAACAAAGTATATATCTCCATGTGCTTCATGTCCTACAATTAATTGCTTCATTTTATCCTTAGAAAATAGAGCCTCATAGACTTCATATAGGGTTAGGTTATCACGACTATATAAAATCGTATCTCTGAAAGTCGCATACGAATTAGGAAGCGACTTATTCATATTTAACATCCAAAGTTTCCCGTGATTTGTGACAATTTCTTTAAAGGTCGAAGATGTTTCTTCTTAAAGACCATACTGGTAAGAATACAATCACGCTTCAAATGCAACTTACTGTAAGACTTTTTGTCATGCACAACTCTTCCAAATTTTCCGCCATAACAGATCTAGTCTTCCTTGTAATGTCTTCATAACTGAATCTGATAAATGAAGGTGAATCTAAGATAAGGCTTTACAATCCCACGCTTCTCCTATTTTGTCAACGATGACGGCATCTTATCAAGCCCTAGCAATGCTTCATCCAGATCCATCTGTGCGAGCACAATGCGCATCTTAACTTGCCACAACGAAAATCTGGTACTACGATCCAATAAGGGAATTTCGAATTTCATGGTTGCCATTGATAAGATCGAAAAAACCTAATGACTATGATACGACTTGTTATGATCAATGACACAATAAAGGAAAAACACAAGATTTATATGGAAACCCTTGCGGGAAAAAACCATGGGCAAAGGAGAAAGCTTCACTATCAATTTGAGAGAGATTACAAAAATATAGCGAAATAGGGAAATAAACCCTAGTATATTGATTTGACGAAAATACCCGAGTAGGAAGGTCCATACCGCTGGGCAAACCTCGCATTCCCTCGGGATCAACAGGTACCGCCTAACGCTCAGCCCTCCGTTAGCACAATGCATCCCTAATTTTTTCTCAACTTTTTCTTTTTACAAAAGTCACACTGCGGGCCTTCAGGTCAAACATAAGCCTAAAACCAAATTCGATCACAAAATCAACAGCATATATGAGTGAAATCATAGCCTTACCTGGGGCATAGTGAAACCACATCAGGCCCTCCTGCTAGTTTTGAGGGAGTCCAGGATCAAAGATGATTTGGATAAAAGTGCGGTGATTGGATTCAAAGAAAAGAAGTAATGGGGCTTTTTAAGAAAGTGTTCGTAAATTCTTAATTTAAGAGTTTGGTTTCATTCCAAGAAAGCCTAGTGGAGTTGGAAGTTGAAAGATTTAATAGACAGCAGCAGGCAGGGTGGAAGGAAACATACAGTATTTATTCAAGGGAGGTAACCTAACTGATAAAGAGCAAGCACTCCACTCTCCACTCTCAACTCTCCAGCCTTGTCATGTACTCAAAAATTCAGTACATGGATTTTGAGGAATATAACTACTTCTCTTTGAATTTGAAATTTCTTACGATAAAATTCGTGCTACCCCCATTAATGGAGGGGATACTTTATCGAAAGGAACTTCCTTAGAAGGAAAACAGCGGGGGTATTCATCAAACCTTTCTAAAAAGAGAGCATATAAAAGAGAAATGGTGATAAAACTCACCCTAATTTTCAGTTGGGGTGACTGGAGAGGTGAGAAAAAAGAGGGTATTATTTAGGGCAAGGAAGAACTAATTCTCATTTTCAAGCCATTAGTTTTATATGGGAATGGGCCTCATTTTGGTGATTTTTCCATTAGGCATCCAGAAGTGAGGGATCTGCCTAATAATAGATGTTTGAACTTGCTCTGGAAAATCCATAATCGCCATTTCTAAGTGCAAAACCCCCATTTGATTTGAACACAAGTAAGTGAGTACTGTAGGAATAGTTTAGTTGATTCATGAACTGAAGAGTTGAGAAAGTTGTTGAGTGTTAGTAATTAGAAAAAGGAATGGTGGGAGAAGTAGAACCTGGAGACTGTGGCGTTTGATGTGTTTCCAGATTTTCTTGACAGCAAGGGAGTGAGAAGCTTGAGGAACAACTCCCAGAAACTTGACTAGTTCAGAGGATACTGGAGGAACCGGCTTCGTTGTGCCACCACCCTTCCTTCCCCTTCCCACTTTATTTACAATCTAATAAACCGTTCTCAACGGACTCGAACTCGTACCCTCGCCTTCCTTTTCTCTCTCTGATAAAAATATTGAGCAATCAATCTCTTATATAAGCTAATTTATAAGAGCAACCTGAATGCAGAATAAAAACGACAAGCTGAACGTCATTTTACGATCCCGAACATTGCTTAAGACTAACAAATGCTTATTTCCAACGAGGTACAAAATAAAGGGTTATTTATAATTCAATATGCTTTCATCATAGCAAATATAATTAAACTTATCAAATACGGATTTAAATATAAATGGGGCTGGCTTTAACAAAGAAGCCACCAACCGCTATTTCAGAACCTCTTCATTCTCTCTTCAAAAACAACATGCCACCCCCAAAACCTCGGAATTCGTGATTTGCCATCTCTAATACCACCTCTCTGCTTAACCTCGGGTTTTTATCGCATGAGGACGACACTCTTCGACAAGAACTCCCGCCGTGAAAGGTTTAACGTAGTGAAATTGTTTAACCCTCTTTTCCTATCGTTAGCCTTGTTGAACGTTATAACATATAAGGTTAGTGCTTATAACGTGAAGAAATTATTCTCATCGTGATTCAAACTTGGAACCCCTTTTCTTTTTATCCCCTCGCCTTATTGAGATATTGAGTTATAAGCTAAATTATAATGTAATAAATTATTCTCTTATGCTTTATCATATGAGCTAGGTTTCATCTTCAATGTCTTAAACTTTTAGGAAGGTTTCACTCCGTTTTCCCAAAATAGCACTTCAAAAGAAAGGGGCGTATTTGGAAACTGTTTTTAAGAATCTCAAAATTATGTTTAAATAATATTTTAATAGAAAAACGGTTGCATTATGTTTGGTTAGAGGAAAAAAACGGACAGAATGAATATAGAAAAAAATAAAGGTTGAAGAAAAAGGAAAATTCAATTCAATTCAATATTATAAATAAATAATTTTAAAATATGAAACTTTGTAAGTGGTTTGATTTGATATTTAGTTTTCTTGAGAATTTTCAATATACAATTAAATATAAGAGAATCATATTTCTTCTTCCAAAAAAAAAGGAAAATCATATTTCTCCTTTCAAAAAAAAAAAAGAAAAAGAAAAAGTATTTCTTATCATTTTTTATTTACTAAACATAACCTAATTTATTATGGAAATAAGTCATTTTTTTTAATATATTCTAGTTTTAAGGTACAAACCTGGGACCCATTCTTTATGTCATTTTGCCTATTTTATAATGGCATTACATTGGATTTGGAAGAATCTAACGGAGTCACATCGCAAGACAGCCATCCCTATAACCGCTAAACGACACCTCAACGACAAAAATCGATTCCAATCCGGAGGCAAGATCGTGACAAGAAAACGATATCCAGTGGTTTTAATACAGATATTGACAACTTCGAGAGAGAACTAAGAGCACAGAAATACGGCGGCTGCTACTTTTTCTCTCAATCCTATATTCCATCCCATATTTGCTAAAAGCTTTAATTATATTTTTTAATAAAAAACATCAATTATTAAAACGGGAGACCCCATTTTGGCACCTACCATCAAGAAACACCGCTCGGGGGTGCCAAACACTACTTAGATCGCGAAATGACATTTGACATCCCATTTTTGGCAACTCCCATTGGAGTTGCTCTTAGATAAGATGGGCTAAAATAAGTCATTTTTTAATTATATATCTTAATTATTATATTTCTTTAAAAGTAATTATATATAGTGATTTATTTAAAATGATTATAAAAAAAATTATTTTAAATTTTAAAAAACACACAAAATTTGACATTGAAAATTCTTAAACATAACTTTTGTTCTACAAAATATTTTTTAAAATAGAAAAAAATAAAATAAAAAGACTCCCTTCTTTCCTGTAAAACTGTTATCTCGTAAAGTATCACAGAACTATTTTCTTCAAAAACTTTAAAAAAGATAAAAGAAAAACTGCCACCTATATATATATATATATATATATATATATATATATATATATATATATATATACATACGATGAAATATGTCTTTTTGAAAAGTTGAAATAGAAATGTAGGGTGTGAATAACATTTGAAAATGTTGTAGTTAGAAAATTTGTGAAAAAAATATAAGGAAAAGGAAAAAAAAAGGGTTAATAAATTATAATTTTAATTCTATATGAAATTTTATTTTATTTTAGATTTTTTATATTATAATCAAACACAAGAAATTCAAGGGTTGTTTGGTTACAGTTTTTGAAAATTGTTTTATGTTCTAAAATACAAAGAAAATAGGAAAATAGAGAGAACACGTGTGGTTCCCAATTTTATTCTAAGAAAATAACACATTCAACATTAAATTAAGTTAATAAGAACACTTTTCAAAGAATACAATTGTAATATTTTTTGTGTTTTCAAATCAGTTTTTAAAAACAGGAACCAAACATACTATCAATTTCCTTTACTTTTCTAGAACCAAACAGGGCATCAATTTCCTTTACTTTCTGAACCAAACCAAGACCCTTTGAGAAATGAAAGTCACCTTAGTCTCTCTCATATTAGGCTTATGACGTGTAAAAATAGGTGGATACTTTATGTTTTCCTTTTCCATCACTCTCATATTAAAGCAAGGGGGTGTTTGATATATTGGAATGAATAAATTTTTTTTTTCCATTCTTATTTCTTATGGAATGGAATCAATAATTATATTTCATTAATAGTGTTTGGATTAGTTTAATAATTATACATGAGAATGATTGTTTATTTTCATTTAATTGTTTGGTAATAATAGGAATTAGAATGAAAAAGAAATAAATTGACAGTCATACCCTATCACATGATTTTAAGTAATTTTTATTTGATTTTAAATAATAAACTTCCATAGGTTTTTTTTTTACTAAATACTAAGATTAAACAAACAATATATAATTTAAAAATAACCATACAAAATCATACAACTCTACAAATATTTAATCATTCCTTTCATAAAAAATATTATCTATATATATATATCCCTAAAATATATCAATATTCAATTAATTATACCAAACAATAAGAAGTTCATATGACAATATCTAATAAAATCTAAAACTAGTATTTTCACCAAAATTAAGTCTATCAAACAATAAGAAGATTGTATGAAATCGGTAAAATGTTCATGGGGCTTAAAGAAGTTGTTTCACCATTCAATCTTGAGATCTCCCCCTAAATTGAATAGAAGTTTGACTTTAATTAGGTAATTTAGGCTTAGCTTCAATTCGTCCAATCTACTAAAATTGAAAGGTTTTTCCAATTCACCAACAACTTTATCTTATCTTTCTGTTTGTTGATTAAAGTTGGTAACAAGGCTCTCCAATGTATCGCGACGCCTGTCATCACATCAATTAAAGTCGTGGTTATCATTCTTTGCTGCTCTTTTTCCTATGAGATTGTGATTCACTCAATTATATTTTGAGTAGACGGTTAGAAGTCGTGAATCGAGTCGAAGCATCATGAAGTCGCTTCTGACGCTCGACTCGTTAAACTCGTCAACTCATTGAGTTGCAGCTTAACGAAATGGTACCAATATCATTTCGAGGCTCGTAGTTGAATGAGCCAGCTCGAGCACCTCAAACTCCGCTTGTCACCGTGGAACAAAGCTCGTGAATAGGCTCGTGAGCAAGCTCTGCTAACCAGCTCGTGAACAGCTCGGTGGAACCAAGCTCGTGAATGTGCTCAGAACACGGGAGAAGGCTTGATGCACAACAAATTTTCCTACAAATGAACATGATGAATATTTTAACTTCTAACTTCAATCAAGTTAATTGAATTTTTATTTGCCTTTATCTTTTTAATTTAGTTTATGTCGGGCTATTTAGATGAACATTTTCTTTAATTCCTCGAACATCATTTCGAGGTTTCAGAAGTTAAACGAGCCAGCCTGAAAATTCTCAAACTCCAAATTTCGTCGCCAGAAATAAGCTCCTCGTGAACGTGCCTCGTGACAGGGCTCACAGCCAGCCTCATTTAACCAGCCAGCAATGTGCCTCGCAACTGTGCCCGTGAATGTTCGCGACCAAGCCTCGTGAACAGCTTGTAAGTTAAACGAGCCGAGCCCGAGCACCCTCAAACTCTAATTGTCACCAGAAACGTGCTCGTGAATAAGCTCGAGCCTACTTCCTTTAGACCGGTCAGCCAAGCCCGCCTAATACTTCTACCGACTTACTTCTAAGTATACCCCTAAACGAAGTTGAATATGTTGGGATTTCTTCATAACTCATGCCAAAAAGCAACGAAAACATAAAAATTGCAAGAAAAATCCCACCCAAGGACCCTCCTCAGAAGATCAAAAATCAGCCAACAAAAGAAGGATCCCCAAGTTTTTTACCTACCAAAGATGAAAACCGGAAAGAATCCTTAAAAGGGTGGATTTGCAACAGCTCGAAACGAACCAAGTCCTAGGTTTATCTCTAAACGGTATCCACACGAAAGGAGACGTAGAAAACCTCCAAGGAAACGGGTATGAGAAGGATCCAAGTGCTAGCAAGGACTTATTACTACCTAAATAGTGCTATTTCATACCCTTAACACTCCAAGTTTTAAGCACTTTTTGTGTAGTAGTTAGCTTAATTGACCCAGTTGACATGTTAAGTGACCTAAGAAGGCTAGCTAATCAATTCTCAGGGCAAGTTTTGTCGTTTCGTGCTATATATCTCAAGATAGGATGTAAATGGCATGAAGAGATTAATTGGAACTCAGAGTTGCATAACTAGAAGGCAGGCAGGAAAGAAAGAACAATTTCGCAAGGGTTGAGAAATTTCGCAGGGCTGTGAAATTTCGCATCCTAAGAGTTCTTCGAACGTGAAATTTCCTCGTAATTCCTCATCCTCCTTCTTTTTTACTTTTGTATTTCTTTTGTTGTTCTTACCAATTTACCCTCATGTAATAGAGTTTATTTGTATCTTTTGGTAATTTGTAAAGGGTTCGTGTTATAAAACACTCGAAAAGACTTTTTGTAATGATTCTGCTTCATTTTTCAAGAATCTCAGAGCATAAGCTTTCAGATTTTCTCATTTTCTCTCTTCTCTTTCTTGGCAGCCAAACAACCTCTTAAAAGAGGAGGAGCGGCTAAAATCTTAGTTTCCTTGGAGTCAAGAAAACTAGGTGAAGGTTTCGGATGAAAAAGTGTGGGTTTTCCATGTTTTAACGGAGGTATTTTCCACCATTAATGGTTTATTTTCAAACTTTAGTTTTAATCCCTTCGGGTTACCTTGAATGATCCGTATTTGATGTGCTTTGCTTCATCGTGATGCTAATTCGTGCCACAAAGAGGTGCCGAATCAAATAATATTTATATCATAAATTTCTTCACCGCGTAGTCAAGCTAATGTGGTAATATACGCGCCGGTCGAACTCGTGGATGGGTTTTCAGACAAATGAGTTGCGTTGAGTTCAAAACCAGAATTAAATTTGATTTTCGTGTTTTGGTAAAACAGGAGCCGACGGTTCACGTGACCGAAACTAAAATAAGAAAAATATATAAATTAACCCCTCATGTTCAAGCCACCGGGGTTTAGGGTTTCCGGCTACAAACTAACATGTCCCTGTCTTCTTTCCTGAAGGCCGGGAGGATGACATATAGTCATTTCTAACCCGACTTCATCGCCATTTTTAAAACCTAGACCCTAAGAGTTTTCCTCAGGAAAGATGACATTTGATTAGGCATAAATGTCCTTAGTGCTGAAAAACACATCTAAAAAACACTCAATCCTACGATAACTAATAGGAGATAACTAATCAAGCCTCAGTGATTCATGAGGTGCATCCAACAACCCAAAAGCTCACAACACACGTTGGTGGAGAGCATGCCTAAGAGATTTTAACCTATTGTGAAAAGCAGGAGCGTAAACAACCATAAATGCATGCGTTAAAAACAAGGGAATCGTGAGTTACCTCCCCACCCTAGCCAACAACCCTCAAGGAGGAAAGAGGTTCAGTTTAAACCATCCTCCGATTGTCATCCCTGTGAGAGGGAGTGCCTGTACCAGAAATGAGAGAAAAGGAAAAAGAAATGGGAGAGTGTTTAAGCCGCTCGAGAAATCGCTCGCCTCAGCTTCTCTATCACGAATTGATCGATTAGTTACAAACCTCGACTCTTAGCTTATATACGCCAGAGCAAGGGAAATTACAAAAAACTCGAAACTAAAGCTGGCTTACAAGGGTTAATATCTAAGAAACCAAAATTGTAGCAAAAACAAAGCGTGAATGCAGGAGAACACCATTACTAGCACTGCTCATCATCGCTACTGCTCCATTGCTCCCCTCGGCCGCTACTATTCCCACAGACTATTCCATTTCTTCTCGCTTTGATATTCTTCATTCCCGCTTGTCGAAATTGATAGAAAACCATATGAAATTTGATGGAAATCAACCTGACTTTCAGCCATGATTAATTGACATGACGCATTTGGCTTCCAACCCGCAGAAACTACAAAACAAAGATCTAATGTGATCAAGTACAATAGTGGACCCGAACATGTCAATTAGGTTAATTATAATAAATAGCGACACAAAAAGCGCCAAAACCTATTAAAAATAGGTTCAAAATAGCGCCTGGGCACCAATCACACCCCCAACCTATACGTAACACCCTAAAATATACTCCTTGCATTGCTTTCGACATGTTTAGTGGTATTTTTGTAAGATAATTTGACTGCTTGAGATTTAATGCGAAATATTGAACGGGACTCCTGAAATTTACAAGATTAAGGATAAAATTGTAAATCGGTCTAAAGAGGACCCTTAAAAGCCATGGATTAAGAAAATTGGGGCCAAAATGAAATAAAGGAAAGTGTATTCATAAATATGAGTTACTGGGGCTTAAAAGCTAAATAAACAACTTAACCCAAAATGGGTTTCAGGGCCAAACAAGGCCTAAGAAAATCTGGATTTAAAGACCAAATCGGGTCTCATTTTGTGGGAGGAACGTGAAAGAGAGAGTTAAGCACAGGGCGAAGGAGAGCCAAGCCAAAAGGTATGGAAACTCACCTCGATTATGAATTCTATGTGATTATGTATGAATTTCCATGCTTGGTTGGTTAGTAGTTGTCCCCAAACATGGGGTTTTGCTAGGGTTTCATCTTAACCCAAAAATGATAGCAAGTAAGGTGGGTAAAGCCCCATATGGCACAAGAAGCTCATGAAATCCTCTCTTTGAGGATGAATCCATGGTTAATGGAGAGTAATGGAGTTGGGGGTTTAGAACAAACCCTAACTAATCCTCATGTTTGTTTGTGTATGGTTATAACCCATATTAGAAGGGTTTTGGAAGAAATTGCGATGGATTGTTGAAGAAATATATGAAATTGAAAGAGGAATTGAATAGAAAATGTATCTCCAAGGTGAATTTGGAATCGCTTTTGATGTGTGTTTGAAGTGTGTAAGGGATTGGGATCAAAGTATGGAAAATGTGAGAAACACACATTATGGGAACTAGACTTGTACTGCAATAAGTTGAACTTGTACTGGTACAACTTCGGTTCTGTCATTTGGTTGTATTGTACCTACAACTTGAGCTTGTACCGGTACAACTTGTTCCTGTTTTCCATTCGACCAGCCAGATTTCTACTATAACTCGCTTCATTTCTTATCCGATTTGAGTGATTCAAGTGACCCACTTAAAATAGACTCATGAGAACAAACCATATTTAATATGTATCTCCAAATTCTGACTTAGATAGCCCAAAAATTCACTAAAGGGGGCTATGTGTGTCTACTTCCTGCACCCGCTGAACATAGAGAAGTCCCAGTCGTTTTTGACGTGACTCGAGTTCCTGTCTCGACCAAGTGATTCCAATTGGAATAGAACCCTTAGCACCTTAGATTTAAAGGAGCACAAAGAAACAGTGTCAAATATGGAGACAAGGCACTGGAAAAATTAATATTTCAAACTATCCCCAGAAAAACTCCAGAACCGACTAGTTGGCATGAAAATGCCATAACTCGGGCTCGACGATCCGATCGGGATTGATCCAATTCCTACAGAAAACATTCATCGAGGAATAAGAATCCATGAATAAGGTGTGATTACGTATGCATCATACTCCACTGCGATAAGGAATGATGATCCGTCATGAACACCTAAGAGGGTAAGAACGCCTCTATTATATGATAGTGTTACCGACCTCATGTAATTGTAAACCACCTAAGACCGCTATTAAAATGACACAAGATTACCGTCTCGAATAGTACTTCTACATTCTATTAGTGCTTCGCACTCCTCGGGTCCTGATTAGTACTTACATTTTGATTAGTACTTCTATGACTTCCCGATTAGTGCTCCCAGACTTCGATTAGCAATTTCTGTTATTTCTTGATTAAAGGTTCTGACTCTCGATTAGTACTTCTGCATTTCCTCGACATGGCTAAGACTCCCGCTCGATTAATGGCACTTCAAGACTCGCTCGACAAGGCCACAGCATTCGTCCCGTTATAAGCAAGGCACTCCCGACCGAATTAATGCTACGACACTTCCGCACTATACAAGATCTCTGCATCATCATGGCCGTGGTCTTACCTATCTCGTGACATCGGCCCAGGTGTCAAACATTTATATGATACCGATTAAGTTCCCAGGAGGCACCTAAGGCAATTCGTGATCCGAAATGTTCCAGCATTCACGTACCCCGTATCCGAAAAATGTTCAGAGCACATACCGGCAATTCCCGTGATTCAAATGTTCAGAAGCACCTACTCTGCAATCCTCGTATTCAGATAAGTCCCTTAGCATCTACGGTACCCCAGATCCGATAAGTCCCTGGCTCTCCGTGATAAGTCCTCGCAGTACCTGGCGTGTACCCTCGTATTTGATAAGTTCAGACCGCATAAGTCCCGTAGCACTCCACGGTACCCGTATTTGATAAGTTCCTGTCTCAGATAAGTCCCGGGCAGTACCCACGGTACCCCAGATCCGATAAGTTCCGTCTCTCAGATAAGTCCTCAGTACGACGGCACCCCGCATCCGATGTCCCGCCAGACTAACAAGTCCCGTAGCACCACGTACCCCCAGATCCGATAAGTCCCAGATCCGATAAGTCCGTGAAGCATCTACGGTACCCAGATTTGATAAGTCCCAGATCCGATAAGTCCCATGGGCACCTACTCGTACTCCCAGATCCGATAAGTCCCGTAGCACGGCGGGGTACTCCCGTATCCGATAAGTCCTCAAGCTCGGCTAAGTCCTCAGATTCAATAAGTCCTCAGATTCGACTGCTCTATAGTACCTACTGCACTCTCAGATTTGATTAAGTTCTCGTCTCGTATCTGATCCGTTTCTATAGTGCCCACGGTACTCCCATCCGAATAAGTTCTCACTCAGATTCATCTGCTTAGTACCCGTTTCGCAATTCTATTTCACAAGTCTCTCGTCAGATCCGACTGCTCGTAGTACCCACGTACCCTATATTTGATTGTTCCTCGTCCTCAGATTTGATCCTGGCTCAGTACCTCCACTTGTACTCCCGTATCTTTACAAGTCCCGTCTCCTGATACACTCGTAGTATCTACTCGGTACTTCAGATTCAATTAAGTTCCTAAGTACCTATCACCCTTCACACTCGATTAAGTTCTTTGCCTCTCGATTTAGTTCCTCAGGCACCACTAAAATTTGTATCTCAGAGGCTCTAGGTACTTACGAGTACTCCCGTATCCGTAAAATAAGTATAAGTCCTGTATAAGCTCTATAGTACTTACGAGTACTCTTGTATCCGTAAAATAAGTATAAGTCCTGTATAAGCTCTATAGTACTTATGAGTACTCCTGTATCCGTAAAATGCGATAAGTCCCATGTTCTCCGTAGTACCTACGAGTACTCCGTGATAAGAATAAGTTCAGATCTCAGGTACCTACTTCGTACTCCGAATAAGTTAAACTCCCTAGCATAAGAATAAGTTCTGTAACTCCTACGGGAGTCCCGTATGAACATAAGCCTGTCATAAGCATAAATGCTTATATAAGTCCATGATATGAATGCATGAGATTTCTGATATCTGTTATGGTTATACACTTATTATAATTGTGTATATGTGCATGTGTCGTATATGAAATGTTTTCCCACTAAGCGTGAAAAGCTTAGCACAGTTTTTAATCCGTGTGAATACAAAGAGAAGACATCAAAGAAACATCCGTGATAATTGGCCAACACACGTGAAGGGTTCACTACATGGTTCTCAGGCTCTCGATTTGTAAATGTAAAAGCTTAGTTTTGTATATGTAAATGTAATCTCAGCTGAGGCGTGTCTAGATTTTTGACGGACACCACCCTGGTTTGCCTTTCTTTTGATTTATATATAATATTTTAATTCATATAAGATGCGGGCCATGTACCCACAAAAATTCTGACGGCTTTAAAAAAAAAAAAAAAAATCATTAGGTAAAAAGTCCCAGTATTTGGTCTCGCTGCTTCGAAATCTGGCGTGACACTATACATTGCTAGTCCCTTAGCAATACAAAGTTAAGAAAATAATAAAATTTTTAAAAAAAAAACATATAAAACTATAACAAAATTATGTTACAAGGTTGCAGTCAGTGCTGTTTCAAGAAGTACTGCCTAACCCTAAGTAAGAATCATCCTCAAGCCTTTTCCAATAACTATCTCAGAGAATGAATGCCATACAAAATTGAGTATCAAAAGAGATTCCATCCTGAATCAACCAGAAACTCACCTGTGTCTAAGTGTCTGTTTGATCGCTTCAACAATAAACTCCGCCAAACTGCGACTCTCCCCCCCCTACCAAATCCACCGCCTCCACTAGCTCCACTAACCAACCTTAAATAGACAGGACCCACCCTATTCCACAACTCTTTCAGGTTGTAAGGGTCGAGGAATCGACCCCACCAAAGTCCATAACGTAGGATTCACCGACGACTCTTCAAATCCAATTAAGCCATAGGCACCAAGTCACAGGATCTTTCGACCACTAACTCTTCAGCTCAACCCGACCCAAATGATTTCGAAACCCAAGCACCTACAACTGCTAAACTCCACCCATCCACCCGTATTTAGCACTAAGCTCTGGCTCCCAACCACCGCTTAGTGGCACCGGCTTTTAAAGGTTACCATATACCCCCTAACGCCTCTGTTTCAAGGTAAAGCTGCAATTTTTCTTTTTCTCTTCTTTACTTCAGCCACACATCGGGCCTTCTATTCAATGTTGGGTCCTTAACCTATTAAAGGTGGTCAACCCAACTAGGTATGTTATTGCAAGGCTTAGAGGTTAGCGCTTCTTTTTCGTAAGAAGAAGAAACCTCGATGCGCTGCAAGCTTTATTAAAGGTGAAGGAAAAGGTTAAACAGAATAAGAATTCAACTAATCATTCACTCAACTAGTACAGGATCAATCTAACAAAGACAGATCAGACAAAGTTTCAACTTTTCAAACTTGGTGTGATTAAGAAAAACCACAAAGTGGGCAATTTAGAAAAATTAACACAAAGGACAACCAAGAAGCCATTGAACATCACTAAATGGTCTCGCTTCAAAAATAAAAACAAAAATAATGTCACTTCCTTCACTAACTTTCCCCCAACCAAATGTCACATTATCCTGAATGGGTCTTGGATTGAAAATTTAGAGAAGGGAAGTGTTACCCTCCTTGATGAAATGTGCCTGGGGCCCCCTTTTTTTTTTTTTTTTTTTTTTTTTTTGATACAGAGAGATTTCGCAAGCCTACTCCACACCTTACTCACTCCGTTTGGGCTTCAAATAAACAAGTTAGGAGAAGAAAAGAGAAAAAAAGTGACCAGTTGGAGCATTTTTAAAATTACACATTCATAATAATTTCAAAAGTGTTCTTTCTGGCCATATTTAGATTCTACACTCTCTTAAGCTCAACTGGGTACTCAAAAACACCAAACTGAAATTTCTACGAAAAGCTATGAAATGAAACAAATACATAGAGCCATGTTATGAAATTTCTGCAAACCCGAAATTTCGCGTAAACACTGAAAATTTTTTTTTTCAATTTAAAAATTTTTTTAATATATATGAGAGAGACAGAAATTTTTTTTAAAATATATATAAATATATATATATATATATATATATATATATATATATATATATATATATATATATATATAAAAATAATAATAATAATAATAATAATAATATAACATAAAGACAAATAGTGCACAAGAGGACAATGAATTATTGTAAAGGCGACCGCAGCCATGGCATCTGTCAAGTTGCGAAATTTCGCAATTCTCATTTTATGCTCCAAAATTCAACTTAAACCCTAAAAAATAAACACACAAAAAATTAAGAAAATGCATAAAATTGGAAAATTAAGCTAAAAACAAATATTAACTAAAAAAATTAGAGAAAATCTAAGAAGCACAAATTAAAGAGAAATCAAAATAAAATAAAATGAAATGAAAACAAAAGCTGGAGATTGAGCACTCTAAAACATGTTCCTCAAGCCTTCGAGGTCGCTGAACCGGCGAGGCTTAGTGAAACGCCGAGGTTCGTACCTAAACTAACTAGCACCGAACCAACCACTATGCCATGCTACTACAAGCACTGCCAATGTCTTTGATGTAGTGGCATAGCTTGGTACAGCTGGCCACTAACTTTCGAGGTTTCAGGCGTGCAATGTAAATGGAATGACCTTGCTTTAGTGCTTCGTGTGTTGAGTGTGTCACAGTGTGGGCAAGATATACACCGGCGCAATATTTTGGGGGGTCATGCTGACTCGATTCAAATTTATGGGGATTGGCCAAGGATAGGCTTGGGTCCCTTCCACTCAAGCTTCCTTTCCATCGCTTCTCCCCGGGCCGAAGAATGGGGATTGCTTCATCTTGTCGTTTATACGCTTCCACTGCGGGTGTCAATCAGCACTCTTTCTCGACTCTCCTCCCTTCGGATGTGAGATGGATCATTTCAGATGTCAAATTCCTGATCAATTTTTCTTTGAAACACATCTAATTCCTCGCTTAGGAGCTCTATCGTGCCGGGCTCGATTGCCTGGACAAAGCCACGGCCTCGGCTTCATCTTTTGAAATTATCCACTAGTTTGCTCAAGTTCGCATTTCTCGATCAACTAGGAGAAATTAATTGTGGTGGTTGCAGGCGAGGAGTCGAGGTAAAATGTGGGAGAAGCAGTGAGGCATAAGTCGAGGGAACCGACAAGACCCGACCCGAAACCTCCAAGATTCCCGTGAACGCTTTAATGAAGTCTCTAATTGCATAATCCCTGTGGAATGTCCAATGAACCCAACTTATATATAAAAGATCCACAACCGCTCAAATCCACAACCGACCGATCTTAATTAGAGACTACAACCACAAACACACATGATAAAGACTCATATGAGTTCAATACTAAGATCGATATTCTAAGAGTGTTTCAATTTGTAGATACAATGAAAATACATAAGTCCACTAAAATAAAGGTAGATAGATAAGATAGAATATCGTAATCGCCAAGCAGAACGAGCGACGTAGTTCGGCACAGGCAGTCTCTACTGACTGCCCGGGGACCTAGAGAATCCGATTTAAAAACAATAAAAAGTGAGATAATAAATCTGAACAGTGACATAATTTATAAGGAAAATAATGTTTTTATTTAAAATTCCTTCTCTCAAGACCTCACGTCTAATTTCTTTTGTAAGGTTCCTTGGGAATCATTTCACAAAACCCAAACTTATACCCCAAGTCAACTGCAATTTAACCGACATCATTATCAAGAACCTTATGACCTCGAATTTATTCACAACATAAAAATTGGAGTATAAAATATATATAACCATCATGTCATAAAATAGTCTTGAAAAATACAATAACTAATATTGAAATGGTTATACCTTTTTACCTTTAATAATCGCGGCAACTAATAAACCTTCGGGTAAACCCGACATCACGACCGTGGAAACAATATATAACCGTTGGATGGAACCAACCTCACGACACCGTGGCAACTAATAAACCTTCGGGTAATCCCGACATCACGGCCGTGGAAATAATATATAACCGTTGGATGGTACCAACCTCACGACACCGTGGCAACTAATAAACCTTCGGGTAATCCCGACATCACGACCGTGGAAATAATATGTAACCGTTGGATGAAATCAACCTCACGACACCGCAACCAGTAATATGGGCATCGAATCGAAATCCCGCACCATATGGTACATCAACTTATAACAACAAGATCAGATCCTCCTCACATATACCTTCCAACGATACCGTATTATAATCATTTCGACAAAGTCTCAAAATTCATTTCTTAAATCAATAAATTTTCAAAGTGGTTTAAAACCTCAATCCATGCACCAAAATGTTTAAATACCACAAATTTATCCATGAACTCAGTAAAATTTCCAAATATTTAAAATGTTGACAAAATCCACATGAAATGATAACTTGTTTATATAAAAACAGATACTTATATTTATGCATAACCAACCATTCGATCAAATAATGTATATATATAAAATAATTTACCACCATTTATATCATAATAATACTCTAAATCATTTAAAGCATATAAACCACTACGTACTACGATGCTTAGTCTGGCTTCCTCAAGCAGATCGCCTAAGCTCAATGTGAGTGCCTGTAATAATATAAAAATACCATTTAGGCTTCAATAACTTAACCAAAGACATTGGGATGCCCCAAATGTCTTAGAATAATTTTTAGAACTATGAAACTATCTAAATTGGACCCCGATAGGTCCAATTATACAGTGTGCCCATGCACCCTGGTGGTATCTAAAATTGGGGCTTTTCACCCGGGAGGCTGGTTTTTCGAAATTGAACCTTCCAATAACTCATAAAAATGTCCACTAATTAATCCAACTTTAATTTTGCCTAATTTGACCAATCAAAAGTCCAATTTCGGTCCAAACCTTTTCGGTAATTACCCTAAATGACCCAAAAATGGAAAACTAACCAAACAACATCCAAAATTTACAAACTTTAATTCAAATCCTGAAAAGCCAAGAGACCAGAACACAGTAGTACCCTCTTTACCTTTGTCCAAAGGTTGCCGGTGGCCGAAAACTCGATCCAACAATGACCAAATTTGTTTTCACAGATCTTTCAAAACTGAGGAATTCGCGAAAAAGGACCACTTCGAATGAGTTCAGAGGGTCCAAAAAATGGGGAGGAGGTATGGGTCGGCCTGGAATGGCTGGAAAACACAAAACCGGCCGACTCCACCAGTGGCGCGATCGCGCCGTCGCTTTCTACCCGATTCAAGGTCCGACAAAGGGTTCGGCCGTGAAATTCGGGCCTGCAAGGCTTGTCCGGTGGTGGCTCTCCTCCGGTCGGCCAAGGCAGCAAAGGTGGTGGCCTGAACGCCTCCCACCCCGCCAAAACCCGTTTGGCCTAAAAACGGCTCAAACGACCAATGGGTCCACAGTGCTCAAATTTCTAGGGTTTTGAGCCGAAAAATGAGAGTTGTCGGGCTAGTATTCTATTCTGGGCACGCAAACTTAGGCTTATAGAGCCTAGGTCACTGTGCAAAAACCGAGGGCGCCTTAGACACCGATAAAATGACGTTGTTTGAACCCAGGCCATAACTTTTTATCCGTAAGTCGGATTTTGATGTTCAACCCGTCTATGAACTCGTATCGACGAGGCCTACGAATAGGTGTCTAAGTCAACCCAAAATTATTCATCATTGAAAAAGTCAACTTGGGCCCACATACTAATTGTTGGTCAAACTTGGTCAAACTTGGTCAAACGTTTTAAAATCCCAGATATTTGCGCCTGGGTCGTTACAACCTACCTCTCAAAGAAAAATTTCGTCCACGAAATTCGCACTGCATCATGCGGAAGAGACAGAGTGGACATTCTACCCTCGCATTCGTCCTCCCATTCCACTCTACAATTACTCCACTTTATGAGGATCCACATAAATGCCATCAGCGTAAAACCACATGTCCGAAATCCCACTCCTACTCAACCAAACTCACATTTGTCGAACTCAGATACAACTAGCGTTGCCTTAAAGTCTCGCAGTCACCAAACCCAAATGTATTCATGCTCCAACTCGCTTCTCGAGTACACCAAGATATCGCCGATGAAGACAATGACAAACCGATTCTAAGTATGACTAAGACCCGCTCATCAAATCCATGAAAGTCAGCTGGGCATTGGTGAGTCCTGGAAGACATCACTGAAACTCATAATGCCCATATCTCGCCCCGACGCCGCCTGGAATGTCCGATTCCCTAATCCTTAACTGATGGTACCCTGACCTCAAGTCAATCTTGGAGAACACTTTTGCACCCTGGAGCTGATCAAATAGATCATCAATCCGAGGCAAAGGATATTTGTTTCGAATGGTGACCTTATTCAACTGTCTGTAGTCTATACACAACCTCCAAGTACCATCCTTCTTCTTCACAAATAACACCGGCGCTCCCCAAGGTGAAATACTGGGCCTAATACATCCCCCCATCCACTAGGGTCTCTGCTGCTGAGTCTTCAACTCTTCAACTCAAATCTAAGGCCATTCTATAAGGTAAAGAAATAGAGTCAGACAAGACTAAATCAATGGGAAAATCTATTTCTCGTTTTGGAGGTAAACTTGGAAGATCGTCAGAAAACACGTCCAGAAAGTCCCTCACTACTGGTACATCCTCTAATCCCACTTCGCTACTACAAGTGTCAACTACACGAGCTAGATACCCCTTACAACCTTTTTGGAGTAAACATCTAGCAGAGATGGCAGAATCATCCCGTGTTCGCCGCTTTCCATAAGACTACTACTAGAACCTGGCCGGCCTAAATATCACCTCCTTATGGAAACAATCCATCGGGAAGCATAGTTTGAAGCAAGCCAATCCATCCTAAGAATCACATCCAACCCTCGAGATCTATTATCAACCGCTCCATAATCCTGGCCCTCAATAGAAAAACAAGCTACTCCTTAAAACATCCGACTAGGCATGTAAACTCTCCCGCGTGGCAATCTCCAAACCACATCCCAAAGGAACTGGAGTCATCCTGACTCGTGCAACATACCCACGTGAAATAAAAGAGTGTGTAGCCCCTGGGTCAATGAGTACACGTGCATCGTCACCAAAAAAATGGGAGCAACGCACTGCCACAACTTCTGGGGTGGACTGCACTTCGCCTAACAAAGATAAACTCATTTCTGGGCAGTGGTCGTCCTCTCGTCTCCTCGCCTAGCCGGGTATTGCATCGCTTGTCCCGCAAAGGAACCACCCGAGGTCCCGCCCGTCTGTGCATCCAAATTCCTCCATGCCTACTAGCCTACTGAATCGAGCACCCGATCCCAAGACTCTAGTCCGACCGATCCTCGATAGGGCAAATTCCTCCCGAAATGTCCTGGTCCGCCCGCACCGAAGTATATTACACATTCCACCGGCATGATCCATCATGAATCTTGCCGCAAACACCACAAGTCGAACGGGAATCGCCTCGGCCTGCAGATCTCTGAAAATGGCTACTGCCACTACTCATCAACTGAAATCCAGAACCATGTGTATGTCCACCTCTCCAAACCCGCTACCACGCGACCATCGCTTCCGCACTCCACCGGATCCCACCACCGGTTGATCCGCACTGAAACTACCCCTCTTAGATGATCCCCGATCAATTCCCAAGACAATCCATCTTATGATCGACGCTTTAGTCCCGCGTATCGTGGTCTCCGTCCACCTTAGAGCAAATGGCCTCTCATCGATCGATACGTGGATGATCGAACCCGAGAGGCTCAAAGCATTCCGGCCACTAATCCATCGGTGACACCCCTTTCTCGTCGAATTTGTCCGCAAACCAAATCGGGGACAAACCCATACTTCTCCTGAACTACACTCGTACTTAAAACCCGTCATGCCACTCGAGTGAGCGCCCCAAACTCTAGCCTCTAGTCTCAACAAAGGTCGGGGCAAAACTCAAAGGTGAAAAGCAAATTTAACTCCAGGCCCGCGTGACGCCTCTCAGTCTTCATACGCCCACCACTTCCTTGCACTACCCCTAGCAGAAACTGGCTATCCTGACTCTATCCTCATCCGACACTACACACTTCTATCCAAAATCATGCATCATCTCCAGCCAGGATAAAACCACCATGGGATCCGTGGAGCCATCAAAACTCCACGCCTAAGTCTTTGAAACCGATCAACAAGAACACCGCAAACCCACTTCTCTAGAGTGATCGAGCCGCACGACAAGATTCTCCTCATAATAGCATCCGAACTTTCCACTGGCCATTCATTGGACCTATATCACCGTGTTTCATCCTAAGAAGAACTTATCGCTTAATAAATGAAACAGAATCAATTTCAAGGATAAGGTTAGAAGGTATACAAAACACCGGATGAGTCAGACAAGAATGTACAACCCTGCTGAATTCTAGAAACCTAGGGCTCGATACCTGCCGACAAGACCCGAATCCCGAAACCCTCCCAAGATTCCCTGGTGGTCCCCGCTTAATAAGTTCCGACTGTGACAATCCCTGTGGAATGTCCAATGGAACCCCAATTTTAAGAAAGAAAGTAAACACCTGTATTAATATAATACCTCAATATATATATAAAAGATCCACAACCGCTCAAATCCACAACCGACCCATCTTACTGTAGGTCATAACCACAAACACACATGACAAAGACTCATATGAGTTCACTACTAAGATCAGAGCATTCTAAGAGTGTTTGCGAATTTAGGGGTACAATGAAAATACATAAGTCCAATAAAATAAAGGCATCAGATAAGATAGAATACTGTAACTGCCGCAGAACGAGTGACGTAGTCATACAGGTAGGTCTCACGATTGTCCGACCTAGAGAACCAATTTAAAACAATAAAACGTGAGTATAATAAATCTTTGTATGAGCGATACACTTATAAGGAAAATAATGCTTATTTTCGAAAATTCTTCCTCTCAAGATTCACGCCCCACTTTTTGTAAGGTTCCCATTTGAATAATTTCACAAAACCCAAACTTATACCCAAGTCAACAATATGAAATTCATGCTCAAAATTTAACTACATCATTATCAAGAACTTTATGACCTGAATTTATTCACAACATAAAAATTGAGCATAAAATATATATAACCATCATGTTGTAAAAATAGTCTTGAAAATACAATAACCATAAATATTAAAACATATAATTTTACTCAAACCAAAATGTACTGCATCATACCCATAGTAAACCGTGTGTAAACCCAACCACACACCGTAACTAATAAACTTTCGTAAACCCGACATCAATGCTACCGTGGAAACAATATATAACCGTTTGATGGAATCCAACCCTCACGACAATCGTGGCAATTAATAAACCTTTGGGTAATCCCTAAGCATCACTACTGCGGAAATAATATATAACCGCTGATGGTACCAACCTCACGGCCAATCGCGGGCAACTAATAAACTCGAAAGTAATCCCGACATCACTACTGGAAATAATATGTAACCGTTGATGGAAATCCAACCTCACGATACCGTGGCAAAACCTGTAATATGGGCATCAATCGAACCTCCGTACTATATGGGTGCTGCATCAACCAGAACAACCAACACTGTATCCTTCCTCACATATACCTTTCCAACGATACCGTATTATAATCATTTCACAAAGTCTCAAAATTCATTTCTTAAATCAATAAATTTTCAAAGTGGTTTAAAACCTCAATCCATGCACCAAAATGTTTAAATACCACAAATTTATCCATGAACTCAGTAAAATTTCCAAATATTTAAAATGTTGACAAAATCAACATGAAATGATAACTTGTTTATATAAAATCAGATATTTATATTTATGCATAACCAACCATTCTGATCAAAACAATGTATATATAAAATAATTTACTACCATTTATATCATAATAATACTCCCAAATCATTTAAAAACATATGTCCCACCTGGGCGTAATTACGTATGCTCGGGCCTACTCCCCCGCAGAATCGTCTCCAGTTCAATGTGAGTGCCCTGTAATAATGATAAAAATACCATTTAGGCTTCACATCTTAATCCAAAGACATCGTGATGCCCCAAATGTCTTAGAAAATTTTTAAATTTGAAAACTATCTAAATCAACTATTGTGTCCAATTAAATAGTGTGCCCCATGTACCCTGTGACTCAAAATTGGGGGCTTTTCACCCAGAGGTTAATTTTTTTTCTCGAAATTGAACCTTCCAATAACTCATACAAATGTCCAATTTCACTAATCCAACTTCAATTTTGCCTAATTTTACCAATTGGTGTCCAATTTTGTTCAAACCTTTCTGCACCTACCCTAAATGACCCAAAATGAGGAACTTAACTAAACGACGCCAAAATTTACAAACTTTATCAACTTAAAGTCTAAGAGACCAGAACACAAAGAAGACTTTACCTTGGTCCAAAGGTCGTGGTGGCTGGAAAATCCATCCAAGTCTAGCCAAATTTGTTTTCTGGCCAGATCTTTCAAACTAAGGAGGAAAACGCGAAAAAGGAATTCACTTTATCTGGGAGGTCCAAATCGTGAGGGAGGCCGGGTCACTGAACGGGCCGAAACATCAAAACCGGCACCCACCATATGGTCGGCCACATCACGGCCTGGCTTCGCTGCTCGACAAAGGGTCTCATCGTGGTACCTGGGCCTTAAGGTCGTTCGTGGTGGCGCCCTCCTCGCTTCGCGCAGCAAGGTGGTGGGCCTGAACGCCTCCACGCCAAAACACGCTCAGCTCAAAACTGTATTCAAAACGACCCACCTGGGGGTCCAACAGTTTCGGGAAATTTCTAGGGTTTTTGAGCTAAAATGAGAGTTTGGGCGAAGGTTCTATTTAGCACGAAAACTAGGTTTATAGAGTTTGAGCCTGCTTCGTGTAAAAACCGAGGACGCTCGACACCGATAAAACATCGCCGTTTAACTCCAGGCCATAACTTTTATCCAAGTCGGATTTTTGACGCTCAACCCGCCTATGAACTCAGACGTACTAAGCCTACGAATCAGTTTCTAGTCAACCCAAAATTATTCATCCTGAAAAGTCAACTCGGGGCCTACATAATTAATTGCTAGTCAAACTTGGTCGCTTTAAAAACTTGTATTATTTGGTACTGGTCGTTACAGAACATTATAGACTGGTGCACCTATCCATTGGAAGTCTCTATAGTTCCTCATAGACCTATTTGGATTTGGATTTCTCCCTATGGTCACACCGCGGTAAGGTCTCAGAATCCTCATGACATGTATGCTTTAGGGTTTCTCTCCACTGAATACTCATTGTATTGTTCTCTCTCTCCCATGGTCACAATTCAAACCCACTG
The DNA here is from genome assembly GCA_016808115.1 of Tetrastigma voinierianum. NCBI lineage: Eukaryota > Viridiplantae > Streptophyta > Magnoliopsida > Vitales > Vitaceae > Tetrastigma > Tetrastigma voinierianum. Next base: position 246,684 of record JAEQBH010002058.1, read on the forward strand.
GACATGCAATCCTATAGTAGAAATAGGGTAACACAAGACAACACTCCAAAAACTGTCCTGCAGGATTTTTTTTTTTTTTTACAGTGAAATAAAACTAAAAAAATGACAATGAAATATAAAAGAAATTCACCAACACTTGTGATGAGGATCACAAGTTCAACAACTTCTCACTTGCACTAAGGCACCATCCCCGACAACGACGCCATTTGATTTGTGCCAGCCAAAGAGGGTGCTCTAATCAACAATATTTATATCCTAATTCTTCTATCACGTAGTCAAGCTACTGCAAAGATAATGCATTTGTGGTCGAACTCGTGACGGGTTTTCTGCATAAATGAGCGCAAGCTGAGTTCAAATCGACACTAAATTTGATTTTCGTGTTTTGTAAAAATGTGGAGTTGGATGGTTCACAGATTGAAACTAAAATAAGAAAAAAAAAAAAATAGAAATCCTCAAGTGTCGTGCCACTGCTTAGTGGTTTTAAGGCAACCAACATGTCCCCCGGGCCTTTTTCCGAAGGCTGAGGATGACATATACCATTTCGAACTCCGATCTTCTCTATATTCGCTTTAAAACCTAGACCCTAAGAGTTTTCCTTTTGAAAGATGACATTTGATTAGGCATAAATGTCTCTAGCAGTGAAAACACATCTCAAAAACACTACCCTATGATAACTAATAGGAGACAACTAACTGGGCCTTAGTGGATCTAGTGAAAGTATCCATTGAACCCAAAAAGCTTGCTAAATACACGTTAGGGAGAGCATGCCTAAGAGATTTTAACCTATTGTGAAAAGCAGGAACATAAACAACCATAAATGCGCATGCTTAAAAAATTAGGAACTTGGAGTTACCTCCCACACCCTAATCAACAACCTCCTTCAAGGAGGAAGAGGTCTAGCCAACCATCCTCTAAATTGTCATCCTTAGAGGAGTGTTTGGTAGCCGAGAAAAGGAGAGAAAAGGAAAGAAAATGGGAGAAAAGGAAGCTGCCGCCCCTGCTTCTCTATTGATGAATTGATTGATTACTTACAAACCTTGACTCTAGCTTATATATGGCTCAGAGTAAGAGAAATTACAAAAAAAAAACTGAAACTAAAGCTATTACAAGGGTTAATATCGGAAGAAACCAAAAATTGTAGCAAAAACAACAAAGTGTGAAATGCAGGAGAATGTAATTCGCTACCTGCACTATTCATCATTACTATTCCATCGTCTCGCTACTATTCCCGCCGCACTATTCCATTTCGCTTTGATATTCTTCATTCCCGCTGTTTAAAATTGATGTCCATATGAAAATTGATGGAAAATCAATCCGAATTTTGTTATGATTGGATTGACACGACGATTCGCTTCCAAATCCCGCAAAACTACAAAAATGTACCAACACGATCGAAGTACAATGTGGACCCGAACATGTCAATTGGTTAATTATAATACTAAGATAATAAAAAGCGCTCAAACCTATTAAAAATAGGTTCAAAATAGCTGGGCACTAATCGTGATGTTTATCGCTGTATCCATCGACATTCGTTAGCGCATCGCCATGGGTTATCGGGAAGGCGATTCCAAGGATGTTTTATTTCCTTCAAAACCTATAGGTTCGATCCTTTCGATTCACCTTGAATGGCCAGTACTTTGTAAGTTTAAGGGCCTATTGGATGCTTAATAGATCCAAAGTGATGTTCGTTAGTTAATATTTATGGAAGCACGTAAGGTGAGTCAAGGAGATGTTCTTCATCGTCGAGACCATTAATGGGAAGAAAATACCATTTTTCAAGGATATTTATTTGTATCGCTTATTATAGCTAAACTAAGAACCATTTGGAGATAACTATATGTTGCATCTCCTCAATGTGAGGAAAAGACCAAAACCCTTATTTGCCTAATGAACCTGAAACCTAGTGAACTGACACTCCAAGGGATTTATTTTCATGTTTTAGTAATTTATATTTTTAGTTTTAATCATTTAAATCCACTCTTTTTACCCTAATCCAAATATCTACAATGAAATCACTAGTTTAAACTTCACTGTCAGTCATTTCTACGAAGAAAACCCATCCTTGCAGACGATCCTAGAGCCACTATACTATAGTAGCTATGCTATGATAGTTAGAGGTATTAGGTTATAAATTTTGTTAGTTTAAGAATACCACATAGACTACACGAATCAATGGCGCGGATTCTTAGAGTGGATGTGTATAGTGCTAATAGTATCTTTGGTGGATACTTGTGACCTAATCCTGGTAGTGAGTTTTCTCCTATCATTTATTTTCCATTTTACTTTTAGTTTTAATATCCTTTATTTATTTATTTTTTATTTTTTTATTTCTTTCAGCTAACCTTAACCCTTTTTGTAGAATTGTTTCTATTTTGTTTGGTGTTTGTCTTGTATTCTTGTAGGAGTATATGTTCCAGTGGATTTGAGATTCTGAAGGTAGATTATTAAAAGTTAACAGTCCACTGGAATCAAATCTTGAAGTGAGCTTGAATTTGAACACAATGGAACCTTACGAAGGCGTGAGCCCAGTGAAGAGCAGATTAGGTTTGATGGACTTAGTCTTTCCTAAGACTAAGTCCATATCCTTTTTGTTTTTCGATCTTCATTTTTCCTTCAATTTGTTTTTGTCTTGGTTTTGATTTTGATTCATTTTGATTTCTAGAGCTTTTGTTTTCATTTTTGCAGGAAATTGGTGTATTTGGGAGGTGGCTTCTGAGTCAAATATAGAAGCAAATTTTTCAACCTATGATTGCGTAGGAATTTCATAAACCACAGTTTTGGCCATAACTTTTCTATCGGAACTGGAGTTTGGGTGATCTTGGTCTCGTTGGAAATATTAGAGAGTGTAGAATCTAAATATACATAGAAAGAACACTTTAGAAATTATGATAAAAACAAAATTTTCACAATGCTCCAACTGGTCACTTTTAACCTCTCCTCTTTTCTTCCTTCAACTACCAAGAGTCCATAACTTGGTCATTTGAGCCCAAATGAGTGAATAAGGTCTCTTTGGAAAGCTTCCGAGAAGTCTCCTATCCATCCATATACATATTGTATTTGCTTCAAATACAATAGTATTACCAGTTGATGATCCTCCCGACCTCTTTACGGCCAGAGGCTATTCCACCTCCTGCAAATGCTTGATAGTTGCTATTTTTATTTTTTTGTTTTCCATGCTTGTAGTATGATCATATTTTGTGCTGTTCATATTTTGGGTATTTTATGAACTATGATTGGTTTATCTTTATAGTTTTAAATGCTGAACAAATACCTATTTCACTTATTTTTAACACTTTTCATCTCTTTTGTTTCCTGTTTCATGTGGGTCCTCCTCTCCAACACCGACTACATTTCACCAAGGAGGTATCACTTCCTCCCTTAAATTTCCATTCAATAACCACATTGAGGACAATGTCGAATTTGGTTGGGGGGTGAGTTAAGGAAGGAAGTGCTTATTTGCTCAGTTAGTAAATTTCTTTTGGTTCAAATAGTTTTTGAATAGTTTGATACATGTTTGCTGAGTTTTCCAACAAATTTTGTTTTTTTTTTTGTAATTCTCAGCCTACAATGGGAGAAATTGAAAATTTGTTTCAATGCTCTTGATTTTAGAGTTGTTTTATGCTTATAAAAGTTGATGAAGTGTGAAAACTCCTCTTATCTTCAACTTTACCTCTTCTACTTTGAACTATTCACACACTATGCACATTAGTTTTCAATTATAAGTTGAAAAACTGCCTTGCCTCTTGAACCTTGCAAAAATCTGGCCTAGTACCTTTGACCACCTTAAATAGGTTTGGATCCATAAAAAGACCAATGTATCTCGAAAAAAGAGAAAGAAGTAAAGAAAAAGTGTGTGCGCTACCTTTGGGCTTTAGGCACGATCAGGGTATATGGTGAAAGTCTTTAAAGCTCGGTGCCCTAAGCCAACTGGTTTGGTGTCACCGAATTTGCTGCTCGTTACATGGGTGAATAGGTGGAGTTTAGCAGTTTGTAGGTGTTGGAGAATCGAAATGAAGAGTTAGTGGTCGAAAGATCCTTATGACTTGATGCCCTAAGCCTTGATTGTTTGGGAGTAATCGATGGACCCTCGTTATATGGACAATTATGAATTCGATTTCCTTAGCATTGCACCCCTACAAAACAAAAAGAGTTGTGAAATAAAAGCGGGTCCCCCGATGCATTAAGTTGATTAGTCTGTAGGTATAGAAAAGAGCTAGGTTGGAGAGAATAGTTTGGCAGACTATTTTTGAAAACTAATCAAGTTAACACTTAGGTTTTTGTGGAAGGTTTCAGGTTGGTTCTCTAGGAGTTGAAATTCTTTTGATACTTGAATTTTCATAGTACATACTCTTCTTGAGACAGACATTGGGCAGGATTTTGATGACTCTTGTTGGGGGTTGGGTTTTATCCCCTCATTACTTTTGAAAAACTTTTTGTTTCATGGATATATAGACCATCTTGCTTTAGATTATTTTATTCTTCCTTTATTGCTAAGGGACTAGTAATGTGTCGGTTGGGGGGAGTGATTACTACCCAAATAGTGTTGTTTCATACCCTTAACACTCCCGACTTTTTAAGCGCACCTGTGGCCGTCAGCAGGTGGCCCGGTTGTCATGTTGGGACCTTACTGAGGCTACAATTGAATTTTGTGGCAAGTTTTGTTGTTCTCAGGTTATATATCTTGAAGATAGGGATGCCCTCGAGCTTGAAGAGATCAATTGGAACTTAGAGTTGCATAACCAGAAGGCAGGTAGGAAACAGAGAACAATTTCTCAAGGGTTGTGAAATTTTGCAACTCCTGTGAAATTAAAGAGGTTTGGTGTTATAAAACAACCCTGAAAAGACTTTGTAATGATTCAGTTCATTTTTTAGTAAAGCTTGCAGTAGAAGCTTTCGTATTTTCTCCCATTTTCTCTCTTCTCTTTCTCGGCAGCCAAACAACCTCTGAAAAGAGGAGGAGCGGCTAAAACCTTAGTTTCCTTGGAGTAAAGGAAACTAGGTGAAGGTTTCAGATGAAAAGGTGTGGGTTTTCCATGTTTTAACGGAGGTATTTTCCACCATTAATGGTTTATTTTCAAACTTTAGTTTTAATCCCCCTTCGAGGTTACAGCAGATAATCCGTGTTGATAGCTTTTGGGTTCATTGGATGCTATCGCTAGATCCATTGACATTTGTTGGTTATCATCTATGGGTTGTGGAAGGCGATTGAGGATGTTTTATTTCCTTGAAACCCTAGGTTCGTCCCTTTGATTCACCTTGAATGGCCGTGCCCGGTAGCTTTCAAGGCTCATTGGATGCTTATTGCTAGATCTAGTGATGTTCGTTAGTCATCATTTATGAGCTATTAGAAGATGAGTCAAGGAGATTTTCTTCATTGTCCGAGACCATTAATGGGAATCAAATACCATTTTTCAAGGATATTTATTTAGGATCAGTTATTATAGCAAAACCAAGAATCGATTTGGGAGAAAACTATATGTTACCCTCCCGTCACGAGGAAAAAGACAGGAAAAACCATGCTGCCTAGGGCACGAAACCTAGTGACCTAACACTCCAAGGGATTTATTTTCATGTTTTAGTAAGTTTATAATTTTAGTTTTAATAATTTAAATCCACTCTTTTTACCCTAACCCAAATATCTAAATGAAATCTTGGTTAAACTTCTTGTGAGTCATTTACGAAGAAAACCCATCAGAGTGAATGATCCCCCAAGAGCCGGCTATACTATAGTAGCAATGCTACGGTAGTATGAGGTATTAGGTTATAAATTTTGTTGATTTAAGAATACCCTACAGGCTACACATGAATCAAGGACCAAACTTAAAAAGGGAAGAAGGAGAAGAGATTTGAAACTCAAAGCTCTCTCTCTTTCTCTCTCTCTAGAACTTTGTTCTTCACAAGAACAAGAAGCCTCTCTCTAGAACTCTTCTTGAGAGAATGTGGAAAGGATGGGTAAGGTTAGAGTTTCCATATCATAACACTTATATAGGAGATCTCTAGCCCTTGAAATGATCAAAGGGCCCTCACTTAGAGATAGGATAAGGTATACACCTCAATGCATGTATCATGAACTCTCATGGGCTTCTCCAAGCCTTTCTTTTCTCTTAGTATGCCCTATGTTCCTGAGAGTCAACTAATCTCGTGACTTTTATTCCATAGATTAATTCCCTCATATTTAGATCCCTATCCAAACCGGTTTTATATAAGCTTCACACCTTCTATTTGTGTGACCCATTAGGTTACCGGTTATGTTGGCCACTTGATTCAACTATTTAATCCAAGCAAGTCATGAGCGGTATCTAGTAACACATCATGACCACCAATTAGCTAGAGAGTCAGTGGTTTGACTGCAAGCCCTACCATAGACAATTACCGCGCAACTAGTCATTTCACCAAACTATACCCACTCGGTTTAGAGCCTGGATAAAGTGTAGCGCCCACTAGACCGGATACGCTACATCTAGCCCAAGTGATATTCTATCTTGTCCCTGAGACTCATTACTCATCAATTATGCACCTGAAGACACTCTTCATGGCATATCCACTATGATGGAGGAGGCAACATGGGAGCGTGAGGACACAATGCCTACCACCTATCCTTTCTTATTTGAGGATGAAGGTACGTTATTTAGGCATGTGATAATTGAATGACTATACGCATGTGTTGTATATGTGTGAATGTGGGAATTTCAGGATGAAATTATTTTAAGGGGGAGAGAATATAAAACCCGAGAAAATTTCATTTTTTTTTCTGAAAAAGGGCAAAATGAAAATTTTGTCGAAATAGTACAGGCTAAAACCTGATAATTTTCTAAATCTCAAATGACAAAATGGACTTCATCGTTGGAATCGTCTCGCGAAATATAGCTACCACATCGAATTTCATCGAATTTCGAGACTGTCGGAATTTCATGTTTTTCGAGGCGTAGGCTGTCGAATGACACATGGCATGGACAGGGATGCCATATATACTTATAATGAAGCTGTGACTTCGCAAAGTTCTACGTGGTCTCACTTGATGGCGTGGCTCTCTATTAAGCCACATGTTGTAATGATGTCATAGCGAAAATAATGAAATAAGAAATTAAGGAGAAACAAGGGCCACACAAATGACATGTGAGGCATTGAGAGGAAATCTCCTCTTTCTTTGACCCATACTACAATGTTGATCCAAAAGGAGGAGAAAATGAGAAGAAAAGAAGGAGAAAAAGAAATGATGGGAAATGATGAGAAATCTAAAAGCAAGAAAAGAAAAGGAAGATACAAAGAATAAAGAGAAAAGGAATACAGTTCGTGGGAGAGAACTGAGAAAGGAAAGGAAAAGGAGAAAAGGGAAAGAGAGGATATCTCGGTTTTATGACGGTCGAAGCTCGATAGTTTGATTACTAAAGTTGGTGCACCCAGCGTGATCTACGTGTGGATACCAAAAAGTTAGAGTTTCGACAAACTCCATAAGGTAGGGGTTTCTCCTACTTAGGTTCCTTTTCATTTAAGGGTCGTAAATGGCCATGTGGGTTAGACCCGACCACAGGACTAAGTTTTTAGCCATGAGACTGTTTTTCGGACTGTCCGAGACCGGGTTTTGAAGGTCGATATCCGGGCTGGTTTTGGTTCAGGACTATTGGAAAATGCATGTTGGACTTTGTTGTGGCCAATTTTTCGGACTGTGCATGACGGGTTTTGAGGTAGGTTTTGATTCCGAGGCTGCTGTTTGGAACTAGTAAAATTGATAAAATCGGGTAAAAATATATTCCTGTCGGCCGCCTGCGAGCTACGGTGATCGTCCGGGACCGGCCTGACTATTATGGATTTTATGCTGAACTCCGTTATCGACAGCTGGCCGAGTTTGTGGCTAAATTTTTTAGCCGTTAAAACAGAGACTAAAATTTCTGGACTAAGTCTAGATTTTTTTAAGGCCAAGTATGGCCGGAATTATTGCCGGGAATGGCTATTTTATGTGAAGTGTTTTTGTGTGTTATTGATGGCAATTCAATAACATGCTAAATACGTGTAAGATATGTTAATATATGTGTGTTTGAATGTATTAACATAATGGATGTGAATTATATATGTTTACATGGTACTTGGCATGAAGGGCCATTGAGTAGAATGTCTCGATGTAAGGTGCATCATACATGTGACATGAGAACATGCAGTGGCATTAGCATTGCATATGCACAGGGACATCACATTGTGTTGGGTGTGTGTGCATGGGTGTAGTCACTCATCATCATTGTTGATGAATGGGTAATGAGCTCGTACTTTGGACGACGTCCAATAAATGTCTCACCGTTTAAAACATAAAAAGAAATATAAATAATGTGTGTTGGGCGAAGCAAGAAGGGAACCGTTAACCCCCTAGCCGGTTCCTGCAGCACGGGTGTAAGAGACCTTTACTGCAGGTCCGAAAAGTTCCTCAACATGGGTGTAAGAGACCCGCGGTGTATCCAAAAGTTCCGTTGCCCAAAGAAGACATGGTCATGTTTATCACATAGACTTCTGTCAGGTGGATAGAGCCTGATCGACTCTGATCGTTGTCCATTGGCATCAGCATCGGGTAACGGAACCGTGAGGCTCGACACATGGCCTATTGGTAATACTAGTGACGGCTTCTCACACTTGGCATAAGTGCATGTGTGAGGAGCCCGCTAGTGACTCCTGGATATGGGCATGACGACATTCATGCATGACATATGACATTTGCGTAGACATTCGACTGATGTGTGTTTATCAGGTGACCACATGTGCACTAGATGGGAGTAGCCCTTGTAGGAGTTTCTACTGGGCTTTGCTCACCCCGTCGTGGATCCTTCGTGCATACAGCCCGGTGCGTGAGTCCCACTCCACATATGGACCGCATGATGAGAGCTCTGATGAGGCTTATTGTTTTGTTTTTGTCATGTATTATATTCGAGCGTAACATGTATACTATGTATAAAAGGACTGTTGATTAAATAGTCTATCATATACTTTTGTATATTTGGGAATTAAATATGCATGAATGGGTCTCAATATATGAGATAAATGAGTGTGATATCTGGACACCCGATATCCACAGGTTTTCGCAGGTTGATGGGTTGTCAACGGGATCCCTGGGATAGGGGTGTCACATAAACCAAAGTCCATACTTGGTTTATTTATATGGTATCTATTTCTGACCTCATGGCTACAAGCCATTTGTCCATCTCTGAACTATTTAGAGAATTATTTTAGGGAGTAGGCTCATCGACCTTTGTGAGAAATATGTCCCATTGTTTACTAATGAGAAACTCTAGAATGCATTGGTCCACTATTTGACATGAGTTTATGTTTCTAAGGGTAAGTTGCTACTTCATCAACATTAATAACAGTCTTAGGTTAAGTAAGTTGATCTGCGTCTGTTTGAGTACTTTGAACTTCACCAAGGTCACCCTTGATCCTACTATCTTTTCTTAGAAGAAACTCTTTCTCTAAGAACAAAGCATGCTTTGAAACAAACAACCTTTGTTCCAAAGTGTTGTAGAACTGATATCTAATAGTTTTAGATATCTTTACAACAGACACTTGTCGATTAGCTTGTTGATATAGTTCGCCTCTTATGCTTCTATCATCCCCATACTTTTAGTTGAGAAAGATAAGTCTCCTTATTAGTCCATATTCCATATGTAGTAACCTCAACTGACTTGGATGAGACTCTATTTCGGATGTAAACAACATTCTCAAGTGCATACCCCTAGAAGGATTTGGGTAGATTTGCCTTGCCCATCATAAACCTCACCAAGTCTAATAAGGTTAGATTTGTCCTCTTAGCCACACCACTTGTTGCAGTGTGTAAGGTGGAGTCCACTTGGATAAAATCTCATTATCCCAGAGATAACTTAGAAAATCTTGGCTTAATTATTCACTGGTTGGATCTCATCTAAGTGATTTGATACTTCTCCCAAGTTGTTTCTCTATTTCATTTCTCAATTCTTTGAACTTTTTAAGGGCTTCAATTTTGTATCTCATCATATATATGTACCCAAATCATGAATAAACATTGATAAAGGTTATGAAGTAGATGAAACCACCTCTGACATGTATGTACATAGGACCACATACATCTTTATGTATTACGTCCAATGTTCCATTAGCACATTCACCTTTTTTGTTAAAGTGTCTCACATCTACCTAACAAGCAAGATTTACATGTGTCAAATGATCTACAATCAAATGACCCTATGATACCATACTTATGTAGCTTAGTCATGCACTTCTCACTTGTATGGCCAAGGCGATAATGCCATGAGTACAATGATTTCATATTATCTCCCTTTGGCCTTTTATTGCCATTAACATTTAAAATTAGATTAGACATATCTCATATGTAAATTCCATTGCTTAATGTACCATCAACATAAAAGAACACCATTAAAATGATTTTTTGTTCCAATAAGAAATTGAAAATTTTTCTTTATCAATGATGGGACATAACAACAATCATCCAAATTTAAATATAGATAATTAGGGAGGTTCAAAACATAAGTCCATATAGCAACAACTGCAACTCTTGCACCATTGCCCACTCGAAGGTCTCCCTTTGTGAGCTTCCTACTGTTCCTTAGGCCCTACATATCATTACATATGTTAGAACCACAATTGGTATCTAAGACCCAAATGTTGTTAGGAGAAATAGTATTAACCTTAATGACATAAATACTTGAAGTAGAAGGAGCATCACATGTCACCTCATTCCTGGACTCTAAGTAGGCCTTGTAGTTCCTCTTCCAATGGCTAACTTTACCACAATAGATTCAAATCTCTTTTAAGGCAGTTTCTTTGGCCTTTTTCTTAGCCATTTCTCCCTCAGCCTGAGTGGATTTCCTCATCCTCTTATTCTTAGAATTCTTCTTAGAACTAGAAGCATCCACAAGCATCACATGCCTTTCCTCATTTCTCAAAGAAGACTTAACTGTTTGAGCAAGTTAATCAACTCGGGTATGGTGGCCATGATGTTGTTCATTCTATACTCAAGCGCAAACTGTGCAAAACCATTAGGTTAACTCGCTAAAAATCAAGTCCATACTCAATTCAAAGTTCATCCAATAACCTAATTAATTCAACCTCTCAATGTATTCATACATCTTTAGCGCATGCTACACTAGGGATGTCCCTTCCTCTAACTTGGAGCCAAAAAGCAGTTTAAAGACTTTGAACCTTTTGGTTCTCGCTTGCTCATTATAGAGCTCCCTTAGATGGCGTACTATGGAATATATCCATTTCCTTTATACTACTTCCTCGGGGCTTAGGTGACATGCAGGTGAGGATAATAAATCCCGCCTTGCACAATCAACTAAGCTTTGATATGCCCTTCTTAAACTTCTTTCTCGTACATCACTGGGATTGAGGGATTGGATCAACAAGGACATAGGTTATTCTTTCCATTTTGAGAACTATTCTCAAATTCTTTAGCCAGTCTAAGAAGTTGGGATCGGTCAATTTAATGGCATCCATTATTGATCACCAGTTCACATTTGTTGACATGGTTTGATTCTAACAACCTAGATGTATTAAGAGCATGTTAGTTATGTACTTGAAATGCATGATTATTATGGCTTGATAATTACGCATTATGGCTCCCACTATTTTATTACGAATCGATAGCCCTCACTATTGATCCAAGAGAACCTATTGATCTAAGAGAACCTATATAGATGTTCTACTAATGGGTCGATATCCAAAATCACTAAGAATGACATTGAGTTTACCTAACAAGCCACCTTGGATCAAAAGGTAGGTATTTGATTCATACAATTTCAATCTTAGGCAACTAACAAAACCAGTGTTATCAATTGTTGATTTATGCACTATCATTTGGTTATTAACTCTTGATGTGTTTACATCTCATGTACACTTACCCAACTGTGTCTCTATCTAACATTAACCTTGGGTTTAGCCAACAAGCTAATGAGTCTAGTTAAGGCAAACCCAATAATTAGGAAATCTCATTTCCATGGATAGAACATATTCTTATAGAGAGGGCTTGGGTTTACCTAACAACCACAACTCCAGAAGAACTCCGACTCACACCATATTAGTGGAAGACGTTAAACTTAATATATTTTATTGAGGGAATTCTTTGGATTAGTCTTATCTTGGAATTAACATGCTTTATATATATACATTCATCACATGAAGATAGAAAGATAGTTACTCTAACTATATTACATGATTATGATTATTCTAAAATCAAATTCATCACCTAAATGGAATTGACGAAATGTAAACTCTAGAGACATGCATGATTATTACAACCCATGAAAAATAAATCAAATTTACATTTCAAGGTCTTCTTTCGTGGCTCCTTTTTCATGGCTCTTTCTCCTTTTGTATCTCCACCAACTAATCCTAATCCTGTGTAATCTAATTACATACATTCAAAAGAAGAACCTCAAGTTAGTACTAGGAATTTCAGATGAGAAGATAAATACATAGAGAAATTAGAGAGAGGTAGGAACACGTAAACCCTATTTACCCAAAAAGAAGTAATTATGCAATATGCTCAATCACCATTGGGCATTGTCCATAATCATCCATTATGCCAACATTCGTCCTAAAGCACGCATTCTCTAAAGCAAACATTAAAAGTACGAGATGATCCATGTCATTGAACATTCACTGTTTTCAACACTTGAACCCAAAAACCTTATCGCTCAACACTTTAATCAAAACTCTTTGCTCAACACTTGAACTAAAAATTGATTGATTCAACTCTTGAATCTTTAACTGATTCAAAAACCTTTTGAAAACTCAAACTGATTCAACACTTGAATCTTAGCTTTCATGAGGTTCAATATCAACTTGCATATACTCTCTCGGTCATACTATTTATTATCACCTATAAAAGAATGCAAGAACCAAACAAGAAAAATAAAAAATGCCGTACATCCTCACCACCGCCAAGAAGAGCATCACACAATAGCGTGATTTGCAGAAAGTGTTCATGCAATAGCTGCAGGAGGACTCACTTACAAAGATGTAGGCAAGCACACTTCACGCCATAGCGTGAAGCACACTGACGTTTATCTATAAAGGTGAAGTACTCTATGCTACAAAGGTGAAAGTACTTTCACGCTACAGCAGGAAGTACTCACGCTATAGCGTGTGCGCCTACGCTATAGCACGGTGGAGGTAGGATCTCGAAACCCGCTTCATCTTCTAACTTTTCTCTCAAACTCCTTCCTTTTAACCTAAATATCATCCAAGACTTTTTTCGCCACTATAATCATCATAGATCATCTCATGATCCGACATATGAAGAAAAACATAGGATGGAAGATATCAAAATTTCCCGCCTTGAAGCTTGGAACCATGGATACAAAAATCACAAACAATCAACTAAAAACCGAATTTGATGCTCACAAGTGTGCTCTGAGACCACTGCTGGGATTTCTCCATGGCAACTCATGCCAAGAAGCAAATAAAACATAAAAATTCAGTGATCCCACCCTAAGGACCCCCTCAGGAGCATGAAAATCGGTTTGAACAAATAAGGACCTCAAGTTTTTACCTTCTAAAGATGAAAATCGGAATGATTCTTCAAAGGATGGATTTGCAGCAACCCAAAATGAAAAAATTCCTAGGTTCGTCTCTAAGGGCATCCACATGAAGGGAGACACCGAGGAAACCGGTTGGAGAAGGATCCAAGTGCTTGCAAGGACCTGTAGGGTTTTCTATATCCAAATCATAGTCGGAGCGTAACGAAAAAACAAAAATTTAAACCCCAACCTAAGGATCCTCTTGGATCATCAAAGTTGAACAACCATGCCATAGGGTGTTTAAAAAATCATACCTTTTGGTCCATGCTTCCTTCCTGAAGAAGATCCGACAGGGCAACTCTTAGAGTGTGTGGGGTATCCATCGAACACCAAGTGTTCTATGATAGAACACTCTACTGACATCCACACGAAGGTTGGAGAAGAAAACCTCAAAGGAGATGACTAAGGCTTTGATCTACATTGTTAGCCAAGATCAAACCTTTTGAGAGAAGGCTAGAGGAGATGAGAGAAGACTTTTTCTCTCTTCTTCATAATGTGAATGATGGCTACTGCATTAGGGTCCAAATGTGTGGCTTAAATATAAGCCAAACGCATGGAGGAAAGGACCACAGTGCCCCTTATTAAAGACAGGGGGGATGCATACATGCATCCCTATGCATATAGTGTGTAGCCTCATTGGATTTAGGACCAAGAATGAGCCTAATGACCTATATGGTCATCCAAATGGTCTCAGGATTCTCCTAATCCCTATATGGTCCATTCCTTGCTATCTACGCCGATTCGTATATAATCCAAATTACTATCTTAGCTCGATCTTATCTAAGACAATTTTGTTCTTTCTTCAGACTTTCTAAGTGTGTGATCCATTAGGTTTCTAGTTATGTTGGCCACTTGAATCAGCCCTTTCACTCTAAGAAAGTCAAGAGTGGTATCCAAAGAACACATCATTACCTCCAATCACTGTGTAAGAGTTATGCCTGATTGCGAACCTTTCCATATGCTATTGTGCAATGCTATCCTTTCACTCGTTACTCCAATTCCGACTTGGTTCAGAGCATGGAATATGCATCCGCTTCTCACAGATGAACTAGAAGTGTATTTATCTTGTCTCCGAGATCCATTATTCACAAAGCATGCAACCAAGACTCTTCTTCACACATATTTACTCCGGCCGTAGATTCCGGTGCAATGATCTCTATAAGATGGCCTAGGTATACCCCTCCTTCTATCGAGTGGTGAATCCTTTTCAAGGCTACTCACACCACTTCGAATACCTCAATCTATACCTAATCATCACCCTACTAGCTACCTCTCTTGAGGCAACAAGGATCGAAGTCAAAGTATAGAATCAGTATCCTAGATACCATTGAACACCTTAAGTTTAAGGATGCTTGCAACATTGCTATGATGAGACTATCATTGATGTTTGAATAGATAATCCATGTGATTGTCTCATAGCGGGTCTTTGATGAACTTAGCTACTCTTAGCAAGCATCCACATGTCTACTCTAATCATCACGATGGTCATAGTTTATGAGTTCATCTGCTTGATCAAATCAAGGAGTACAACATGTGTTAGTCTGTCCGGATAAAAAATGTCCATTCTTGTTGATCCTATGACTAGGGATAGTTTAGATACTACATAATTACACATAATAGGAATCTCATTATCATAATTTCCTTTATGCCATGTAATGTATTAAGGACTTCATTAATTTGATTTAAGATTGCTATCAATTCATATATTAAATGAACATCAAAGAAATGAAGATGCGTTTATTCTAAATGAATATAGGACGTACAATAAGTGCTAAAGGTGATGGCCTTTAGAGCACTTCTCTAGTAGGACAAACTTCGATAGGAAAGAAGGAAAAAGATTTGCTTTCAAGCTCTTTCTCACATCTAGAACTTTATTCTTCTGCTGCAACAAGAAGCCTCTCTCTAGAACTCTTCTTAGAGAATGTGGAAAGAATGGCTAGGGTTAGGGTTTCATATCATAACATATATAGGGAGATACCTAGACGAAATGACAAGGGTTCTCACTTAGAGATAGGATAGTAATATATGAGGCATTCGGTGAGAATTATATATGCATTTTTATTGAGTTTTCATGCATTTATATAACTTGAATGCTAAATTCACACCTTATTCATCAATATTACACTAATCCCCCGATACGCAGTGTTTTTGGAGAATATGAAGGAAAATCAACAGTGATGGAAGAAATCAAGTGAAGTGGAAGTTGCTTTCATCGCGATTGTCGAGGACTACTAAGATTGAAGGGAAGATTCAACGACATGAAGGTGGAACCCGGGCTGGCAGAGGGCCTCTCGGGTTAAGCTGGGCGTAGGCCAACCTTCCCTTAGGTAAGAGGTTAGCTGGCGGATTCGCTAGAGTGGAGGAAAGCAAACCACCCTAGGCGGACCCGACGTACATCTTTAGGGAGATCACTCTCGGGTTCGCTTAGGCGAACCTAACCCTCGCCTAGGAGAAGCTTTTCTTCGCCTAGGCAAAGGGCCACTACATTAGGAGAAGACACGAAGATTCTTCGCCTAGGCAAAGGGCCACTATATTAGGAGAAGACACGTGTCTTCGCCTAGGCTTGCAACTGTAGAGTAGAGTTTGAGACAAATTTCATCTCTCATTTGTTTTATATCTCTAAACTTTACACTCTTATTTAATATTTCATTATTATGTTTATGTTAAACATGGTTTTGTTGGATTTCTTGGTTGCTTGTGGTGGCTAAACTCATACAGGGTTGATTATTGAGGTTGATGCTTGATTTGTATACCTATTAAAATGCTTTTGTGAATTTATTATTATGTTGATGTTAGTTGGTGTAGTTGTTAGATTACTATGGTTTTGCCTAATTGATTTATGTTGGGAAGTGAGTTTAAGACCTAGTGCATAAAGGGTTTCCTTAGTGACAGTTGGAAAAATACCCTTAGGCTTTGATCTTTACTCCCAAATGTATCTCAATTGATAAAATCAACATAACCTAGTCAAAGAAGTCTAGGGAATTAGGAATGCCTAGTACTAGATGGATTTCTCATTGGGTGGCACCATCTCGCATTATGTTAGGATCGTATGGACCGAGAGGTGATTGATCCAAGCGTGGTCAGGATGATCTATTGTAGCGACCCCCGAGCGGCCCGACCCGATTAGAGTCGAGCCAGAAACCACAGGGGCCTTCGGTTTATTTCTTTATTTTCATTGTTATTAAATTTTTCTTTTCAAAAATTAAATCTTAACCGAATCCCCAGAGCCCGACACTGAATGGCGAGATCGAACGAACTGGTTTGCTAGGCGTTTTCATTTATCTTATCAAAAATATTTATTAATTTGTTTAGTTCGCGAAGTGGTTTGGGTTTCAAATGACAGTAATCATTTACAAATTCAAAGCAATTCGGTAGGCCTAGAAACATTAACAAAATACATTTACAAGAAAGACGTTCTATGCCCTTTTCAAAATGATATATACAAAAATCAAGTTTGAGGGTTTAACCTTTTGTTTACAAGTATCACTTGTTCAAAAGAGATGATATGCAAATTAAGGAGTATACACATACGCCAGTACTCTCTATGACTCACATTTATGATCTTAGCCTTCTTTTTCTTTGCTTTTCGACCTTCTTGTAGATAAAAACTATCGCTAAGCATTTTCATGCTTAAGTGGTTCTATCTGATTCTATTTCAATATTCAAATTTAACTTGACATGCATTTAACATCAAACCATGTCTATTATATCCTTATATACTCCATGCTAATCAATTACGCGCTTTCATTTTCAAGTCATTTATCATATAACAACATGCATTTTCAATGCAATTCAATTCACAATTCAATTCATGAGATTTACGCATATACATAAAAATCCCATTCGCCTTAAATGTTGGCTATTTTACCTTGACTATTCAATTCCACGATTTAAAGCGATTCCGTTTGATGAATCATGCACTTAATATCATTCGGTAATGTGCTTACACATTTAACAATTGATCTCCCATCATGACAGATGCGTTGGTGCATCGACACGTGGTATCACTGTCGGTCTCCCATCACTGACGGATGCCGTTTGGTGCATCTGACATGTGAAGTATCGCTTAAATGCCATACGCCCGTCATGGATGCCGTTAGTGCATCGCGAGTGGGACATTTCTTCAATGCCATATGCCATCATGACGGATGCCGATTAGTGCATCCCGCCAAGTGGGACATTGGATAATTTCAGGGTGCCTTCGTGACGGATGCCGATTGGTGCATCCGTCGGCGGTTCGACCGATATCATTCGTTATTTATGGCCGGATTACGTTTGATGAATCCACGTCCTTATCATCATTCACATTTATTCGGTTTTCAATTATCACATTTCAATTTCATATTCACTTTCGTATTATCTTTTCAAAGATATACTCAATCTATGTACTTATTCCATATACTCATTCACGTACTCATTTCATAGTTACTTGGTAAACAACCAAAATTCTTGAAATAAGAATGAGTCGAAGAACAAGCTAAGAATTGTCGAATCAGCTTCCTTCTCTTGATCTCGGTCCTAGGTTGGCGATCATCACCCATCCCCTATTCAATAACATTCACGCCACTCTTAGTGGATAAGCAATTAAACAATTTAGTGAGATTACAAATTTATTTTTGTTAAAAGTCTTGGGTTAAGACAAGTCTGCTGAAGGCAGACTACGCCAGAAGTGGCGGTACGGTACATTTTTCCACCTAGCTCTAACCTTAATTGAACCCCCATTAATCATTTCTTAGGGTCCCTAGACATCGGTATACGAATACGGGACTTAACGACGCAAAAACATGCAAAAAATGTCTTGGGTTACAAATTACAAACATACGAATACGGGAATTACAAATTTATTTTTGTTAAAAGTCTTGGGTTAAGACACTAAGTGCGCTTGAAGACGAACTCATGGCCCAGAGTGCAGTACATTTTCCACTGGCTCTAGCATGGTGAACCCCCATTAATCATTTCTTAGGGTCCCTAGACATCGGTATACGAATACGGGACTTAACGACGCGAAAACATGCAAAAAATGGGGCTGTGAGACAACTGTCTGGGGTACACCCTTGACTGTGCAGTGCAGTTTCTCCGCAACACAGCCAGTACACCCTTCACCTGTACCGGTACAGGTTACCCACTGCACCCCTGTACCGGTACAGCTCAACCTGTACCGGTACACCCTACGGGATTTTGCCCAGAAATTTTCGATTTTGGCATTTTTCTCTCATTTTTCTTCCACAAATCTTCTCCAATTCGTCCCATATCAAAAATCCACCATGGAATCCCTTTAAAACAACTCCAAAAGTGGTTTAGAATCAATGAAAACTCTTTTCTCTCAAGTTAAGGCTTTTCCCCAAAATCTAAATCAAAATATGAGGTTAGGGTTTTGATTTTTCTTGCAACCAGACCTCTTCCGATCTCTTGTATGTTGTTTGGCCTCTTAGGGCAATAAATGGGGAAAGGGTCACGTTAAAGCTTGATCTTTTGGAACCTAACTCCTTATCCCCCTTTCTCTCCTATCCTCTTCTCCAAAAAACGTGATGACTCCCGAAAAATGAGCCACTAAGACCCTTATTTTGGTCTTTATAGAATCCTTAAGTGTAAAGGTATGTTTGGCCTTCCATCCTAATCAAATTCTCATTTTCCATTTTTTTGTCTTAATCACTTATTCCTCATAAGGCCTTGTTTGGCCACCTAATAAGTCAATTTTCCATTTTGACATTCTAACTCTTTATTTTACTTTCCTTATCATTTATCATTTTATTTTCCATTAGCATTTAATATCGTTTGACCCTTAGGTCCTTATTTACAATTTTCCATTTTCCTTTTCACTTGGGTTTATTATAGGTCCAATCCATTTCTCAATTTAGCATATAATATTCAATCATATGCCCACACTTTAAATTTACTTTTCACAATTTATCAATTTACCCGAACAAGCCCAAGTTTGACTCAATTCATACCTAGAATATATACTAAAATTATTATACAAATTCTAGGGTATTTTTGGGGTGTTACACCTATTGTATGGATCAAGAGGTGATCAGTAGGGTATTGCCTTATAAAAGTACCATACTTAATGACCTAGAAGGACCGAAAGGACAATAGGGAGTGGGTGTGAGAAATTGAGGGGAGACACGAAAGTGTACACCTCATACCGGTTTCCTTGGACAAACATAAATATATTTTCATTAAACCGGTACTTCATGAATATAAATCATAATTGAATCAATGGATATAATCAACCATAGTATCCTTCCCCATAGCATTTCATTAAAATCAACCCATTTACTTGTGAATCTTATAAAATTAATTTTAGATTTGTTTTGTTTTTAGTTTAGTTTAGGGAACTCATCTTTCACCCAAGTCATCGAGTCGCTCAAATAGTGAACGACTTCACTAGTCGGGGTACTCAATCCTCGCTAAAACCACACCTTCCCTGTGGGATTGATATATGGACTTGTTAGTCCACTGTATTACTTGTGAGACTTGTGCGCTTATGAGTTTTGGTTGATTTGTAGCAAACTTTTATATAATACAAAATCACCAAACATGCACCTCTATGCATGTATCATGTACCCTCATGGGCTTCTCCAAGCCTTAGTGTGCCCTATGTTCTCCGTAGTCCACTAATCTCGTGACTTTTATTCCATAGATTAATTCCTTCATACTTATATCACCATCCAAACCCGTTTTATATCAGCTTCACACCTTCTATGTGTGTGACCCATTAGGTTGTCGGTTATGTTGGCCACTTGATTCAACTATTAAATCCAAGCAAGTCATGGTATTTATCAACACATCATGACCCCCAATTGACCAGAGAGTCAATGGTCAGACTATAAACCCTTCCATAGACAATTACCGAGCAATTCGTCCCTTCACCAAACTATACCCCACTCGGTTCAAAGCATAGACAAAGTGTAGCTCCCTCTAGACTAGCTACGCCACATCTAGCCCAATTGCTATTAGATCTTGTCCCCAAGACTCATTACTCATTAGTTATGCACCTGAAGACACTCTTCATGGCATTTCCATTATGGCCAGAGATCCCAAAGTAATGATCCCGACAAGAGGCCATGTGTATATTCTCTTTTTATTTGGAGTGGTGAATCCTTTGTTGGTTACTCAATTACCTTCGAACACCTCAAGTTGTACTCGAACATCACCCTAAAGTGGTAACTGAAGCGGTGATGAGTCTTAAACTTATACATTTTTAGTCCATTTTTAAATATTTTTTGGAAGTTTATGACTCATTTTAATGCTGAATTATGGAATATTCACAAACTTTGTGTTTTGCAGGTTTTGAATGAAAAAAAAAACAATTTCAACAAGAAAAGCAGAAAATTGGCTAGGTAGAAATGTCGCGACATAATTTCAGAATGTTGAGACATAATTTCAAGGTAACAATAGAGCTATGTCGCAACAAAAAAGAAGTTGAACTCAAGTTAGAAGTGAAGATTGTCGCAACATTTCATAAGTTTGTCACGACATAATATGAGAAGAACTGAATGATAAATGTTGCAACAAAGAAAGTGAATGTTGCAACATAGTGGGAATTAGAAGACAAAACTTTATCACGATATTCCTTTGTTATGTCGCGACATTGTTCCAAGCAAATGGTAGCAAAGATGCAGCCATGACATTTGTAACTATATATTTGTGATGAAGAAAGAAATATCAGCGACAAAAACAAAACAATACGCTGACGAAAATAGGAAATATTAAACAATTCAAGACAAGTTGGTCATGACAAGGGTTTGTATGTTGCGACAAACTATTCAGAAAATGACAAGAGCAAAGTAGGAAGTATGCAGGTACATTTTCAAAGTATGTCGCAACATAAAGTTCAAAGACAACATAGCAAGGCAAGAAGGCTATGTCGCGACAGAGAAGTTATATGTCGCAACAACCACAACAAAATGCTAAGGGAACAATGTCGCGACATAGAATTTTATTGTTGCGATAAGGGTTGATGAGAACTACAGAAAGAATGTCGCGACAAAGAAGAATTATGTCGTGACATAAATTGAAGAGAAGCTCCTAGAAGAGAATAGAAGACTGCCGTGACACAATTTGAGCAAAAAAAAAAAAGTTTATTTATATTGTGACATTTTAAAATTATGTCGCGACATAAAACAAGCTAAAGGAAGAGAAACTCTGTTGCGACACAGAAATTTTATGTCACGACAAAATCAAGAGCATCAAGAAGGAAGCTTTGTCGCAACAAAGCTTTTATGTTGCGACATATCATTCGAGCATTCAAGATGCAAGGCACCAAAGAAATGTCGCTACACAAGACACTCTTGTCGCGACAATTACAAGATAAATTCGGTAGAAATTTAATGGCGACACTTTCAAACTAAGTGGCGTGATTACAGGAAAAGGCGCAGAGAATGTATGACACGCCTTTATAGGCGATGGAGTCTTAAACTAATATATTTTTAGTCTATTTTTCTAGCTTGTTTTTTAGTATTTTCAGAGCTATTTTAATGCCAAATTATGAAATATTTATCAAACTTGTGTTTTGCAGGCGTTAATTCAAAAAGAAGAAAAATCCAACAAGAAAAAAGAGAAAAAAAGCAATTGCAGCAATCTATGTCGTGACTGAAATTTGTGTGTGATTAGTACCCAAATAGTGCAATATTGAGCCTTGTTTATAGCAGGTTTTATGCACTTTTTGTGTACTAATCGACCAAATAACTCGGTGTTACATTGGGATCTCGGCACACTCGATCACATTTTGTAGCTATTTTAGTAGTTTTGCAGGTCAAATGCCTCATAATTCCTCAATTCGATTCAAACCACACGATGATCCGAGCAGATTGAAGACCGTGATCAAACGAAATTTGAGCATATCACGAAGAAGAAGGAACACGGAAATTTTGCGGGGTTGCAAAGTTTGCAGCACTGCATTTGTGGGTTGCTAATTTTGCAACTGCGAACTTTAACTCACCCCATTGCTTTTGATCCACTTGTTGGTGGTTTATACAAGTTGCCCTTATGTAATTTGGTTTCTTTAACACACTTTTGTAATTTCCTTTTCTTGGGCTTTTATATAAGCTTATCTTTGCTATAAATAGGCAGCTCTTTGTGTATTGATCGGTCGAGACACGAAGCTTCCTCCTCTCTCTTTGGTGGTAGTTTCTCTTTTCCTCCACTTAAACTCTTACACTTTCTTGGTAGCCAAAACGCGATGACGGCAAATCAAGGGATGCTTGATGTACCTGATCCTTGAAGGGGAAGGCGGCAGATATTGTTTGAAGCATTGCATGTTCTCATGCTTTTCATGTTGTATTTAAGGTATTTGTTTTTGCTTCTCACCATAGGTTCACAAAATCTCTAAGCATACTCTCTTTAAGCCATGTGAAAATAAATTTTTGGGTTCGATTGGTGCTCTTTGAATCAAGCTGAGGCCAGTTTAGTTATCTAATGATTATCGTAGGGTAGTGTTTTTGAGATGTGTTTTCACTGCTATGGACATTTCTGCCTAATAAAATGCCATCTTTCAAAAAGGAAAACCTCTTGGGTTTAGGTTTAAGATTAAATGAAGATAGGGTTGAAATGGCCCATGCTGTACTTCAAACGGATAAAGAACCAGTATAATTGGAACCTAGAACCACAAGCCCGGTGGCCAGAACTTGATTTTCCTCAACTTTTCACTTGATTATTTCAGTTTCAACAATTCCCACACACCTTTGTTTCCACAAACCCTTTGAATCAGCTTTTCATTTTCAATGCTGCTGTAACTCTTTTGTCAAGAAGCCATACGTGATTGATACTAGAGCCTTATCTGCGGTGGCTTTCTTCTGCGTCGATGTAGGAATCTAGGTTATAAATTTTGTTGATTCCAGACACCTGCAGCGCAGGCGAATCGTTATTATTAAGCTACAAACTTCGAGCTAATTACCAAAGAACCGTGTCGCAACAAGCATTTTGCATGCCATAACCTTATAATCTAATTGTTGTGATTGGGTTAGGTCGGTGACATAGAGCCGTGGTCGCGGCAGGAGAATGGGAAAAACATATGCACGTCAGCTGGGAACAAGATAGTTTGTGTTGTGACATAATGCTAAACTAAAGGCAGAATATTTTTCGCGACAGAATCCTCTTTGTCGCGACAACGGATTCCTGCAACGGAAAAGTTGTTGAGGCAGAAAGATCAGGAAGAAGTTTGGGTGTGAAAGCTAGGTGCATTGAAAGATTTAATGTATCAGGCGACTGGTTGCATGGAGATTAAATAATGCGACTTACTTTTTAAGCTTAAAGGTGTTTTGATGTTGCGACGGGAGTGCAAGGTCGACACGAAATTAGGCCCGAACACGAAAAGTCTTTGTCGCGATAGGGGAAAATGGGTGCGACACGAGAGCGAGGCTAAAAGCGGACAAATTTATGTTATGAGAAAAACTAGGTATGACGGAAAATATGCTACATGCGAGAATAGGTATTATCGCGACTCAACATATTGGGGTCGCGACATGCAAAACATCCCGACACAAAAGTCTAGGCGTGACATAAAGATGAAGCTCTTAGGAGAAAAGCTAGAAATAACAGCAGCGTGTCGCGATAGACTTTTTAGGTCGCGTAGGATGACAATAATTCAGACAGGTGTGGCAAAGCCAGGAATAAAAATCTTTGTTAGACACTTGATATGAAGAAGTATCTCAACGACCTTTATCGCGACTAAGAAAACACTGTCGCAACTAAAATCCAAGGAAGAAAATGAAAAGCTGGGTCGCGACACCAATTTGCAAAAGTTGCACTGAAACGGTGTTGCAACATAGGTATCGATGTTGCGACATACATGTTTGAGAATGAAGACGAGAATATTGTGCGATAAAGGGAAACTTCATCGCAGTGAGTTGTCCATCTGAAGAAAAATGTTACTATGAAAAAAGCTGTACAACTCAAGCAGAATAGAGTACAAGATCTTCAAGTCGCAATGACCCATTTGCATACTTACAATAAGGACCTACAACAAAAGTACAAAACTTCTGTCGCGACACAACTTTGGTCGTAGTGAGAGAACAACACTGAGCTTAAAATTTAGGGTTCGCAAAGAAGCATTGAAGTTGGGCTAGCTTTTAGGGCTCTAAATAGAAACCATTCTGGGCGACCAGGTCAGTGACGTGGCAGACAAGTACACAGGAAGCTAAGGACTCTTTTGTATTATATATTTTTTCTTTTATTTTTTATTTTTATTTTTCTTATTTTTCATTTCTTCGTAGATTAGCATTAGCGTGATATTTGATTCGTTATTGGATCTGAAACAATACATTGTTAAGAAGTTTTGAAGTTTAAATTTAATGTTGAAATTCATTTACGATTGCTGTTTGAATGTAATGAACTCCAGACAAACGCTGGAACTCATTTCTTAGGTTCGATCGATTCTGGTGGAATTTTCACGGTGAGTATTTTAATGTATGTTGTAATCTAGTTTTGAGAACACGGCTTCCACTTTGGGAAAGATCGATGTTAGTTGTAATTATTTTGCAAATTGAAAGAAAATTTCTGAGTTGAGGTGATTTATTTGAATGGTGTTGTTCTTAGAATTATTTGTTCCCCGATTTTAATAGCTTATACCCGTAGAAGGACTATTGTTTGGCTACGATTTCGGAGGCCCTACGGGTGAGCTAAGATGGAATTCATGAAGCTTGGGCCGGGTTACTTGGGGGTATGTTAGACAACATTGAAGGGCAGCTAGGCGCTCACGAAAGGTTACTTAGATAAATCCTCAATATTCTCATGGTTTGAGAATCGTTTGAGTGATATATAAATTTAATCAATAAGAGATCTCTCACTTTAGTGGAAGTGATCTTGATCCGTGTTAGAGATCTAATCAAGAAGAAAACTCTTTTCAGAGATCTTAAGGATGAAGACATCATTCTTATTATAAAAACAGTTGCACATGTGGAAGCAAATCTGCAGTCATAAGAAATGGTATGAAGTATTGGAAAGAAAATATAGATCTTACCGAGAATTCTATTTACAAGTAATTGATTAGAATCATGTTTAGGAATGAACATAAACCTCTCACTCGGTGAAAAGAAGTATGGTTAGAGGAGGAATCCAAACTATACTATCTTGACTCTTGACAATTTGATTCCAACTCGAGGAAAAACAAAAATGAGATTAGGATCACGAGGAATTGACAATTTCCACGACGGTTAAATCCAGTTTGCTTAAACGATAAATGGATTCAGATCCGATTCATTGGATTAACATACCTTTTATATTAAATGTAGGATTCTATTTTTTGAAATTATTAGGTTACTAAATTTTCATCAAACTAGACATTCAAATAGTGTAAAAACCCAGATGGTTGATTGATTGAGGGTTAAAATTCCTTTCAATTGCGTGGGAGGCGATATAGGACTTACTTCAGTTCCATACTGGTATTTACCTCGACTCACCATACGTAGTTTTAAAGACCAAATTAAATCTTTGATTATGTTTAGTGACCTGATGTTTAAGCTATATGAATATAAAATATAAATTTTGAAGTGATGGATTGTTTGGTTGTTTCCACTTTAGGATTCTAGTTGGTCTTTGATGTAGTGGCGAAATTTTGTATATATCATTGAGTTATGAATTTTTAAACATTCTACAGGACAAGTTTTGATCTTCTAGTGACCAGTTTCAATATTTGAATATGTTTTTATTTTGGTCAGTGTTTTTGTGTTAAAGTGAAAGATTAAGAAAATCGATAACAAATCTTGATTTGGATATTTTCTTTTGTTTTTAAATTTTCAAATCAACAACGATTTGATAAGTGAAACTCAATAAACTCTTTGACTTTTGAAACTCAATGTTCTTATAATTTATTTATCATTGGGCTATTTGAGTCTGCCAGGTGTTTTCACTTTGGAAAATGTTCAAATGTGAAGATGAGAACTGTGTACCTCTGAATCAGAAGTGAAAGAACTTTAAAAATAGAAAGCTACCGTTGAGAAGTATGGCTGGATCAAATGAAGATTGTATTGGCTAAGAAGAAGCTGGGACATGCAGGCCTATTCTGATGGAGGAATTTGAGGCCTATGTTTCAGGAAAAATTATAACATTGCAGATATTATGGCTGGAAAATAGTTTTGAACTAAGCTGGCTTTGATTGTGTTGATGGCATGGGTTGCGCTGAGATCAAATGACACTTGGGAGATTTAGGAGGATAGTGAGTCTTGTGTGGATGTAGGTAAGACGATGTAATCAGCTTCAACTCTTATTCTCATTGAGAGATGTGGCGACCCTTGGTTTGATTTGCTGCAGTGGGATCAGTGAATACTTGGGAAGAACTGGTGGAGGCATTCATGAGTAGATTTTTCCTCCAGCTCTCATTGTTGAGAGAAGAGGAGAAATCATTGTGTTCAAGCAAGGGGAGGATGAGAGTCTCTACACAACATGGGAGAGGTTTAGAGATTCTTGAAAGATGCCTATTCATAGGATAGAGTCGACCTTTCGGATGGACATTTCTACCATGCCATGAATTATACCTCCAAGGGTATAATTGATGCATCTTGCTATGGAGGTTTTAAAGAGAAGTGCAAAGAGGCCAAGGCAAGGATTATTGAGGCTAACTGCAAATGTAACTACAAGACTCCATCTAAAATCTTTAGGGAGTGATGGTAGATGGGGAGAAATGAATACGATTGGGTTGGATAGAACTACGACCATAGAAGCCAAGCAGTGCGGTAATGGAGAGCAATTTGAGTAGCAATGAGAGGAGGATACACACTACACATGAAGTTGGAGCGGTGAGAGAAGGAAGGAGGAAGTAGTCTTTGAGGGTTTGAGGGAAGAGAAGAGCTACCAAGTTGAGAAACAAAGTATATGAATGAGAAGAGAGTTACCACTTTAAGCCTAACTTGACACCAGCACTCACGGTCAATAGCAGAAACCGTAGCTTTTCCTATGGCGGAGGAGCCTGACAAGGCCCTAGACATGGACATAACCACCATCAGGGCTTATACTCGGCTGAGTTTGACGGCTTAACAACAACAACAACAACAACAAAATAGGGACAACAAAGAAGAGTATCAAGGGCAGAAAAGAACTCAAACCTTTGAAGACCAGGTGTGCAATTCATGACAGAAAACAAAAGGATCTTGAATGTGCATGAGAAAAAATTTGCGGAACTTGAGAATTTCCAGAAGCTAGCTACAAGCGTATTTCAGAGCAAATAACAATGCTACATTGAGAAACTTGGAGACTCAAGTAGGGCAAAGGTTGCCTAACCTTGCAAAGCTAAACTAGAAATACATTTCCAGCCAATGTGAGTGATCTAAAGATCTCACACCAACTGCAATGAGAGGCAATGATGACTTACAAGGAAGCAAGAAAATGTAGAAAAAAGCATGCATGGAGACTGAATCAATGAAGAAAAGCTTAGACTAGAGGAGTAAGCAAAAAGAATGCTGAAAAGAAGACAAAGAACAACAAATGTCTAGCTAGGGACACTAAGGCGAAAATACGGGAGCAACCCAAGTAGGAATTTTCTTAAAAGTTTTAATAGTTTGAGTAGTTCAATTGAATCTTGTGTTTGGTTATGGTTATATGTTAGTAGTTTTATTTTTCGAGTTTTGTTCATTTTCGGAACCAATTAAGCAAAATTCAAAAATTTCATTAGGCGTATCTCAAATTAAAATATCACGATGAATTAACTACAAGGGAGTATTTCTCATTCCCTAAACTTATTTTGAATGATAATTCATATATTAATTTTGGGGAAATTTGCTGCAAATTGCTTGAAAGCTTTGATTGAGTTTTTTCATGATGATGAGATAGTTGTTCATGATTGAATTGATGATTTTTTTGTTACTAAATATGTCTTCACAATGCTTGAATTGAAAAGATTTGAGGCGAGGTTGAGTGATTAATTGAGTTGGAAGGTAGTTTCAAGTTGTAGAAAGTTGGGGAAACAATAACTTGGTCGCGACAAAGAAATCTGTGTTGCGACATTGTTTTATAAGTAAGGAAAAAGGGTTGTCGTAACAAGAAATTTAATGGTCAAGACAATTTATAAGAATATTAGGTCTTGTTAAAAGTTCGGTCGCAAAGAATTCTGCCAAAAATATGTTGTCGTGAAAGCGATTTTCACATTACAGAAAGGAATTTTGAAACTAAAGTAAAGGGAAACAGAAATAGTGTCGCGACCACCTTCAAACGGTGTTGCAACCCACTTTTCAGTTTGTAGAAACCAATCTCTGTCGCGACCGGGAATTTTCTTAATCGCGTGGGATTAACTGTAAACAGTGATTGGAGTCCAATAACATGTGTCATGACAAAATTTTCTAATGTCAGGACTAGCCATTGTTGTGACAAACTTAAAGTGTGTCACAACATGAGGTTTTAAATAATAAAGACTGGAGTGAAAATATTAATTTTGAGGGTCACAAAATAAATTCCATAGTTAAAATTAAAGGTTATTGTTGTGACCTAATCATTTATTGTCGCGACACATGAAGAGAAACATTCATTTATTGAGCCATTAACCGAAGAATGTTTCAAAACTGAAAAGCCTTCCTCTTTCCAAATACCTCAAATCATTCACACCTTCAGCTAATTTCAACTCTCTGCCTCTGTTCGTCTTCCTTAGACACTTGAGTTCAGAAACCCTGACCACACCATGTCTGATCCTATCACCTTGATTCCAAACCTTCAAGAAGTCATGGAAGAGTGAATTAAGCCAGAAATTCAAATAGAACAAAATCATCAAGCAGTAGCTGGGCACGTTGAGAACAGGGATAATGAAAATGAAACGCAACAACAAACAGGAGAAGAGTCAAGAAAAAGAAAAAGAGGAACTAATGAAGGTGGGGCAGAAAAGAGGAAAGACATAACAAGAAACTTCGTTTCAGAAAAGGTAGCATCTTTAATGGAAGAAAGTTTGAAGGAAAGGGGCTTCATTGCCGAAAGAGGGTTTAAAAAGGCTATCTCTCCTTTTGCTGAAGTGCTTGAAAAGAGAGGATGCGATCCTTGGGTGAACCACCTGAGGAGGAACCTGGTAGTGCTTCTCTAGTGAAAGAATTCTTTGCGAACATGGTAGAGAAAGAAGGAAAAAAGTTATATGCCAAAGGACACTAGGTGGAGTTTAGCAGAGAAGAGATTAACAAATTGTTTAATCTGCGTGTGCAGAAAAGGATAATGCGAGTTCATGATTAAGGAACTAAAACTCCCGGAAAATGGTAGACCTCTTGACGGTTGGAAAGGGAGAATGGAAAGGGACAAAAACCCTTGTAGATCCATTGCCCGGAGGAGACTTAAGCGAAAAGTAAGGTATGGTTCTACTTTTATCAAGTGCATCCTTCTGTCAACATATAATGTAATTGAGAAGAAAGGAAGCAATATCTCTATTAGAGAGGCAATTTGAGAGATGATTCCCACCTAGGAGCGATAACCGCCTCTACATCCAAAGGAGAATTCGATGAAGAATGGGGAATTGAAACCTACCCAGAGCCTCCCCTCGACCTTAACGGGTGTAACAAAGGACGAAGACCGAAGGAGGAAGAGTGTGAAAAAGAGGAAACGAGAAGAACAAAAGGGAATGAAGGATGCGAGCTCAGGCGATTAGGAAGAGGGTCAAGTCAAATGCAACCAGAAGTTCAGAGGAGTCAAAGCCAATTCTGGAGTGCACCCCCATAGTTAAGACAAAACCGGAATGAACAAGTTGAAATTTCAGGGCTGAACTGCAATCATACAGAGCTGATAGAATTGCTGATGTCTATGCGGTAAGAGATGGAGGCAAGAGATGATCAATTGAGGACACAGCTTTAGCTATGAGAGGAGTATTTTGATGCAGAGCTTAAAAGAAGAGACCAAAATTATAGAGAGCGAGAACTACAGGAGAGCAATCTTGAGATTCTAGGCGGGCTATGAGCGAGTTTCAGTAAGAAGAAGATACCTTTGCCACAAATCAGAATCTCAAACTGTAGACCCGACTCTATAATCCCCCAGGGAGTCGCAATCCCACCTATACCCTATACCAACCCAGAATCAATTGGGGCAGGCACTTCCACACCTTGTATAGAAACACAAAAAGAAAAAAAATTCTAGAACATCAGGAAAGAAAGAACTTACCCCAGTAGAGGAGGTAGAAGAATATCAAGGATGGAAGCGACCAAGAGGAAGTGCACGAGGAATAGAAATAAACAATATACTACCTCCTCTAACCCCTCACCTTCTTTGTACTCAAGGCAATTTCTTTGAATAAAATAAAATTTTTATAACAAAAATTTAGTGTTCAATTGTGTTTGTGTTTGATTGGTGTGTTTTTGATTAGTTTCTTTTGCTTCATGTTTGTCATCTGCTTGGTTGAATAAAGAAGAAATCAAATTACTGGATAAATTAGATTGATTCTTTGCCGACATATTTGGGTTGAAATGAATAGATTACAATTGTTGGTGTGTTGTGATGTTTGAGTGAAAGCATGATCAAATAGACTCTTTAGCAGTTAGAACAACCTGACAAACTACTCGAGAACAGACAATATGTGAATTGAAATTGTGGTAGGCCTCAATGAATTGGAACAGGAAGTTGCATGTGTATTCTAGAATGAAGTTTTAAGTTCAGATTTAAGAAAATGTAGTAATTGATTGGACAAATAAGACTTTTGAAATTGTTGTATAAGGTTAGTGAAATCCTGAAAAACAATGCACATGGTCAAAATGTTCCTTAACAAATTGTAAAGGATTAGAGACATCTTATGGGTTCAATCACAGTCAAATAGTCCAAGGTCCTAGAACTTTTTAGAATATTAGTCAAGGTGAAATCCTAGGCAATACCACTAACAGGAAGTGATATAGGCCATCCTTGGAAGTTTGAGCCTTTCAAGCCTACCCTCATAATATGCATAAGCATATACTCTAGTTCTAGATTTGAGCCAATTGTCTAGTTTCTTCATTTAAACAACAAAAAGAAAGCCTCAGACCCTCCTTTATTTTAATCCTACAGTAAAGAACCCTTATTTGCCCAGGTTTCAGGACAGGAACTTCAAAATACAAAAAATGACAAGTTTGGGGAAATATTATTTTGATTTAAAAGGAAACAAGAATGAAGGATGGAAAAAGAAAAGAACAAATAAAGAAATGGAAAAGAATGCAGAGATGAAGTCAAAAATTGTAAATTGTCAAATAAGAGTTAAAGTCTTGTCTTGTGGGCCTTCTCATAGACAAATTAAGGTTACTTAGGGTGTTTCAACACCTTTAGTACCTAATGCCAATTGGTACAGAGTGCTAACCCAAAAGTTCTCTAAGAGTGGTAGAAAGCTAGAAAGGCAGACAATGCATATCCTAAAAATTTTGACAAGTAAAAGAAAAGCAAAAGGAGACTTCTCTTTAAAGATGACAAGAATTTGAGAATAGGCGTATGATACATTAGTGTGAGTTTGGGAAAATATATTTTCAGACGCATTAGTAGAAAGGAAAAGGATGAAGGATAGAGTAGATACACACTTGAAGAGTGAAATGCAGTCAAATTTTGGCTATTCTCCATACCTACCAATTACCCAAGCCCAAACTCTACAAGCCTAAAAAGACCTAATTGGTCTTGAAGGTGGTACTGCCTACACTAGTGGAGATTAATATGAAAGAAAGCAAGCATATGGGACTTTGAAGAGCTAAAGAAATTACTTAGG
Source organism: Tetrastigma voinierianum (assembly GCA_016808115.1). NCBI lineage: Eukaryota > Viridiplantae > Streptophyta > Magnoliopsida > Vitales > Vitaceae > Tetrastigma > Tetrastigma voinierianum. The sequence goes on from JAEQBH010002058.1 coordinate 278,853, forward strand.
TCAACGTGTAGAGTCCCAGAAGATTGGCTAATCTGTAGGAGGAAGGGGAAAGAAAACCATCCACAAACCACAGGTTAAAATTAATTGATGAATTGTTTATGGTAGAATTCATTAGTCTATTTGTAAACGATAATTGAAAATTGTCTTAAGTCTAAGACTAAAAACTAAATTTAAAATTAAAAAATTTGCGACCTTAGTTTCAATTCGAGTTGTAGATTTTAAGTACAAAACAAAAAAATGTCCTTAAAAATAAAGTAAATTGTTTTTTGAGGGACAAACAAATCTTCTTTTCTTTGCTTAGGATAAGCAAAACTTTAAGTTTGGGGGAATTTGATGAGTCTTGATATATATTTTAGTCCATTTTTCGGCTTGTTTTAGTATTTTGAGCTATTTTAATGCTTAAATTGTGGAATATTTACCAACTTGTGTTTTGCGAGCTTTAATTCAAAAAGGAGAAAAATCCCGAGTAAGAAGAAGAGAAAAAACGATGTCTGATACATGTATTTAGAGAAATTTATTATTAATCGCGACAAACTTCCAAGAAATTACCAAAAGAGCACGTATGTAATAAACATTTCTGTGTCGCAACCGTAATACGATTATTGACGAATTGAAATTTGGAAGATCGCGTGAAGACCTTGAGGTTGTGATAGAGAATGGGAAAAACATATGCACGTCAATTGGGAACAAGAGAGTTTGTGTTGCGACATAATGCTAAACTGAAGGCAGAATATTTGTCACGATAGAATCCTCTCTGTCGCGACACTGACTTTTGCAACATGGAAAAGTTTATTGAGATGGAAAAGATGTTGGAGAATAATTTTAGGTCACGACAAAGGGTGACAATGTATGGGCGACCCAGTTTGCAACAAAAGGAGGACTAATAAATGTTGCGACATACTTGAAACTTAAAAGGTGTTTTGATGTCGCAGTGGAGAGATGCCGAGGTCGCGACACGAGAAATATCAATGAACCTGAGAAAAGTCTTGTCATGACAGGGAGAAAATGGAGTCCGCGACACGAGGCTAAAGGAAGAATGTCACGACAGAAAAACTAGGTTGCTACAGAAAAATATGCTACATGCAGAAAAAGTGTTGTCGTGACATGCAAAACATCCCCAACACAAAAGTCTAGGTTGCAACATAAAAAATGAAGCTGTAACAAGGAAACAGGCTAAGTGGCAATAGAACTCTATAGCGATAAACTTTTTGGGTTGCGATTGAGATGACAATAATGCAAGAGAGTGTTGCAACAAGAACCCGAGCAATCTTTGTCCACGACAAAGAAAATTTGAATTAAGTGACACCAATTTGAAGAAGCAACTGGAGGTAGCACTATATTGACTAAACTTCTTGTCAGTGAAATCTAAGGAAGAACATGAAAAGCTAGGTCGCGACACCAATTTGCGAAGAGCAGCAAACGGTGTTCGACATGGGTATGATGTTGCGGCATGCAGCATTTGAGGAATGAACAAAATATTGTTGCGACAAAGGAAACTACATTGCAACGAGTTATCTTGAAGGAAAGAAAATGTCGCAACAAAAAAATATGCTATTACTGACTCAAGCGAGAATAGGTACAAGATCTTCCAAGTGGTGACAAATGGCTTGCATACTTATGAGGACCTACAATGAAAGAGCATGAAACTTTGTCGCGACACAACTTTCAGGTCGCGACTGAGAAGACAACATGGGCCTAAAATTTAGGGATTCATAAAGAAGCATTGAAGTTAGGGCCTAAACTTTTAGGGCTTTATAAATAGAAACAATTGCGGAAGAGCGTCAGTCGACAGACAGAACGAGGAGTACTATGGAGTTGAGGATTCTTTTGTATTATATATATTTTCTTTATTTTTATTTTTATTTTTATTTTCTTATTTTTCATTTCTTAACCGTAGATTAAGCGTTAAGCGTGATATTTGGTCGTTACTTGATCGAGCTTGATAATTTGTTTAAGTTTTGAAGTTGAAATTTAATGTTGAAATTCATTTCGATTTTGTTTTAATACAATGAACTCGGACAAGCCTTTGGAACTCATTTCTTGATTGATCGTAGATTCTGATGGAATTTTCCTGATCAGTATTTCAATGTATGTTGTAATCTAGTTTTTGAGAACACAACTTCCACTGGGAAAGATATGATGTTAGTTATGGTATTTTTTGTAAATTGAGAAGAAAATTTTTGAGTTAAATTTTGAGTTTATTTGAATGGTGTTGTTCTTGGAATTATTTGTTCCCAATTTTAGTAGCTTATACCCATGAAAGGACTATTGTTTGGCTTTGATTTCCAGGAGGGCTGATTAGTGCCCAAAAAGTTCTATTTTGAACCCTGTTTATTTAAATTTTTGAGCACTTTTTGTGTACTAATCAGCGTAATTAACCCAATTTTCACTTTAAGGTCCACCTTCATTCTCGTCACATTTGTGGCTAATTTGTAGTTTTGCAAGCTATTTATGCGAGGGTGTTGAGTCGATCCAAGCCTGAAAAATTCGAGTCAAACTTGGCATTCTGGTCGGATCGGAAGAAGAGCAAAAGTAAAGAAAAATGGAGCCTTTGAATGCTTTTGCCACTACGGCTGTTCACCATCCTCGCACTATTCATCATGACCCACTTGTTCGCACCTTTTGGCGCCTTAGATTTTTGTTAAAATTTTGTTTCTTCCAATATTATCCCTTAGCAATAGCTTTTGGTTTGGGTTTTGTAACTTCTTGCTCGGCGTATATAAGCCTCGGTCGAGCCTTGTATCAATGGTCAGTAAAATTGACGGAGAAGCTTTGACTCTCAGCCTTTCTCACCTCTCTCCATTTCTCTCATTTTTCTTGGCACTTCCCGGGCGATAGCACCTCAGGGGATGACCACTCGGAGGATGGCTAATTAAATCCGCCATCCTTGAGCCAATTTCTTTGGGTCTGCGGGATGCGAAATTTCTTGGAGGTTCCCATTTTCATCTGGTACTCTTTGTCGTCTGTGTTGTTCTCCTTTTAGCAATGGGTTTAGATCCGCCGATTCATGTTGAATGGTCAGTACTTGGTAATCTTTTGAGTGCTCATTTGATGCTTATTACTAGATCTTGTGATGTTCATTAGTTACCGTTTATTACCCGTTTGTAATATGAGTCAAGAGATAATTTGAAGCGTGAGAACATAAGTAGCCGAGTCAGATACCATTTCAAAAGGATAATTATTTTGGGTTTAGGTTTTGCATAGCTAAATGAAGATCCCAGGTTGGGAGATGACTATAGGTCATCTCCTGCCTTGAAGAGAATGAACTTCGAGAACCTCTCAGGTGACCTTTAGAACTCGAATCCGGTAGCGACACTTCAAGGGTTCCTATTTTGCATTTTCCTATTTCGGTTTCGACTTGTGAACAACCAACACCCCTATTTTTACAAAACCTTAAAATCCAAATTGGAAATTCACCATTTTGAATCAGCACCAAATCATTTTGTGCAAAGAAAACCCGTCACTGTGTTCGACCACAGAGCGTTATACTTAGTAGCTTTGCTACGGCAGTTGGATTTAGGATATAAATTTTGTTGATTCGATTTTTACGTAGCGCGAATCAAGGCCCTCACGAGTGACATAGAGATAGGGTTGCAGGAGCTTAGACTAGTTACTTGGGGTATGTTCAGTTAACATTGAAGAACTAATGAGCTCTGAAAGGTTACTTAGATAAATCCTCAATTTTCTCATGGTTTGAGAATAGGTTGAGTGATATATCATTTTAATCAATAAGAGATCTCTCCTTGGTCTGGAAGAATGATCTTGATCCCCTGTTAGCATGAGATCTAATCAAGGAAAGAGAAAACTCTTTCAGATCTTAAGGATGGGACATCATTCTTGTTATAGAGACATTGCAGTTGCCCTGTCTTGGGAAGCAAGAAATCTGCAGTCATAAGAAATGGGTATGAAGTATTGGAAAAGAAAAATACCCAGATCTTACAAAGAAATTCTATTTACAAGTAATTGATTAGAATCATGTTTTAGGAATGAGCCTTAAACCTACACTTTGTGGTATGGTTAGAGGAGAGTCAAACTATACTATCTTGACTCTTGACAAATTTAGATTCCAACTCAGGGAAAAACAGAATGAGATTAAGATGTAAGAATTAACAATTTCACAGCAGTTAAATCCCAGTGTTTACTTCCAGCAATGATCTGGTTCAGTCTAGTATACATTTAATATTTAACTTTTCTTTTATATTAAATGTAGGATTCTAGTTTTTGAAATTCTTATTAGGTTACTAAATTTTCATCTAAACTAGACATTCAAATAGTGTAAAACTTGAGTAGTTGGGGTAGTTGAAGTTTAAATTCCTTTCAATCTATGTGGGAACAATATCCGGACTTATAGGTCCACTTTACTACTTGTACGACCTGTGCACTTGCAGCTTTTAAGACCAAAGTAAATCTTTAATTGAGTTTAGTGACACAAATTATTCTTCTTATGAGTATACAATGTAAATTTTGGTCTGAACAAGTTTTTGGTGCCTTTACCTAGGATTCTAGTTGGTCTTTGGTAATAGTAGTAGACATTGTATATATCATTTGGTTAACAAGCTTTTGGAGCCGTTGCTTGGGATTAATTTTTAGTCTTCTAGTAATGGTTTTAATAATTTGAATATGCACAACTTTTGGTCAACACAAGCCACAATAAAAAGATAGAGGAAAAACAAAACAATGTCGCGACAAAGATGTCATTTAGGCAGTTTTTAGGGATAAAATTTCAGCCTGAAGTCTGTATCATTTGAAAATCTATAAATAGAAGCACATATGAACTGGCAGTATGACTCGTAAACCGAAAGGGAACCACAGGTAGCTTTAAGCTCCTTTGTATATTATTTTTATTTTTCTTTTATTTCTTTTTCGTCAATTTAGTTTTAGTTTAGCTTTTGGTTAGTTTTCTTGGAGATTGACGGTGATGCGGGTTGTGAAGTTTATTTGGATTTATTGTAAAATTTTAGTTTTTTCATTCTTTGCTGATTTGGAATGGAATCGGGAAATTTTACGGAGTTCATTTATTTGGTTGCAATCTCAATGAATTTTCTGGTCGGGTTAGTCCTTTATTGTTTGTGTCCAATTTTGGCTGAGCTCCCTCTAGGAAATGGATCGATGTAGCTTCTTGATTTTTCTTGCGACTTGAAGGAACGTCATAGTTAGAAATCTTGTATTTATTTAATTGGTGTTGTTCTTGAATTTAATTATTCTGAATATTAGTAGCGTTTACCTAGAAAAGGATTGTATCTTGCTCTGATTTTCAGGAGGCCCTTTGAGTGACACAGAGATGGAGACTCTTGAGAGTGTGGAGCAGTTACTTGGAGGTATGTATTAGTTCCCAAAAAGTGCTATTTTGAGTCCTATTTAAGATAGGTTTTGGTGATTTTGTGCTAATCATATTATTTAGTGATTGACATGTGCGGGTCCATTAGTATTCTTGATTTGTTTGAGGTTGTTTGGTAGTTTGCGGGTTTAGTAAGCCTCCACCATCATATCAAGCTTGGCATCGTAATTGTCTTGATTTATCTTGAGTTAAGTATGAATTCACGGAGGGTATCAAGCACAGGATGAAGAAATATCAAGTGGAAGAAAGAGAAATCTGTTTGGAGGATCTTGGAAACAACATGTGACTTAACAATTTCGCTATGGCATAAGCGAAATTTTGCAATGTGAAAATTCGCAATCCATAGCGAATTTCATGATCATAAGCGAAAAATTCATATGGGCAAATTTTAAGCTATGATAAGCGAAATTCGCTATCATAAATTAAGCTATCATAGAGAATGCGTGCATAAGCGAAAATTAAAATTTTAATATGACTGAATTTTAAGCTATTATACTTAATTTCAGTAATGCATGAAAATCAATTCCTGTTTTGTGATCCAGCTTGACTCGTTTGTTTTAATTCCTCTTTTTCCCTCAATGTAACCATATTATTTAGGTTAGTTTGGTACTTTCACATGTTTAGGAGGCTATATAAGCCATGTTATGAACATTTTGTAACCTAACTATTCATTTCACGCAGCTTTTCACACAGTCCCTGATTTGGTTCCCATTTTCTCTCTTCTCTCTCCCTCTTTCTCTGCATTTTCTAGGCTGCTTAAACACACCTTTATGAGGATAGACCAAGCAAAGGATGTTTATTAAGCCTGAAACAACGAAGAGGAGGGTTGCTGGAAGATTAGTTGATGTTGGTTTGCGGGTGTTCCCTCTTTGTTTCATGGGCGAATGCTGGCATTATTTGTGTTCAAACTTTCCAAACTAGGTTTAAATGCTATTTAATGTATTTTCTTTGAATTGTCTTGGCATGCTTCAGGGTTGATGTATTCTTAATGGTAGATCTACTTGACATCCATTAGATGTCATTCTGAGCCACTAAAAGTAGGTTAAATGCTTTGTGTTTCATTCTTGAAGCATTAAATGTAGGTAAAAGCTATGGTTTCAAATAGGAGTCTTACTAAGGGTTGGTATTTAAAGTTAAACAAAGATCCGGTTTGAAATGACTATATGTCATTTTCCACTGTCTGAAAATAACGAGAGAAACTCACAAGCCCGTCATATCAAACTAGTGACCCAAAACTTCAAGGTGTTTCTTTTTCTTACATCTTATTTTAAATTGCTTCACTTAGCTTAGTGACACCACCAACCACACTTTTTAATGCAAATCCGAAAATCCAAATGAAAGCCTCACCATTTTGAATCATGATACGAGTCATTTGTAAGATGAAAACCCATCCCTGAGTTCGACCATAGAACCGCTATCTTTAGCATTAACTGACTAGACGGTAGGAGAAATTTAGGATACAAATTTTGTTGATTCGGATCACCCCTGCATGTACGAATCAAATGGCGCCGTTCTTAGGGGATGGTGCCGAACTACAGGATGATGAGTTGGCAATTTAAGCATGCAGCAATTTATTTAAGCTAGCGAAGTTCGCCTAACATGATGTTTTGAAGATAGTAGTATATTGTGACGAGGCGTAAAGGAGCTCCTCCTCCTTGATCCTCCATGAATGAAACCGAGAGCGGATGGTGGTTTGGTCTCATTTGAGACTGACTGCGGCTCAAATGTTGATTTTAGTTTTAATTAAAGACAATTTTTTGGTTTATTTCAGTTTTAGTATTTTTTTACTTATTTTATTTTTATTTTTATTTGTATTTAGCTTTTATTTATTTTGGTTATTTTAGCTTTAATTTGTTTTAGTTTATTTTAGTTTTATTCTAGTTTATATTATATTATTTTATTTATATTATTTTGTTTTAATTTATTCATCGGTTTTATTTTATTGATAAGTGTGCTCGTGCACGGGGCATAAATTTCTCTCAATAATAGCGAAATTTGAGCCACTGCGACTCTTCGAACACGGGGACCTTTCCATTGCCAGGCAGATTTATAAAGGCCCACCCCCTCATTTTCAATCGATTCTTTCGGATTTTCTCTGAGCAGCCCCCAAGGCCTCCCACGCTCCTCTGTCTCTCCTGTGCCACACCAGCCACCGCGCGCCTCCACTCCCGGCCGTTCTTTACTGTGTCACCATCTTGCTGGCCTGCCGTCGCCGGGCGCATGAGCCTTGTCACGACTCCCGAGCGCACGTGGCGCCGCGACGCCACGACCTCGAGCCACATTACGCCCCACCGCCGCGCGAGTCGCCGACCATAGTTGCGTACCGCGGAGCCCGCCGTTATAGGCGAGGTCGATTCAGTACCCCGAGAGGCGGTGCGAGCACATCCGAGCTGTGGCTGCTCACTCTTGGACGAAGTGCGAGAGACCTGCTTTGCAGTAGCCCCTAGCCTGTTTGAGGAGGCTCGAGGCTTGAGCCCCGTCGAGCGATGAGACCTGGTGGGACCTCGGGCCCCTTCTCCGGTGCATGAGACCTGCCGGAGAACCACTTCAAGCGGGCAGGACATCGAGCGGGTAGTCGTAGCGGTTTAGGCGAGCCATCACCTTCTCGGTGATCGGGTTCGTCGCGATTATCCCCGCGAGTTAGGCGACGATGTTTAGTGCGATTCAATCCCGGGGGCGTAGATCTTAGTGCGGGACTTCCATATGGAGTCATATTACGACATCTGCGGCATTGTCCGCGACGGCGGTCGGATTGATGCGGTTGATCCGGCGGTATTCGCGCTCCCATTCGCGACTGCGAGGCATTTTCTATCCCGGGTGGTGTTTGAGTTTTATCGCACTATGACATCGGGAGTGCACAATCCGTTGGAAATTGATTCGGTATGATGGCCGCCACAGAAATTTTCCGTGCGAATGTCTGAGCATTAGGCACGCGATGAGTTACGGCGAATTCACGGACCTCCGGCGGTGGCCTCGGCCCTCAGCGAGAGAGATGGTTAAACTCTCTTGCTCGAATACCCTTCTTTGGGCCCCTGCTCTCTTAGCGGCGACTTTCCCCACGAGATGCTCCTCGTGGACCGCATTACTCGAACCGGCCCTATTGCACAGCATTATGCAGTAGCGAGCTACTCGAAGTACGTACAGGATTTCGGATTTGGTTCAGTCCTTTGAATTTCGTCATGGCTAGCATTGCTACATTTTGAGGAGAAGGTCACTTGTAAGGACTGGCTCGGTGGGAGAGCTTTTCCCTGATCTGAGGTTCTTGGGCCGGGTCTTAGAGCATCTGGGGTTCCACCCCCAGGTGCTGCATTGGGGCGGGTGAGTTGTCCCCCAGGTTTTATCCACCGGCGGTCTCTATATGCCAGCTCTCAGATTGTGCAGCGACGGGGAGGCATCGGATGATGTTACAAGGACTGTAGGGGATGAGCGGCTGTTCAGGAGGTGTGGAGTGGAGACCTCAATTCCAGTTATCTCCCCCTTCGGTTCCACCTCCCTCGCCTCCAGCTCCTCCTAAGGCGCTGGCCCATCCTCCGCGTCAATGATCACGAGCATATCCACATGTCGAGTTCTAGGAGTTATCTGGCGGTATGGATCTTAGTGTCTGCGCACTTGCTACTACTCAGGCGTCGTTAGACGGCGGATGCCGGCCAGGAGTCACTCGCCTTGAGAATCATGCCATGCTTCTTGGTTATGAGCCACCTCGGTCTCCCGCCGGTCGGTCTTGACGAGCTACCTGACCCGGCTACTCGAGATCGGTCCATTGTGTCTGTGGCGCGGCCTCCTTGGATATGCTGTGGCTGCGGCGAGATCCGCAGAGCGATACACCTGCGAGGTGGTGGTCGCACTCCCTTCTCTAGCTTTCCGATCCCTACCCAGTGGAGATATGGTTATACTTTGGTTGGGGGGAAAAGTTAGAGTTGGAAGTATCTTCTATCATTTTTTGTTTTGTTTTAGTTTTATTAACTGCCTACTTATTTTGTATAGGATTGTATAGGATGCATGTATTAGCCGATAGTAGGCAGTGATCTTTTTATTGTGTATAGCTATGTTAAGCTTGTATTAGCCACTTTGGTTATATCAAAAGCTTTATAGCAGTATTTACATTTTTTTACACTTATACAAACCATTTTCTGCGCTTATATTTTTGTGTTTATGCTCTTACCTTGAGTTGAAAAATTGAAGCACTGTATGCTACCATAATGCTAGAACAGTTCCATGCATGATTAAGTTTTTGGTCGATTGAAGTTCCAAAGTTCAACCTTGTCCATCCGCCTTTAGCTAATCACACATAGTGCACATGCGGTTTTTCATCAATAGGTTGAAAATTGTATACCTCTTTTTACTTTGCAAAAGCGGAGCCTTATATTAGTTGGCTGACCCATTATAGGTTTTGTTACTTGCAAAAAGACCGATAAGTCTTCCCAGTAGAAAGAAAAGCAAAAAAGAAAAAGAAGAAAGAAGAAAAAGAGGGTGAAAGTCGTGACATTTTGCCTTGAAACCGGAGCAGTCCCGAGGGAACATGGCGAAAGCCTTTAAAGCACGGTGCCACAAACCTTCAACGGTTGGGAGTCACCGACTTTGTGTGTTCGCTATGGGTGGATGGGTAGGGTTTAGCGAGGTTATGGAGCTGAATTTCGGAAATCATTCGAAGTCGGGGTGAAACTTTGAAGAGTTGAGTGGTCAGCAGATCCTTTTGACTTGATGCCCTAAACCTTGATTGGTTGGGGAGTCATCGGTGGATTGGTACGGACTTTGGTGAAGTCGAGTTTTGACATTGCACCACAATACAATCAGTAAGAAGAAATAAGAGTGTAAGCGAATCTATTTAGGTTGGTCATCAATGAATTTAAGGTCACAGCGGTAGCTTGGTTGGGAGGAATAGCTTAGAAACTTATTGGTTCAAGCTGGTTGTAAAAACACTTAGATTTTGGTGGAAGTTCGGGTTAACTTCCTTGGTTGATCTTTGCCACGAAACTTGTTCTGTGTGACTCTTGTTCTCTCATGATGGTTTTGTCTGAGTCTAAATTTTCATATGAAGGTAAAGCCTCACTTGTACACACACTTTAGAATGAATACTCTTTTGCAAGCATGCTTTTACCATACCTTTTTATTTTATTTTTAGCATTACTAAGGGACTAGCAATGTGTCGGTTGGGGGGTGTGATTAGTACCCAAAAAGTGCTATTTTGAGTCCTATTTAAGATAGGTTTTGAGTGCTTTTTGCGTACTAATCATATTATTTAAGCTGATTGACATGTGCAGGTCCATTAGTATTACTGATTTTGTTTCGAGGTTGTTTTTGGTAGTTTTGCAGGTTTCGTAAGCCTCCTCCATCATATCAAGCTTGGCATCGTAATTGTGCTGATTTATGCTGAGTTCGTATGAATTCTCGGCGATTTCATGAAGCCTAGGATGAAGAAATATCAAGCTGGAAGAGGAGAAATACGAGGCTAGAGGATCTTTGGGAAACGACGTACAATGACAATTTAAGCTATGGCATAGTGAAAATTTCGCAATCATAAGCGAAATTTTTCGCGATCCTTAGCGAAAATTTCGCTATGGCAAATTTCCTATGATGAAATTTCACTATCATACAGAAAATTCGCTATCATAAGCGAGAATTGCGTGCATAGCGAAATTTCAATTTTAGCTATGATAATTTTAAGCTATGATGTGAACCTATATGTTCGCCGAGAATTTTGCTATCATAGTAATTTTAAACTATCATGCAGAAATTCACTGTGCATAGCAAAAATCCTGCTCCCTGTTTTTGTGATCCAAACGACTCCGTTTTGTTTAATTCCTCTTTTTCCCTCAATGTAACCACATTATTTAGGTTAGTTTGGTACTTTCACATGTTTAGGAGGCTATATAAGCCATGTTATGAACATTTGTAACCTAACTATTCATTTCCATGACTTTTACACAGTCCTGTTTTTGGATTCCATTTCTCTCTTCTCTCTATCTTTCTCTCATTTCTAGATTTGCCAAACACACCCTTTGAGGATGACAACTCAAAGGATGTTGCTAAGCCTCAAAACATAAAGAAGGAGGGTTGCTAGGTTGGTTGATGTTGGTTTGCAGGTGTTCCTCTGTTTTCATGAAGCAGGTACTGCGTATTTGTGTTTCAAACTTTCCAAACTAGGTTTAAATGCTATTTAATGTATTTTCTTTGGTCAATACTTGGCATGCTTCAGGGTTCAGTGTATTCTTAATGGTAGATACACTGACATCCATTAGATGTCATTCTGAGCCATTGAAAGTAGGTTAAATGCTTTATTTTTAAAGCTATGAAACATTAAATGCTTCGAGTAAATGCTATGGTTGAATAGGAATGTTACTAAGGGTTGGTATTTAAAGAGTTAAACAAGATCGGTTTTGGAAATGACTATATGTGAAGTGCACCTAATCTTGAGAAATAACTGAGGAAACCTCTACAACCCCATCATATCAAACTAGTGACCCAAACTCAGGTGTTTCTTTTCTTACATCTTGTTTGTTAGCCATGGCTTAGTGACACCACCAACCACACTTTTTAATGCAAATCAGATCCAAATGACCTCACAATTTGAATCATGATCACAGGTCATTTGGAGATGCGAAAACCATCTAGTTAAGCCCTAGAACCGCTATCTTTGAGTAGCTTGACTACAGCGGTAGGAGAAATTTAGGATACAAATTTTGTTGATTAGGATCACCTGCATGGCGTGAATCGGTATGTTAAACTAATATTATGGAACTAATGAACTTCGAAGATTGCCGATAGATCACTAATTTACTCATGGTGTGAGAATAGTTGGATGATATTTAATTTAGTTGTTCCAGAGGTTTCTCTCAGGTTTGATGGATCTTGACCCCATGTTAGGAGATGCAATCAAAGGAGATGAAGAATTTTATCAGATTCGAAGGATGAGATAGCAATTAGATTGAAGAAGGTTTGCATTATCCACATTTATGGAAATAGAAAAAATTCTTGAGTCCTAAGAGTGGGTGTGTACTAGAAAGGAAAAATACCCAAATCTTAGAAGAGGATTATAATCTTGATGTGATTAAGGCCTCATGTGTCTTGAAGGAACATGGATCTCTAATTAGTGGAAATGTATGGTGTGTATGGAGGAATCGAACTATACTACCTTGCATCTTTGATAAATTCATATTCAAACTCATGGTGAACTATATTCTCAAAAGATCTGAGAAATTGATCAGTATGCAACGATTCATTTCCGGTGTTAACTTACGATTAACTTTCCAATCCAAATATTTTGACTTCCTTATATGTAGTTATAGGATTTTAATTGGTCTTACTTTCCTTTAGTTTAAACAAAATCACTTTTAACTTTAGAGTCCAAATAGTGAGGATCTTTAGTAGATGAAATTAATTGATCTTTAGATTTCTCATAAATCCTCGCGGGAATGATATATGGACAAATCCACTTTTTATTACTTGTATGACACAATGCACTTATGTGATCTAGACTAAAACAAATTTTCAAATAAAGCCCAACCTGTATAGTGACCTTGACATATCTACATTACCCTCGGTCCAGTCAACTGAAGTTTTTTGGCGCCATTGTTGGGGGAATGAATAGTCATAGGTAGTAGTGACAGAAATTTGGTTGATTACATATTTTGGTTACAATAACAAGTTTTTGGCGCCGTTGCCTGGGACTGAATAGTCTTAGGAGGCAGTGCTAATTACTTCGTCAGTTTTGGTTTATGTTAAAATTAAAGTCAAGATGTTTTTGGCGCCATTCTTTGAGGATAGAGGAAATTTAAATGTGATATTTGACCAAAGAAATTGTTAATTTGGACATTTTTCTCTATTTTATAAAAATTTCAGAAAATTACAAAATAGTTTTAAGCGCAGCTTAGCTGAAAGCTCTTGAAAATCTCATTTGAGGTTTAAATTAGTATAGTTGTTTTCACCAGTTTAATTTGATCTTAGTGTGTTTCTATTTGGAAGATCTTACATTGATAGAAGCAGCGAAGCTGCCTTTTGAATATGAAGCCCAGAGGACATTGAAATGTAAGAAAGTAAAGTGTTGAATCAACAACTATGACGAGTAGAAGTCTGACAATCGATTCAGAAGAAATAGTAGTGAGAGAGACCTTAGAGATAGTGACTATGAAAATTTTGGAAGGCAGGTTATTAGGAATGAATACTTTGTGGTGAGATGGCTTCTTATAGAGGTCAACAATTTTGAGCTAAAGCCAGCTTTGATCACAATGGTGCAATAACATCAATACACGGGACATCCTAGTGAAGACCCCAATGAGCATATGGGAAGATTTTTGCGGATGGCAAACACAGAAAGCTAAGTGCATTTGACGAGCTGTGGAACACTTGTGATCCTTATCACAAGTATTGGTGAATTTCTTTTATTTTATTATCGATTTTTTTTTAATTTTAATTTCACTGTAAAGAAAAAAAAAAGAAGAAATTTTTTTTCTGCAGGATTGTTTTTGTGCTGCCCTGTTTTTGCTACAGGAATCCATGTTCTAGTGGGTTTGAATTGTAAGCAAATGGAACCCCCACATGAAGAGCAATACAGTCAGGAGAGAAACCCTAGGGCATACATGTCCATGAGGGACTATAGAAATCCTCCATGGGTGCTAGAGTGCCCTCACATGGTGCCTCACGGTATGCACCTCCTCAGCATCCACGGTATGCCTCTTCGTCGACTCAACCACCACAACCAATCTCCCCGGTTGGGCAAGCAATTCCTAGACCTTCTGGTAGTGGGTGACTTTGTGGAAGAAGCGAGAGGCATTTGATACCAAAATAAGCCAAAAATTTATACTACGTGGAGAACTCACTGGTAGAAAAATTAGATGGGTTTCAAAAATTAAATTGATGCTAAAATTAACAAGTTGAGACATCAATTTCAGGCATGACAACATGTTCATTAAGGAGAATTTGGAGGAGTGTATTTTGGGTGCCAGGCTAAAATCACAACCTCAGGGGTGGTCACGAGGAACCATTGGGGCTCACGGGAACTCTGGCTGCAAGGACGGGAGGCAGAGGAAATGGGGTCCCATAAGAAATTTGGATTCAGTGCCCCTTCCCTTGACAACAACCCAGCGCGATTCGGCGTTACGCCTACACGCGCCACATGCAACACCTCAAACACCTACGGCAAAGGCCGTTCCATTTACAGCGCGCCTATGAACCTCGAGTTGGTGAAGCCAGCCCATCTGACTTATGCCCGCGCATCAAGACATTAGCGATTGCTTATGTTGCATGGCATAGTGGATGGATTGGTCTTTGGTTCGGTTGGAGCTTTTTGGGAACGCCGGCATTACTAAACTCCACCAGTTCTAGCGACCTCAAGAGGCAGGGAACAAGTTTTGGGGTGCTCAGTCTCCACTTTGTTTCATTTTTCTTGTCTTATTTTATTTTATTATGTTTTATCATTGATTCTTTAATTTTCTTCTTAGATTTCCTCTAATTTTTAGTTAATCTTTGTTTTTATATTAATTTTCATTTTTCTGCAAATTTTCTTAATTTTTCTGTGTTAATTTTTGAGTTTTATCAAAATTTGATGGAGTGGGAGGCATGGGAAATGGCTGCAAAATTTCAAAACCTACGAAATTTCGAGATTTAGCGAAATTTCGTAAACTTCAGATACATGATGTTGCTAAATTGTACGGTAATAGTGTTTTCTCTCATGGCCACTATTTAGATCCTTTTTATGTTATATATATATATTAAAAAAAAAAGTACGTCTCTCAAATATATTAAAAAATTTTGAAAAAAAAATTTCACTTGCTTTTGAGAATTTCGCGGGTTCTGCAATTTTCGCACACATCTTTGCAACTCCATTTGTTTTAAGTCGCTGACTTTTCATCCGAGACCTTCAGTTTAGGTGATTTTGGTACCGTTGGAAGATTAGAGTGTAAGACCAAATATAGCTAGAAGAACACTTTTAAATTATTAGCAGAGGTGTAATTTTCAAAATTCTCCATTGGTCATTTTTTCCTCTCTGTTCTTCTTCTAACTTGTTTATTTGAAGCTAAACGAATTGAATAAAGATGTGATGAAAGCTTGTGAAGTCTCCTATCCAAAAACGAGCTCGTATCATCAAGGAGGTAACACTTCCTTCTCTAAATTTCCAATCCAAGACCCATTGCAGATAATGTGACATTTGGTTGGGTGGGAAAGTTAGCGAAGGAGTAACATTATTCCCCCTGTTTTTATTTTTAGGCAGCCACATTTTTTATGTTCATTGAAACTAACTTTGGTTTGATCTTTATTGAAGCTGTTATACTATACAGCTTTCTTTTTCGAAAATCGCACCCATTTTTTGTGTTTGTAACTTTTATGGTTTGAGGTGAAACAGCGTCGATTCTATTGATGTTAGATTGGTGCCATGCCTAGTTGAGTGGGTGATTAGTTGAATTCTTGTTTCTTTCGACCTTTTTCTTCCACCTTTAGCTAACCACACACTATGCACATTAGGTTTCTGTTAGCAATTATGTGCTCTTGGGTCCCACTTAGTATTCTCAAATATATGTATAAATTATAAATTTATAATAAATATAATTTATTATATGACAGGTTTTTATAATAAATATATTTATTATATGAAGGCAGTTATTATATTAATACTAATTTATTATATGAGCAGTTATTCATGATGTAATGGGTTTTAAGGTTTCTCTTTGGTTTTTATATACATTTTTTGGCGAGAATGCGAACGAGAAAGAAGGAATTTTTATTCTTTGGTTTTTCTCTAAGTGTTACAGATTGATTCTAGTGGATTCATTGTACCCACACACATCCTTACCACACCCACGAGGATAGATGCGGAAGATCGGACGGTGCAGTTCGCGTCTGTAGATTGGACGAATTAACAGATCGTTGAGTTACGTCTTTGTTCTTTAGTGTCAGCCGGTGTAAGATTCTTGGTTGGTGGTGATCTAGAAGTCTGGTGTGGTCCTGCCAAATCTACATGAGTAATTTATTTAATATTGAATTTTAGATCTGAGTTGCATGTTTAATCCTTATTCTTCAGATCCATCTTCCCATTGTGTGTTTTTCCTTGATTGGTATCGAGCGTACTATGATTCTTAGATATGTGTATCTAGGTATTCCAATAATGCATGTAATTTTGATGTTGATTTAGTATATGGCACCTAGGTTCTATTTGTTGTTAGATCGCTTGATTAGATACGGTAATTTTATGATTTTTGTTCATGAATGGATGTATTATTTTAATGGTTTGCCACAGATCCATGGTAGATTTTGATTGTATTAATTTTTTTGGGTTTGTAGCAGGGAGAATTTGGTCATAAGATCGGGTTTCTTCACAGTTTTATTTATTATTTACATTTTTAATTAAAAATAGTTGTAATTTTAAATTTCAAATCCTGTAAATCTGTACACCCTTCATTATTTGGAAAGCCGGAGAAGATCTGGACACCATCTCGGGCGACCACCGGTAAACGTTAAGAGGAGGAGGAGGCCGTCGGACGGGATCGGCGGTGCAGAGAGAGCGTTGTCACGCGCCTACACGGCGCGGTGGAAAGTTTACAGCGCGTGGTCCTCACTGTGATAGTCTTTGGGCGCGTAGGGCGCGTGCGGTCGTTTTGGCGGCCTGCCCGGCTGGCTCGTCGTCTGCGGAGTGGTGGTTCTTCCTGGGCCGGTTTTGATTTGGTGGACGGGACCTACCCTTCAAATTAGAACATGTTAGGGTTTAGGGTTTAATTTATTTTAGTTTTGGGCCTTTGTGCTTTGTAAACTAAAATAGTAGACTGAGAACCTTAGGATATTTGTAATAGACCCGATTTTTAATTTTTAGAAAACCATGAGTTAGGGTTATTTAATTAATGCTTTTGTGAATGGTTTAAATTATATGCTTATAACATGTTTATGTGATAACATGCCATATAGAATAGGTGGTACCATATAAATTTGCATCAATAGTAATTACATGTATAATAATTATTATATGATTCTATTATCTAGTTTAGTTTAATAATTATTATGGAAAAATTATTTTATTTTTTTGAAATAATTTAGAAAATCCTTGGCTATTTAAAAATATTGAATGGTGAAGGTTTTAATTATCAATTAATTTTAGTCCCAAGGGTTCCATTGTGGCTCCAGCCAATAAAATGATCGTGATGCCCCAACTGATGTAAACATGGTCGGATTTTATCGATTAGACTCAATTAAGTTTCAAAATTTTAATAAGATTGATCGCCCAGGCCAGTAATCTTGGATATTAAAGATAATTTTGAAATTTAAACAATGGTTAAAAACATTCAAACTTAATTTAATTATTACCCCAACGAGGCTAAGTGCGATATTTTTATTATGCCCAAAGTTTCAAACAATTAGAGTGAAATGATTGCGCTTACCCAGGAAAGTTCTATTTAAGAAGGTGATTTAAGTGAGTCCGCTTGTGGCTCCCTATCTTTCCCCGAACCAACTTATAGGATACTAATCATTTCATGATCAAATTTAGTTTGTTATAAATATCTGCCCAACGAAGTGCTTGCAATGGAAACTAAATAATTGCTTACAATAAATGTAAAAATAGTTTTTGGGATTAAATCTAAATTTGGTGATTATGTTTATTGTAAGATATTACGTTTAATACTGAAGGTGTATTTTTTCGTAAATGGCATCATTTAACCCACTTGCAATGATTTTGAGTCAAAAGCCTATGGATGGAAGCTAATTATAGTGATACGGAAAACCAACTCGTATATCATTGTTCTCGATTTTGAAAATCGGTTTGTCCTAATCACACTAAAGCCCAAATGAGCCTTAAAGAATGCAGATCCCACTAAGCCGAAAAGACTACGAGAATCAGACAAGGCAAATATATCGTCACGCTATATTCTCGCGTTGTTGCTAGTCATTCGAAGGACAGATATGTCTCATCTCGAGAGTGGAGCGTAAATGATCCGTACTCGATAAGATGTTTGCACAATCAACAAGTTCTTAAGGCAGCCGCAGTTAGCTAAGAATGAATACCTAGAATGACTCTAGCTTTAGGATCATCAGTTCAAAAATGATGTCACATCTCAACTGTCAAGTGTCGATGAAGATGAGCAAAGGTCCCAAATTGATTTCATTTGAATCACCTGATCGCTGATCACAGTTAATTATAATATGAACAAGATGGATCTAACTCTACGTGAGCGACGCATGAACTTGAAAGTGCCGAAAGGGCTTTCGAAGTCAGCTGTCTGTATTGATCGAGGGTTCTACTCTTCAAGCCCAAAGGGAAACCTAAGGGTGGGAAAAAGAATAAGAACAAGCAGAAGGAATGGGTACTGGGGCCACCAAAACCACCGCTATGAAGAAGCCGAAGGCAAGTGCTTCGGCGCGATGTATATTACCGAAGGTGACTGTCTCGATTGCCAAAAAGCAAGGTATGGGTAATTTTAAAATGTGGTTGAAGCTTGTTTAGTGGAGAATTATAATGATAAATGGATCATTGATTCAGAGCTGCACTAAACTGATGTTCCAGCGATTTTTGCAAAGTGGTTCAGATAAACTAGCTTGGCTCGACAGAATGTAGGTTTTCGAGGCTTCGAAATGGCAAATATGTCTCCGCGAAAGCATTAGGACAAGTATAATTATTTCTTCTCTAACAATGATAGGGACTTTTATGTTTAGTAGATCGGCTTGTGTATGTAATGGATTTTAAAAGGAATTTAATTTCATGAAGGTTTATTTGAACAAGGTTTAATAAAGGAATTTAATTCCTTTATTACAATAAGAAGTTCAACTCTCAGCTTATTTGTAATCGTGATTTGATAGATGGTTTTTATTATTTAAGTCCTTATGTCCTATGATGTTTTAATTATCGAAATCATGATAAGCATGATCACCTAGCCAAGAAAAGGAAAGTTTCAATGAAACGACTTTGGCATTTGCGATTAGGGTCATATTAATCCTAATAGGATTCATGGTTTGGTAAAAGTGGATCTTAACTTCCTGTAGACTTTGAACCTATACTAGTGATGTAACTTGTTTGGAAGGTAAATGACCAAAAGGCCCTTTTAGCCAAGGATATCACATGAACAAACCGCTTGAACTGTGCATACTCGATGTGTGCGACTAACAAATGTCCAAGCCAGAGAGGTATGAGTATTTTGTCACCTTTACGATGACTACCAAGATATGGATATATCACCAATGCGCCTATGCAAGTCCGAAACTTTCACTAAATTTCGAGAGTATGGGTTATCGAGCGTGTTGTCTAGGACTCCATATCAAAGAGCTTCTGGCCCCGACTCGAGGTGGGTGAATACGTTATCCGAGAGTTTGGTTCATTTTGACTCAAGAGGGATAGCTCACAACTATCAGCACTGAACACCCTGAAGAAATGGAGTTGCAGAGTTGTTAAATAACTCTTCTCAGATATGGTGAGGTCATCGCTTAGTTATTCATCTCTACCTATCGCTTTGGGGATATGCCATAGAAATCGGCAATGTATCTTCCGAATTTAGTTCTTCTAAAACGGCTCATAAGACACCCACAGACCAGGAAAGGGCGCAAGCCTAGCTTGGGTTTATCCGAATATGGGGTGCTCCCGCACATGTTCAAGAAAGTGATTCAAATAAGTTGGAATCATATTGCAGGTTTCCAGATGTTTGTTGGCTACTCCTAAAGGAACGAGAGGTGGACTATTTTATAGGTTCCTTCTGATAAAAGGTTATTGTGGAGTACTCACGCACTTTGTGGAGGAAGACTATATAAGCAATTTCAAACCCAAGAGGCAAATAATTCTGAGGAGCTTGACTCACCAAGAACAAACT
Organism: Tetrastigma voinierianum; assembly: GCA_016808115.1. Taxonomy (NCBI): domain Eukaryota; kingdom Viridiplantae; phylum Streptophyta; class Magnoliopsida; order Vitales; family Vitaceae; genus Tetrastigma; species Tetrastigma voinierianum. The sequence continues at coordinate 298,968 of JAEQBH010002058.1, forward strand.
GAACCACTCAGTATCTGGTTTCAATACTCACCGATTCCTAAGTGCATGTTCAAAGAGGGGAAATGTACCCGACAGAACAAGCACAGGTGGAACCAAAGTGAACAAGATCCAATACATGTGTAACTGAAGAACTTAAGAGCCAATGACAAGAGGAACTAGTACCTTTACTGTGCTCAGAATAATGAACTACAACCTGGAGCTTCGTCGTAAAGGATGAGTAAGGCGGAAGCCCGCGAGATATGTCTTGTTGTGCGTAGTCTTACCAAGTTATTATACTGATGTTGAAGATGATCCCATCAATTACAAAGAAGCACTGGAAGATGTGGATGTACAGAGTGGCAAAAGCCATGGACTGTGAAATGGAATCTATGTATTCCAATTCCGGGCCCGTCTCTTGTAGAGGCACCCAAAGGGGTAAAACCAATAGGTGTAAGTGATTTACAAGAGAAAAAGAGGATCGACGTGTAGGTGGAACCTTCAAAGCTAGATTGCAGGGCAAAATATACCCAAAAAGAGGGGATAGATTAAGAAGAAACTCTTTTCGCCAAGAGTCATGCTTAAATCTATCCCATTCTTTTAGTCAGAGGCCGCTAGTCTCGGACATTTAGATTCGGGTATGGATGTCAAAACAAATTTTTTAAATGGCAATTTTAAATGAGGACATCTACATGGCAAAGAACTATGGTCTAAAGCCAAAGGCAAAGAACATACAAAGTAAGTTGCAAAGGTCCATTTATAATTTAAGCAAGCATCTTATCACGTGGAACACGTTTGATCAAAGCATTACTTTTTGGTTTCTGAGAAAAGCCCTCACGTAACTCGTGGTTTACAAAAGAATCCAAGCACGTAAGGTAGTTTTTCTAGTCCTTTACGAGATGACATATTGTTAACTGAAATTCCATAAACAAAAGTGTCGTAAAAGATTATTGCATAAATAAATTTGATATGAAAGACTCGGGAGAAGCCAACTATATTCTCGAATCAAACTTATACGAGACCTAAGAATAGGTTGTTGGCACTATCTCAAGCCTCTTATATTGATAAAATTTTGTCGTTTAACATGGAAAATTCCAAAAGGGATCCTTACCTTTAGACATGGAATTCATCTTTCTATGAGCAAATCACCAAAAACTCCCGGAAGTGGAAGAACGTATGGAGTAGATACCTTATGCCCCTACCGTAGGTAGTCTCATGTATGCCATGCTATGTAACAGCGATATCCGTTTATGCTGGAAGCAGTCGCATCAATCTGATCCCTGAAGAACATCGGATTGCAAAACAGCTATACTTCGGGCATCTAGGAGAACAAGAGATTATATGCTAGTATATTCCAATGTGGAGTTTAGAAACCATTGGTTTCATACACTTTAATTTCCAAGGATATCGACTCAAGGAAATCTACCGTTATGTGTTTACACTATATGGTGGAGTCGTCTGCTGGAGGAGTATTAAACAGATGTGTAGCAGATTCCACTACGTGTCGAATATGTTGTCATTTCCGAGCGCAAATGCGAAGCCGTGTGAACAAGGTCTATTATGGATCTTCGTGATACCCAGCGTGTGTCGCCCATTACCCTTTGCATCAGGATAAATAAAGGGGGCCTTGTGAGTACAGTCCAAAGAACCAAGGTATCACAAGAAACAAAAACACATTGAGAGAAGTACCACTTGATCCGAGACATCATCGAGCGAGGAGACACAGCTGGCTACCAAAATGGGGCAGAGGGAAACCCAGCGACCATTCATGTGCCAGCTCTACCTGTTCAAGTTTTTGAAAGACATGTAGATTCTATGGGTGTTAGGAGATTACCAGACTTATTTTAGGACTAGTGGGAGTTTTTTTTATTTGAGCTGTAGCAAGACAAATAAAATTATTGTATTTTTTCTTGTGTTAATAAAATTTCAATGAGGTATTAATTTCAATTTTGTGCATTACTAGTATTTTCGTATTAAGGTCCGTATTAATTCAGGCAAAGATATGGTCATATGGATACGTCCATGGAAGACATGATCATAAGTTCTTCAATTAATGAATAAAAGATCACAGCTTATTGAATAAAGCTGGACGCTTTATTTATCGCAATATTTTATGAAATAACTGGCTCGTTATTATAAAATATTGGTGTATTATGTTTGCATTGATAGGATCAAAGAAAGATTTGATTAAAGTAAATTTCTGTGAAAGGAATTAAATCCAAGTGATATTTGATTATTATTTTTCTCTCAATCCCCGAGTTTATTTTAAATAGGTAATCAATACCATTTGCCTTTGAATTGTCAGCCATGTGAGGCCTATTTTGATCGCCAATACCTAGGATGATTTGGGGAACGTGATTGTTTAATTACCAAAGATTTATGAAATAAACAAAAAAATGGAAATTATTGTATGAAATATCCTCTGATATGTTTCGGTACTTGGATGTAATGAAGTCACCACATCGATCCATTAGAGAAACTGCTAAATCAGAGATTTAAATGGTAATTAATTGAGCGACGTAAAATATAATCAATTAATTATCGATATTTTACTAAATGGAGGAAATTAATATATATATCAATATTATTAATTTTGGAGTTCAACTGGGCTTTAGTGGAGTGGTACCTGATTAGATAATTGCTTTTCAATTATAAGGAGCCTTAATTAATAATAGCTGATCCCCTGTGCTAGCTCAGTGGAAAGTGGCGAGCTCATATCATAATGAAACTATAGGAACACAAAAGCTGGAAGCTACATGGTTTTGGGCTTATGCTCAAGTTTGTACTCAAAGAGCAATGAGATTGTTAGCAATTACGTGTTTCGGGTCCTACTTAGTATTCTCAAATATATGTATAATTATAAATTTATACAAATATAATTTATTATATGAACGGTTTTTTATAATAAATATAATTTATTATATGAACGGTTATTTATAATAAATATAATTTATTATATGAACAAATATTCGATGTAATGGGTTTTAAGGTTTTCTCGAAGTTTTTTATATACATTTTTTTGAGAATACAGAATAAGATAAAGAAAGAATTTCTTCTGGTCTTTGGTTTTTCTAAGTGTTCTAAGATTCAGCTTCTACGCCTCATCTAATAGCCCACACACATCCATACCACCCCCTCGAGGATAGATCCGAAGATCTGACGGTGCGCATTGCCGATCCGTGATCGACTCGCGTAGGGACCGCTGGTTTGGCTGTCAGATCCTGACTGTAGATTGGTCGCTGGTGGCTGATCTAGAAGTCTAGTTGACGGATCTGCAAAATCTATAGGTAATTTTGGCTCTAATATCAATTTTAGATACAAATTGCATGTTTAATCATATCATAGATCCATGCTTCCCCGCTCGGTGGTGTTTTTCCTTCGCTTTCAATAATAGGTCGGGAAACTCCGGTCTACCTCCTAAACATTGTAAAAACCTACTCTAGTTTCAAGTGATCACTTGGCCAGGTTAAGGTCCCCATGAAAGAAGGCCAATGAGTCTTCCAAAAAGAAAGGAAAGAAAAGAAAGAAAACAGCTTAAAAGATTCATTTTGAAACCCGAGCACGGTCCTAGTGGGTTTGGCGGCGGTGCCTTTATAACCCGGTGCCCTAAGCCAATCTGGTTGGGAGCCACCGACTTAGTGCTCACTATACGGGTGGATGGGTGGAGTTTAGGCGTAGCTGTAGGTGTTGGAGTTTCAATTCATTCGAGTCCGGTGAAACTCAAGATAAGGGTCGAAAGATCCTTATCAACAGTGTTAGGATAGGTTTTGCAAAGTTTAGGACGTTAGGTAGTTTTCCAGCTTATTGAAGAAACCTGATGTGCACAGTGTGTGGTTAGCTAAAGGTGGAAGAAAATATCGAAAGCAACAAGAATTCAACTGATCATCCACTTAATTAAGCATGAAACAAATCTAACATCAACATAATTGGACAATGTTTCAATTTTTCAAACTGCAGGCTAGGCAAAACACAAAAAAAAAGGGTGCAAAAATGGGTGCAATTTTGGAATTTAAAAAGTGAGTTGTATAATATGTATAAAAAGATATATCACTATGTTTTTAGCTTTACAAAAACAAACCTAACAACTTCACAAAAAGGAACAAACAACAAGCCACTAAACATACAAAATGGGCTTGCTAAAAAACATAAAACAACACTTCCTTCCTTAACTCTCCCCCCAACCAAATGTCACATTGTCCGTAATGGGGCTCGGATTGGAAAGTTAGAGAAGGAAGTGATACCTCCTTGATGAGATGTACCCGTTTTTGGATAGGAGACTTCGCAATCTTTCCACCGAGACCTTATTCACTCCATTCAGCTTCCAAATGAACAAGTTAGGTTAAGAAAAGAGAGGAAAAAGTCATCAGCTTGGAAGCATTTTGAAAATTACACCTTTATAATAATTTCAAAAGTGTTCTTTCTAGTTATATTTAGATTCTACACTCTCAAATATTTCCAACGATACAAAAAATACCCAAAACAGAGTTTGGATGAAAAAGTTATGGTTAAAACAAAATCGAGCTGCAAAAAGCCTTAGGTTGTGAAAATTCGCAACCTCTAAGTGAATTTTGTTTTTTTGTTTTTTATATACTATACAAACTTAAAATTTTTTTAAAAGAAATATATATATATATATATATATATATATATATATATATATATATATATAAGACAAAAATTGGAATAAGGAAGACAAAGGTGTGCTTGTGGTCATGAATTTTCGTGAATCATAAATTTCGAATTTTGCCTTCTCTGGCTTCCATAACTACAAAAACCCGCAAAAATAAACATAGGAAAATTTAAAAAAATGTAGAAAAATGAAAATTAAGCCAGAAACAAATATTAACTAAAAATTATAAAAAATCTAAAGAGAAAAATTAACTAAATCAAAATAAAATAAAATAGGAAAAAAATCAAAACAAAAAGTGGGGGAGACTTAGCCTCCCCCAAGCCAGTTTCTCTAGCCTTTGGAGGCTATTAGAACTAGTGGAGCTAGTGGAATTGCTGAGGTTCAGGTGCTCCAAATCTGAACGAGCACCTAAACCATCCACGTACATGGCGCAGTGGCAACCCGCTATCGTTTTTGATGAAAAAAGTTTGAACAATGGCCACTAATTTTCTATGGTATTGCACAGGCAGTGCAGATGGGATGGAAGGTGTTTCATGTGTTGAATGTGCTGCAGGTTTAGGCAGGTTGTGCACTTGGTCAAGAGAGGGTGCTGCTGGCAGTGGGTCACAAGGGCTCGGGCAAAGGGTAATCTAGGATTCAAAGTTTTTGGAAGTGGTTTAAGGATAAGCTTTTAGGTCTCTTCCACTGTTTTTTATCTACTGCCTTCTTCGGTCAACAAGGGAAGAATTTCTTCTTCTCTCCTCCATGGCCCATAGACAACTAATGATTATGGGGCATCCCCAGAGCCCTCGGTTTACTGGTTCCTCTATCAAGTCCTCCCGGGTCGCGCAGCTGAGTCCGCTCTACCCAAAATAGTGCTGACCGTGCACTCTCCTCCGGATTTTCTTCCTCTTGATGAACATGTTGCTGACTGGCAAGCCTTGAAATTGAGCACTACTGTTGTCAAATCTCTCTGGAGAATTTCGCTCGAACCCATCCACTCTTGTTCCGAGCCTCCACTCGTGGCCAATTTTCCTCACTGGGCTCTCGACGTCACCACCTCTCGCTCCTCTATGAGGTAAAGCATCCACCACTTGCCTGCTTTCTTAGCATTGCTTGCCTAACTGGCAAGGAACGTGGTGGTTGTGGTGGCTGAGGAGTTGAAGCATAAGATAGAGAAGCAAGAGGTGCATACTGGAGGTCTCAGTTCTATGAGGAATTTGGGGTGGTACCCTAACTGTGTGGTTGTAAGTATTTCCATACGGAATTTGTCGAGGCACCATGTAGAAGGGTGCACTCACCCATGGAGGGTTTCTATAGTCCCTCATGGACCTAAATGCTTTAGGGTCTCTCTCCACTAGATACTGACTGTGCTGCTCTTCATGTGGGGGTTCCATTTGATCACAATTCAAGCCCATTGGAACATGTACTTCGTAGGTAAGAATAAGTGCAAGTAATAAGATAACAAAGAAATAATCCTACTTTCTTTTTCTTTTTCTTTTTTCTTTTTTCTTTTTTTTCTTTTTATTTTTTTTTTACAAAGGAAATGAAACTAAAAACACTCATTAAAAATACTAAAAGAATGATACAAGAAAATTCAACGTAATTTGTGGACAGGATCACAAGTACCAGTATGTCATCATTTACACTTAGGCACCCATCTCCGAACGACGCCATTTGATTCGCTTAAAATCGTAGAGATGCACATGGTAGAGATTTGGTGCTTAGAATAAAAAATATTTATAATCAATCCTCTTACTCGTCAGAGTACAGCTAACGCAGATAGTTATTCGGGGGTCGAACACAAGGATGGGTTTTCTTAATGTAAATGATATGCAGTTGGCTCAAAAAGGTGAATTTCGTTTTGGATTAGGGGTTTTGTAACAACAGTGAGGTTTGGTAGGTTGCAAACTAAAAATAAAATAAGTAAAAATATAAAATAGAATTCCTCATAGTTGTTGGGGTCACTAGGTCGAGTCCTAGTGGCAACCGAGGCTCCTACATCCTTTCTCTGCTGGGGAGGATGACCTATAGTCATCTCCCGAACCGGTTCTGAATATGAATCGTAAAATCGACCCTAAATAAATATCTTGAGTACCTGGTATTTTCTTCCAATCGATGGTGGTCTCGACAAAGGAATAACATCACCTTGACTCACTTTCCAACAACCTCATAAATGATAATTCAATGAATATCATTGTATCTAATAATAAGCATACAATGAACCCTATAAGTTTACCAAGCATCGACCATTTACGTTGAACCCAAGGGACTCAAACTCTAAAATTTGGAGAAAATAAAACATCCTTGAATCGCCTTCAATAACCAGCATAGATGATAACTAACGGATGTCAAATTTCTGGATTCAAGAATAAGCATCCAATGAAACCAAAAGCTTATCAAATACGGATCATTCAAAGCAACCCGGCGGGATTAAATCCGACGCTTGAAATGAAACTATTAAACGGAAAATACCTCCGTTAAAACATGGAAAAACCTCGCCATTTTTTGTATCCTCGCCTAGTAGCCTTCCACTCCAAGGAAGAAGGGGGTTTAGCCACTTATCCTCCGAGTTGTCATCCTTAGAGGGTGTTTGGCTGCCCAGAAAGTGAGAGAAAATGAGAGAGTAGGTGGGTGAGGCAGTACGGGAGAGCTGAAAGCTTCCGCCAAAAAGAAACTTTATTAATGAAGGAGATCGTCCGTTATAGTGCTTGTCTGGGGCTTTGAGAAATAAACCTCTTTACAACATCCTCAAAAACCAAAAGCAAAAGCTATTATAAGGGACAATTGGGAAGAAACAAAAAATGTAAATAAAAAGGTCAAAATCGCCAAAAAAGCAGGAAATGTGAACAGTGGCATGAAAGGTGAACAATGGTAGGAGGAAAATTTCGCAACCCTGCAAAATTTTTGTTGTGGTCTTTTTCTTCTTTTCTACTCCTCTTTCCTTCTGGCTTCTAACCTGCAACTCTGAGTTCGACTTGGATTTGCTTCGATTTGTTATGATCTAGCCAACTTGAAAATTTTGGCACGATTACCTCACCAAAACTGCAAAATTTTGCCACAAAATGCGATTAGTAGCATAGCAGGGACCTTAATGTGCCAATTGGGTTAATTAAGCCGATTAGTGCATAAAAAGTGCTCAAAACCTGCAATAAATATGGTTCAAAATAGCACTATTTGGGCACTAATCAGTTGGGAGCCACCGACTTACTCCTCACTACATGGGTGAATAGGCGGAGTTTAGCAAGTTGTAGGTGCTAGAGTTTTGAAATCACGAAGTCCAAACCTGAAGAGTTTGTGGTTGAAAAATCCTTTTGACTTGATGCCCTAAGCCTTAATTGGTTGGGAGTCATCGATGGATCCCCGTTACATAGACTTTGGTGAACTCGATTCCTCAGCATTGCACCCCCGCAACACAAAATGAATTGTGGAATAAGAGTGGGTCCTGATCTATTTAGGTCGGTTAGTGTACTAGGTTGTGGCAATAGCTCGTTGGGGGAGAGGCAAGCGCTTATCAAGTTAAAACTAATCATATAAACACTTAGATTTTGGTGAAGTTCTTGGTTAATTGGATTAGTGCCCAAATAGTGCTATTTTGAACCCTGCTTATTACGCGGGTTTTGGAGCACTTTTTATGCATCAATAAACTTAAATAACTCAATTCACACCAAGGTCCCGACTATACCATCGATCACATTTTGTGGCTATTTTATTAGTTTTGCAAGCTAAATTGACTGTGTCGGCTAAGTCGACCTCGAACGCAAGAACTGAGCTGAACTCAGAGTCAGAGGGCCTAAGTCGGAAGGAAATCGAGCATAAAACATAAGAGTTCAAAACACGTAAGTTTATAGGTTGCGAATTTTCGCAACTGCGCACCTTGCAGTGTTACGAATTTTCGCAAGGAGATTCCACAAAGCTGCGACTTTCGTAACCTACTCTTGTGTCCAAATAATTCCCACTTTGACTAGCTTTTGTGACTTTTCCTAAAACATTCCTATGTATTTTTGGTATTTCATACATTTTTGTAATTTCTCTTGTTATGAGAAGTATATGAGCCTCAGTCAAGCTCTGGACAGAAACAACTTTGATGCAATAAACTTTTGGGCGAGAAAGCTTTCAGTTTTCCCTATTTTCTTCTTTTCTCTCATATTCTCCCCCGTTCTCTCACTTTTCTCGACTGCCAAACATCCCTTGAGGATGACAACTTAAGGGATGGTTAGCTAAACCCCCCTCATCCTTGAAGAGGAGGGCCATGGTGCCATGTGCCTTGAGGTAAACTCCATTGGTCCTCTGCTCTCAACGTAAGAAGTTATTGTCATTTATGCCTCTATCTTTCATCATATGCTTAAATCCTTTGATATATCCTCGCGACACCAAGATTGCAATCTTTAGGGTTCAAAGGGATGCTTATTGCTAGATCCACTGAGGCTCGCTTAGTTGCCATTTATTTGTCTCTGTAGGGTAGGTCAAATGATCAGTTTTACTGCATTAAAACATTAATGACCAATAAATGTTTTATCTCAAGAGAAAAACTATTAGGGTTCAGTTTTTATAGCTAAATGAAGATCCGGTTTGGGAAATGACTATAGGTCATCCTCCCCAACGCGAGAAAAAGGACCTAAGGACTTCGCAGTTGCCCTAGAACCTCAAACCCAGTGGCCCAAGGCTTTAAGGAGTTCTTTTACATTTCATTTCATTCCATTTTTAGTTTTCCAACCATCAATCCCACTGTTTTTACCAAAACCCTAAACCAAATAGTGAAATTCACCATTTTGAATCACTGGAATCATTCAGGCGAAGAAAACCCATCCTCGAAGTTCGAATTAGATCTCGCTATACTGTAGTAGCTAGGCTACAACAGTAGAAGGTATAGGTTTCTAAATTTTGTTGGTTTGAAGTTTCCTAGCTACACGTTTACGTGCGAATCAAATGGCGTCCGTTATCGGGGATGGTGCCTTAGTGCAAGTGATGAGCTGTTTAACTTGTGATCCACATCACAACTGTTGGTAAAGTTTCAACCTTTTTGTTTTTACAATAATTTCCCCTAGCAGTTTACTGTTAGGTCGATTCAATCTTATACTGTCAATATACAATTTCTACCTTCATTTTTAAATAACATTAACCTTTTGGTAGCTTTGTCGAGCCATTTCTGGCCGTGTTTTTATGTCTCTCTTGGTAGGAGTTAATGAAACACTAGGATTGTGCTCCATAAGAACAAAGCTGTGAATTGAGTGTAGTGCTCCACAAGAACATGAGGTCGAGCTTAAAAAGGAGAGCTCCACAAGAACAAAGCTCGGTGAATCGGGTACTGTGTGATCAGATGAGCCCACCTGAGGAGCAAGAGAGCTATCAGGTTCAAAGGAACCTAAATGCATACGTAATGAGGGATTCATGTGTACACCCCCAAGAGTGAGTTCACCCTCCTGCATTGTACCTCCTCCAATGGACATCATTATCAAGCCCTGTCTAGTGCCCTTGCTCCCCACTTTCCATGGAATGGAGAGTGAAAATCCCTATTCACACATCCGGGAGTTCAAGGAAGTGCAACACCTTCAAAGAGGACATCCCCAATGTTGATCTGATGAGACTGAAGTTCTTCCCTCTTACTCTGAAGGACAATGCAAAAATCTGGCTCAACTCTTTAAGGTCGAGAACTATTAGAACCGGGAGATGGTGTAGAATTTTTAAAGAAATTCTTCAGCACCCATAAAACCAATAGTCTCAAGAGGGAAATTTACACCTTCACAGCCCAAGAAAATGAGAAATTCTACCAATGCTGGGAAAGGTACCTAAAGACCATTAGTGCTTGCCCTCACCACGACTTTGATACTTGGATGCTGGTTAATCACTTCTATAATGGAATGTGTCCCCGGCCATGAAGCAAATTTATTGAGTCCCAGGTGGAGGACTCTGCTGAGCAAACATCCAGATAGCTATGGATTTCTCAATTATGTAATGAGACATCCAAAGCATGGGATGAACCTAACCCCTAGAGAGCAGAGGATAAGACTCAGCAGCCGACCACAGGGGAGGTATGTACTCAATCACAGAGGACATGTAGTTGAAGGAAAAGCCATCCACCTTGGCTGAAGGTCGAGGCTGAAATACGAAATCATCATGAGGTGCGTGCAATGATTGAGGCATCTATGCCAAGCCAACCTTGTTTCATCTGTCAGTCTGCTGAGCACCAAGGAGAGCACTGCCCAACTATTCCTTCAGTAAGGGATATGATGGCTAAGCATGCCAATGTTGTGGGTCAATACAAGCCACCAACCAATGCCCCATATGGCAACACCTATAACCTTAACTGGAGGAACCATCCTAACCTCTCCTGGAAGCCAAAGCCTCCACCATATGTGCCCCCCTCGTCGCTCAAAGAACTATGTGCCCTCATCTCAACTACAACCACTCACCATCCTCATCCCTTGATGAATAAGCTATCATGAATTTGAGCAAAGTGAAGGGCAACTTTTGTGGAGGAACAGAAGGCGCTGAATGCCTGTGCTAATCGTAGAATCGACTCAAGTGGAAAGTATACCAACAAAAAGATAGATAACCTACAGCCTCGAGATCTCCCAAAATATGAGAACCCGCAAAGATTCAATCTCAAGGTTAAAAAACCAGCAACAAATACAGGAAAAAGGGAAATGATCCTTGCATACAACCCAATCTTAGGGAATGTGCTTACGAGCTTCCAAGGAGCCAACCTAGGATGGATGAAGCTAAAGCAATTATCACATTGAGAAGTGGTAAAGAGCTTAAACAGCTAGTAACCAAACCAACAAAAGAAGGCCAAGAGGCTAAAGAGGTTGAACCAGATGAAGTGGTGACCAAAGAAAATGTAATGAAAAATAGCACACCCCCACCTTTTTCGCAAGCACTAAAAGCTAAGAAAAAGGCCATCAACCAGGTTGAAATATAGTGCTATGGTCAGAAAAGTCAACATCCACCGCTTGACATGGGATAAAATAAGTCCCTACGCATGCCAAATTTTGAAGGACCTAGTGTAATAAAGGAAAGAGGTTGAATGTTGACAAAAAGGCCTTCCCGAGCGTAACGTCGCCATCATTCAGCTATAAGACTCCAGCAGAATACAAAGATCTGGGTTGCCCTACCATCTCGGTGAATATTGGAGGCACTTGTGTAGAAAAGGCATTGCTAGACTTGGGAGCCAATGTCAACCTGCTGCCTTATTCAGTGTATAAGCAACTAGGTTTAGAAGAGCTAAAGCCAACTTCCATCACATTGTCCCTTGCAGATAAATCCATAAAAATACCAAAGGGCATTGTGGAGGATGTTTTGATACAAGTGGAAAAATTCTACTATCATATAGACTTGGTGGTGCTTGATACAGAACTGGTTGCTATGGGAGCTAACTATGCGCCCATCATCCTGGGAAGACCATTCTTGGCCACTTCTAATGCGATTATTGATTCGTGCCACAACAGGTGATCCGAATCATTATTTATAATTTGTAATTCTTCATCACAGAGTAAAACTATCAAGTAGATAGCGGTTCTAGGGTCGAACACAGGGATGGGTTTTCTTCGCACAAATGATTTAAGTGAAGTCAAAATGGTGAATTTAATTTGGATTTTCAGGTTCGGGGTAAAAATAGAGCTGGATGGTGCGTATTAAAAATAAAATAAGTAAAGAAAAATGTAAAATAGAACTCCTGAAGTGTCAAGCCACCGGTTTATAGGGTTTTGGGCGTTCAAACATGTCCTCTGTCTTTTCGCGTTGGAGAGGATGACATATAGTCATTTCCCGAACCAGATCTTCATTTAGCTTTAAAAACTAAACCATATGATTTTCCCTTTTGAAAGACGGCATTTAACTAACATTCATGGTTCTAGACAGTGAAAACCTACCTCCTGGACTCATCTCACAGTAACAAATAGAAGGCAACTAATGGATATCAAGCTGAGATCTAAGCAATAAGCATCCAATGAACCTAAAAAGATTATGTCACGGTTAATCAAGATGTACCTAGAGTGTTGTTTGAAGGTGGGCACATGTGGAAGAAATGAATATGGTTGTTAAAAACAGAGGACCATTAGTTTACCTCAAATCCAAAGCCCAGTAGCCCTCCTCTTCAAGGAGGAAGAGGTCTAGCCAAGCATCCTTTGAGTTGTCATCCTCAGAGGAGTGTTTGGTAGCCGAGAAAGGGAGAGAAAATGGGAGAAAATGGAGAAAGGGGGGGAAGCGACGAGAAGCGCGTCATGCCCAAAAGTCAGTGAAGTTAGGTTTGTGGGGCGAGGCTTATATAAAGTGCTTTCGGTGTATAGCAGTACCAAAAATCAAAACAAAGCTATTACAAGGGTTAAAATAGGGAAGAAACAAAAATGTAACCTTAGGGCGTGAAATGCGGGAGAGCAGTGCTGGAGAGGCAGTCTTGCCGGGATGCCGCCGAGTGCTTTCCCTTGAGGAACCAAGTCCATGATGCTCCATTTTCTTGCATTTTACGCTCTTCTTTCATACGGTCTCGATGCGTAATGCGAGAGCTTGACTCGAATTCTTAGTGCTTGGATCGGCTCAAGCAATTTTGGCACTATTGGTTTGCCAGCACAAAATTGCCACAAAATACGATCAATAGGATAATAGGGACCTTAATATGTAAATTGGGTTAGTGCAATAGTTAGTACACAAGCTTTTCAAACTATAATAATAGGTTCAAAATTACTTTTTTGGGCACTAATCACACCCCCAACCTGCATTGCTAGTCCTTAGCAATCAAGAAAAGAAAAGAAAGAAAAGAGCACTCTGAAAACAAAATAAAAGTTATGTTCACAAAATTATATTTCAAAAAAGGTTGTGAATGAAGTAATGCCTAACCTTTATTAAGAATCATCAAAACCTAGCCAATAACCATTTCGAGAGAATGAATACCATACAAAATTGAGTATCAAAAGAGCCTCCCATCTCGATGAATCAAGCGGCTTCACGAAATCTAAGTGTTTGTTTTGATCGGCTCTCGACAATAAATTGACTCAAGCTGCACTCTCCCCTGACCTAAGCTACTACCACAGCCTAGCATGCTAGCCAACCTAAATAGATGGGACCCACTTTTATTCCTACAACTCTTTTGCGTTGCTTGGGGGTTCAATGCGGGGTTGGGGTGCAAAGTCCATGGCAGGGATGCTCTTTGGGCGACTCGACAGTTAAGACAGACACAGTGGCAGGATCTTTGAGCCACAGCTCTTGGGTTCCTGGGACTTTGCAGATGATTGAGACTCCGACTTGCTTGCTAATACCCATCACCGCGCGTAACTAACACTGTTAGTGACTCGACCAGAATGAAGGTTTTGACACCAGGCTTCAAGAAACACTACCGCCTTCTCACCTGGACGTGCTCAGGTTTCGAAACAAAAAAATTTTGTTTTCTTTTCTCTTTCTTTTCTTTTATTTTTTCTTCTTTTTCTTTTATTTTGAGAGAACTTATTGGCCTTCTACCTTCATGGAGTTCATGCTATTAAGTGATCATGTAGAAGCTTAGGTGATTATTGAAGCTTGAGCTAGAGCGAGTTTTTCGGGGTTATTGAAGAAACACGATGTGCCTGATGTGTGGTTAGCTAAAGGTGGAAAGAAAAGGGTCGAAAGCGACAAGAGTTCAAGCCCGATCATCCACTCGATAGGCATGGAACCAATCTAACATCAATAGGGTGGAATGAGAGTTTCAATTTTCAAACCACGGGTTAGAAATGAAACCCACAAAATTAAGGTGTAGTTTTTTAACAAAATAAGTTGTATAGCATAACAGCTTCACAAAAAAAAGAACCAACAAGCCACTGAACACATCACAAAATGGGCTTGCTTCAAGAAATAATAACAAAAATATAAATGCAAAAGCCACTTCCTTATTAACTCTCCCCCCTGACCAAATATCTCATTGTCACTTGATGGGGCTCGGATTGAAAAGTTATGGAAGGGAAGTGTTACCTCCTTGATGAGATGTGATCGTTGTTGGATAAAGGAGACTTCTCAAGCTTTCATAGACGCAATAACTTTACGTTTGGGCTTCAAACAGACAAGTTAGAAGAAAAGAACTGAAAAAAAGTGACCGGTTGGAGCATTTTTTAAAATTTTACTTTGCAAAAATTTAAAGTGTTCTTTCTGGTGAATATTTAGATTCTACACTCTCTAAGCTTTCCAACGGTACCAAAAACGCCTAAAACGGAGTTCGGATGAAAAAGTTATGAGCGAAACAAAATCAGGAGGCAAAACTATGGGTGGTAGCGAAAATTTTCGCTATCATAGCGAAAATTTCACATAGCGAAATTTTCGTTATGTGTGCGAAATTTTCGCTATACACATAGCGAATTTTTTTTTTTTTTGAAAAATAAAATAAAATAATTAATAATAATAATATAATAATAATAATAATAATAATAATAATAAAATAACAAAAATAAAAATAAAAACATTTTTTTGGAAAACGAAAAATAAAATAAATTTTTTTTTGTGTGAGAGACGATTTTAGAGACAAATTTTTATTTATTTATTTATTTTTAGAGAATTTTTTATAATTAATAATAATAAAATAAAAAAAACGATATTCTTTTTTTTAAATGAGCGTTCTTTGTTCATTTTTGTAAGTGATGGGGGACAACTCGTGCGATTTTTGGCTACATAGAGGAAATTTCGCTATGATAGCAAAATTCACTTCTTCATTCGCTAGTGCGAAATTTCGCTATAGTTGCGAAAATCTCCACCCATTTCTCCAATTGCTCGATCTTCATTACCTTCCAAAATTTTTACTAGAACTGTAAAAATTAATACAAGAAAAATTAAAACAATTTGCAGAAAAGTGAAAAACAAGCTAGAACAAAGATTAACTTTAAAATTAAGGAAAATCCAAGGAGGAAAATTATAGAAATTCAATTAAAATAAAATAAAATAAAATAAAACATGAAAAAATTAAAACAAAAAGTGGGGAAATGTATACTGAGCCACTAGGCCTTTGGAGAATTGTTGAGGCCCGATGGAGCTTGTGGGAATGCAGGTCGGTGTGACCGAACCCGCACGAGACCATCGTGCATGCGATGTGGCTTGGCTGCCCATTGTTTTGATGTAGTGGCAAAGGCTTGTGCAATGGCCACTAACTTCCTAAAATTTTGTAGCATGGGCAGCACAAATGGGGTGGCTTTTGGAGATGGTGTTTCGGGTGTTGGGTATGCTCCAGGTGTAGGCAAAATGTACACTTGGTCAGTGGAGGCTATTGGCAGTGGGTTATAGGTGGTCTTGGCATTGTGATGGGGTTGATTATGTGGGAATTAGTTGGACCATTCCTTTGGGGTTCCTCCCTTCTTCCTTTCCCTGCCTCCCCTGCTTCCCTTCTGCGGTTCCTCGGGAACTGCGGTTTCTGCATAAATTCCTCTGGCTGTTCTGTGAGTTGGTCTGCTCACCCAGCAGTGTCAATGCACTCTCTCCTCTGGATTTCCTTCCTCTTGATGATCATCGCTGGCTGATGAGCAGAAATGGGTATCTTGGGGTTATCCGATTTTCTTATCCATTTCACTTTAGAAGCCATCCTAATCTTTGGTCGGGAGTTCTCCACATTATCGTTTTCATTTCGATTGGGCATTGTTCTTTTGTTCTTCCGCGACATCACCCACACCGGTTGGTAAGGTCTAGTGCTTGCTCAGGTGGGGAGATTAGGCTGTGGTGGTTGAAATTTGAACAGAAAACATCTTGTGGATGTGAAGGTGCATAAGTTGGGGTAACAACGTGGAGGGTTATTGCTCGTCCATTTGGTCTCTATATTCCCTCATAGACCTACACGGGTTTGGGTTTCTCTCTGGAGTTCTTTTGCCCTTGCCATGGAAGGTTCTGTGTCCCTCTGTTGACATGTATGCTCTGGGTTCTTTCCACCAAATATTCACTATATTGTTCTCCCCCTAGGTGTTCCATTTGATCACAGTTCAAGCCCAATACATGTTATGTGGGAAAATTAGCTTTGTCGACCTTGGCCAGAATCCACCACTTGCTGGCTTGTTCTCTATGACAAATGAGGAAACACCAAACAAGGAAAAAAAAAAACTCTACCAAAAGGGGTAAAGTTAGATAAAAACAAAATAAAATGAAACAAAATTACACACTTTGGAAACACTAAAAAGATATCTGAAAATTCATAGAACTTGTGATGAGGGGATCTGAGTGTTCAACGGGTCATCATTCGCACACTTAGGCACCATCCCGACAACGCGCCATTTGATTCGTGCCATAGTAGGGTGATCAGGAATCAACAATATTTATACCTAAAAATTCCTCTAACAAAAGTAGTAAACTACACTTGGTATAAGCGGACCTCTAAGATTTAGAACACCGGGGATGGGTTTCTTAATAAATAGTTGAAGTAAAAATGGTGAATTTAATTTGGATTTTCGAGTTTGGGTAAAAACTTGAGGGGTGGATGGTGCAGGATTAAAAAATAAAATAGAGTAGAAAATGTAAAATAGAACCCCTTGAGTGTCAAGCCCTTTGGTTTAGGGTTTTAAGGCAACCAACATATCCTGGGGTCTTTTCCTCGCGTTGGAGAGGACTGACATATAGTCATTTCGAATCGGATCTTCGACTTAGCTTTAGAAACTAAACCCTATGATTTTCCCTTTTGAAGACTGACATTTAACGAACATTCATAGTCCTGACAGTGGCTCCCTCTGGACTCATCTCCACGGTAACCAAATGGCGATAATGGATATCCTTTGAATCTAGCGATAAGCATCGATGAACCCTAAGATTGCCAAATCTTTTGGTTGTCGAGTGTACCTAGGAGATTTGACCTAGAGTGAAGAGATGGAACACCAGTGAAAATAATCCCTCGTTAAAGAAACAGGACAAGTGGTTTTACCCCTCCGTCAAAGCCCGGTAGCCTCTCTTGAGGAGGAAGAGGTCCCAGCCAAAAGCATCCCTCACGAGAGTTGTCATCCCCGAGCCTCGAGAGGGAGTGTTCAATAGCCGAAAGGAGAAAATGGGAGAAAATGGAGAAGGGCTTGGCGAGAAGCGCGCCGTCTGTGCAAAGTCAGTGAATTTCAGTTTAATGAGGTGAGAACATATAAGTTTTCAGTCTGTATGAGTACAAAAAAACCAAAGCAAAGCTAATACAGGGTTAAAATAGGAAGAAACAAGTAACAAAAACTAGGGCGTAGAGTGATTAGTGCCCAAAAAGTGCTATTTTGAACCTGTTTAAAAATAGGTTTTTGAGTGCTTTGCCCTAGCGTGCTAATCATATGAATTGAGCCAGGTGTCATGTGCATGTCCATAGTGCTAATTTGGTTTCGAGATTGTTTTGAGTAGTTTGCGAGGTCTTAGGAACTTGGTCCCGACAAGCACAGCTCGTATTGAATTAGCTGAATCACGAGAATTCTCGGTGATTTTCATCAACTCAAAATGAAAGAAATATCAAGTGGAAATAGCGAAAAATGAAGGTGAAGTGGATAAAGCGAGGCGACGGGGAATTTTGGCTATGATTGCGAAAATTTGGCTAAGATGCGAATTTATGATCATGAGCCCGCCAATCATAGCACCAAATTCACTCAATCTTTGCGAAAATTTCATATGCACAAATTTTAAGCTAAGCTAGCGTTAAGCTAGCTTATTGAAAAGAATACTTGTTCATAGTGAAAATTTCCAATTTCGCTATTTCTTGCATTTTTTACTATATAGCGAAATTTTATTCTGTGAATTCATGTTCATGTAATGGCTGCCACTGTGTTTTGATGTTTTTGATTCCAAACGACCACGTTTTGATTATTTACCATTTGTCGTATTGTAATTACATATTTTAGGTATTTTTGGTATTTCCACGCATCATATGTGACTATATAAAAGCCAACTTATGGCTTTGTAACCCTAACTTTTAATCTTTAGTACACACCTTGGCTTTTCTCTTTGAGTTCTGAGTTTTCTCTCTTCTCTCTCCTCTTTCTCTCACTTTATTGGTGCGAAACACCCTCGAGGATGATGACTTGGAGGATGAGCGGCTAAAACCCTTTCCTCCTTGAGTGGAAGGATTCTTTGGGGGTGGGGATCACGAAGGCTCTTTGGTGGTTCCTTTGTTTTTCACCTTGTGAGTTTTGACATTACAGTTCCCCTAATTTCCAACTCTAGGTTTAAAGCTTTTTGATGTACTTTCTTTGTGATACTTGGCAGAAGCTTTTAGGGTTTAGTGTATTCTTAGCTTTAGATACTAATATCCATTGGTGCCATTCAGACCGAGGTAGGTTAAGGGGTTAGATTTTGTAGGAACCATAAATGTTAAATAAATGCTTTCCCTGCATCAAGGAAAATGACAGCGGTTTGATACGTTAAGATTAAATACGAATCCCAGTTAGGAGATGACTATGTCATCCTCCTCAGTGAAAAATTAACGGGGACCTCTCGGTTGCTAGGACCTTTAACTGATGGCCCAATGCTTCAAGGAGTTCTATTTTACATTTTATTTATTTCTTTTCGGTTTGCAAACCACCCGACCTGTACACCCCGAACCTTAAAATCAAATTTAATTCACCAATTTTGACTTCACTCAATCATTTGTCTGAAGAAAACCCATCCTGATGTTTGACCTAGCAGACATTCTCTGTTGCAGTAAGCATTCTGACAGCTGGGAGAATATATGATACAAATTTTTTGATTCGGGGATCACCACTACGTGGCACCCAGGGATCAAATGGCGCGGATTCTTAGGATGGTGCCTAAGTGCATTTGATGGTACGGCAACACTTGTGATCCTCATCCGCAGTTTGGTGAAATTTCTTTTATATTTCATTGTCATTTTTATTTTATTTTTCATTTCATAATAATAAAAAAAAAAAAAAACGATCTTTAATAAGTTGTTGTTGGTGCTTGTCTGTCTTGTTTGCAGAGTTCGTATTCAGTGGGATAGAGTTCTCAATCAGAAGTTGAATTTGAACAATGGAGCAGGGAGCAGTATGGTCGAAAAAACATGTGGCGGGGGTAACCTGGATCGCCTGTGTCCATGAGGACTACCTCCGCTTGATCGCGGCAAGTCGGCAGCTGTGAAAGAGGAACCCAGTGAATACCAGGTCCATGAGGGACTATAGAAACCAATGGATAGGTTCCTGTATGGTAGTGCTTACAACCATATTTGGGGGAATCACACCAATTACTCATGGGAACCAAGGCCTCACCATTATGCTCCTCCAGAACCTCCATTTTTATGCCTCGACCCCTCGATCACCTCGATCCACCTCGACCACCACGGTCAATCCTCCATTTGAACAAGCCATTTTGGACCTTAGGATAGTCAGATGACTTTGTGGAAGAGAATAAGGAGATTAATGCCCGTTGAATCGAGAGAAAATTGTCAACGAGGAGACTAATTTAGACAAAAAAAATAGATGGGCTGAAAAATGACTATGAGCATAAATGGGGCGACTGCGAGGTCCCGAGAACTGTCGATCATCGGCATTATCACAGGAAGAGTGCCAAAGTGACACCATGGCGGATGGAAACGATTATCAGCAAACAACCACGAGGAGCTTGCCGGGGATTTTGTTAGATTATACGAGGTGTTTGAATCCTCGAATCGTGTCTTTGTTGTTTTCCAAGGGAAAGAAGAAATCTTTACATTTATAAGTGAGGAGGCGTGAAACAAGCGATGGAAGAGCCCCGAAGAATGTCCCTTCAACGATTCCCTTGGCCCGAACCCCCTTGCCCTTTGCCCGAACCACTTAAATGCCTTGCTAGTAGCCCTCCACGTAAGTGTATATTCTACCTTCACCGCAACACAATCCACACCCAAAACACCATCTCAGGCCACTCCATCACTTGCCCATCTTTGAAAAACTTCAAGAGATTAGTGGCCATTAGTACGAATTTTGCCCTTTACCTCAAGCAGATGGCGGTTGCACATCTGCCTTAGCATAGTGGTTGGATCGAGATCTTTGGTTCGGGTTTGGAGCACCTGGACCTTAGGATTCCCATAAGCTCTACCAGTTTCTTTAATTTAATTGCTTAGTCTTGTTTAAGTTCCTATTTTGTTAAAAAATTTTGTGGTATCGAGTTAGTGCTTGTTTTCTTTTGTGTTGGTAGATACGGCATCGACCACTTCGAAGCGACACCTCGGCTGCCCGGTACAGATGATCTTCTCCTACCACCATTGATTGAGGAGTGCCACTCCGTCTCCAGCTTTCTCATTCCCGTACGGGGGATATTTGGTGTTAGAAATAATGTTCATATTTTTTTAATTTAGTTTTATTGGTTCGCATGCCACAGAAGAGCCCAATTTGTTTGTTAAAGTGAGGCTTTTGTGTGCCCTATATTTTTGTGTTTTTACTCTTGCCTTTAGTTGAAAAGTGAAGCCACCGTATGTTACCTTAATGTTAGAACAATTCCATGCATGATTTTAGTTTTTGGTCAATGAGTGGGATTCGGCATAGTCAACCTTGAGCATTCCTTTGGCTAATTCACACACTTTATACACAGTTATTACTTGATAGGTTGAGAAGCTTTATACCTCTTTCCAGCTGCAAGCCCAGGCCTTAAATTTGTTGTGACCATAATGGTTTATGTTTACCCATGTATGAAGAAGACCAATGTAGTCTTCTAAATGAAAAAGAAAGAAAAGCAAAAAGAAAAAAAAAAAAAAAAAGAAAAGAAGAAAAGATGAATAAGAAAGCCGTGGCCAGTATGCCTTGAAACGAACACGGTCAGGGGTATGTAGTGAAAGCCTTTAAAGCCGAATGCCCTAAACAACAATTGGTTGGGAGTCATCGACTTGATGTTCGCTACGGGTGGATGGAAGTGAGGTTTAGCGAGAGTTGTAGGTGCTTAATTCTCGAAGTCATTCGAGTCGGTGAAACCTGTAGAGTTTGTGGTCGGTTGAGTGCTGAGCTTGATGCCTAAACCTTAATTGGTTGGGAGTCATCGGTGGACCCAGATTACGGACTTTGGTGAAGTCGAGTTTTTAGCATTGCACCCTGGCTACAATCAAAGAAAGAAACAAAAGTGTAGCTGGTCCTGGCCCCAGGTTGGTCAATAGTTTAAGGCCATGGTTGTAGCTAGGTTGGGGGGAGAGAATAGCTTTGCAACTTATTGGCTCAAACTGGTTACCTTAGGAACAATTAGATTTTGGTGGAAGTTCAAGTTGACTTCCTTGGAAACAGATGTTGTCCTAAACTTGTTCTTATATGGCAATTGTTCTCTCATGACGATTTTAAATGCGAGGAGTCCTAAATTGTTCTTACTAAAGGTAAGATTGTTGTACACACACTTTTTGAACAACTATACACTTTTTGTAAAAAAGCACGGCATGCATACTTTTTTTGTTTTAGCATTGCTAAGGGACTAACGACGTGTCGGTTGGGGGGGTGTGATTGGTATCAGAAAAGTCTTTATTTTTGAACCCTATTTAAAAATAGGTTTTGAGTGCTTTGCAGCCCCAATCATATGAATTGAGCCAATTGTCTTGCATCATCACTTAGTGCTACTAATTTGGTTTGAGATTGTTTTGGGTAATTTAGGTCTTGGGAACTTGGTCAATGGCTTGTGCGTCGTATTAGTCTTGAATACGAGAATTCTCGTGATTTCATCAACCCAAAATGAAAATATCAATTGGAATGACAAAAAATGAAGGAGGCTGAGTGGATCAGCGAGGCGGCCGGGAATTTTAGCTATGATTACGGTGGCTAAGATTGCGAAAATTTCGCAATCTTAGTGAAAATTGGCTATGCACAAATTTTCGCTAAGCCTATGAAAATTTAAGCTAGCTTAGCGAAAAGAATGCGCGTTCACTGGTAATTTTTCCAATTCATTTATTTCTTGCATTTTTTTATTATATAGCCAAAAATTTTATTATATATTGAAATTACTTGATCATAATGAAAATGGCGCCACATTGTTTTGATGTTTTGGTTTCCAAACGACCACGTTTTGATTATTTACCATTTTGTCCTTATTGTAATTACATATTTTAGGTATTTTTGGTATTTTCACACATCTTGTATGACTATATAAGCCAACTTATGGCTTTTGTAACCTTAACTTTTAATCTTTCAGTACAGGCGCAGCTTTTCTCTTTAGGTTTAAGATTTTCTCTCTTCTCTCTCCTCTTTCTCTCCCTTTCTTGGGTGCCGACACCACGCCAAGGATGATAACTTGGAGGATGGCGGCTAAACCCCTTTCCTCCTTGAAGTGGAAGGTTAATGGGGTAGAGATGAGAAGGCTGGCTACGGGTGGTTCCACATTTTTCATGACGGGTTTTGACATTACGGTTCCTGTTTAACTCTAGGTTTAAAGCTTTTTGATGTACTTTCTTTGGCCAATACTTGGCAAGCTTTTGGGGTTGTAGTGTATTCTGCTTTAGATACTAATATCCATTAGTTGCCATTTACGAGCCATTGAGGTAGGTTAAGGGGTTAGATTTTAACTGTAGGAACCATAAATGTTAAATAAATGCTTTCTATCAAAAGGAAAATTATTAGGGTTTAGTCGTTAAAGTTAAATGAAGATCCGGTTCGGGAGATGGCTATATAATCATCTCCCAGCATGAGAAATTAGCAGGGGACCTCTGGACAGCCTAGGACCTTAAACTGGTGGCTGATGCTTTAAGGAGTTCTATTTTACATTTATTTATTTCTTTTAGGTTGCAAACCCACCCGACCCACTTGTTTTTACCCGAACCTTAAAAATCCAAATTTTAATTCACCAATTTTGACTTCCTCCGTCATTTGTACGAAGAAAGAAAACCCATCCCCGTGTTGCTGACCTGAGCCACTATCTGCCGGTAGCTTGACTACGGTGGGAGAATATAGGATACAAATTTTATTGATTCGGGATCGCCTGCGAGTAGCACGAATCAAATGCGGGAGAAGCAGTACGCTGGAGGAGCAGTCTTGCGGGATGCACGGTGCTTTGCGGGAACAAAATTCATAATGCTCCATTTTTCTTACATTTTTTGCTCTTCTTTCGCGCTTTTGGTCTACGATCTTGCAATCTTGAGGCTTGACTCGAATTCTTCGTGCTTGGATCGGCTCGACAATTTTGGCACTGTGGTTTGCAAAAGCGCAAAATTTGCCCGCAATGCGATCGATGGAAAATAGGGACCTTAATGTGTAAATTGGGTTAATTACAATGATTAGTACACAAAAAGCACTCAAAACCTATAATAAATAGGGTTCAAAATAGCACTTTTTGGGCACTAATCAATTATCAATTGCTGAAACGGAGTTATGCAACTCACATTTGGGAACATGACTTTGGAACTCAATATCTTCCACATGAGTAAAAAGCATATGCAACTAGCGGAAGAGGGTCTGGAGGAAATTTGCATAATTGATACAATCTTGGAGGAACGAGATGATCAGCAACAAAGGTAGGATGTGCTCATTGAGGAACTATTTCTTGTCTGAAAGCGGTAGAAGCGAGAGCATAGATATTGTAAAGAGGCGCTGGAGAAAAAAGGGAAGAAATTCTACCTCTTGTTGGGGGAGAAGCTTGATGAGCACTGAAAAAGCCCGGATCTGAGCCCTGCCCTTTGGAGTGAAGTATGCATGCACCGAAGAACATGAACAATGCCCGGTTATGTATCCTCTTGCTTTCAGTAACCATGGGAAAACGACTGCTGAACATCCTCAAGGAGGAAACAAGCGGGTTATTGGAGTCTGAAAAATCAACGTCCCGAAGGGTATTAGCCAGAAGGTTGCACCATCACATCTACTTAGAGGAGGCAAAACCCGGTAAAGCGACCTTGGAGGAGACTAAATCCCTTTATCGTGAAGTAATGCGTCACGGAAGTCCTTAAGTTGCTATAATTGGTATGTTACCCCCATGTCCGTGCACTTGGGTGAGTCAACCTAGGTTGTGCCTAAATCGAGGTAACCTTGTGCATAATGAAAAGGGAAGAAATGCCCACAGCCTTACTGCGGATTTGGAGAGTGTATTGGTCTGAAGACTTAATGAGGTGACAAGGAAAGATCACTTCCCTCTACCCTTCATGGACTAGCTTCTCAAAAGGATTTCTGGGCACCCCTTCTACTGCTTCCTGGATGGCTATTAAGGCTATTTTCAAATTGAAATTGCTACAAAAGACTAGGAGAAGACTTCCTTCACCTACCAATTTGGCACATATGCTTACAGGAGGATGCCCTTTGGCCTATGTAATGCCCCTGCCACATTCGATAGCGCATGCTTTCGGTGTCTTCGATTTGGTGGAAGGCGCATTATGGAAGTTTTATGGATGATGTTCACAGGTTGCCGGAGCTTTGAAGAATGCTTGATCAACTTAGAGCGCTGCATAGGTGTAGAGAAGAACTTGGTATTGAGCGGAAAAATTCTGTTTTATGGTCAACCAGGGCATTGTGCTGGGACACATATTTCAAGAAAGGAATTGGTGACAAGCGCGAAAGTGGAATGATTTCATTGCCCTCTCCACGAATGTGAGGCGTGAGCGATTCTTAGGGCATCACGGGGGCTTCCATGAGGTTCACCATGTACTTCTCAAAAATTTCCAAGCCCCTTTACAAGCTATTGAAGAAAGATGCTAAATTTATATGGGACCAGAAAATGTAGGAGGAGCTTTGAGGCCTGAGGCTTGTTAATCACTACCGGAAGTAAGTGGGCCCAAAGCTGTAATGTCTGATGTGACCTCGCCATTGGAAGCGGTTCTCAGCAAAGAGGAGAAAGCCTTATGTGGTCTCGTGCCGACGAGCCGTGAACGAGAGGCACAAGGAATTACATGCCATGAAGAGCTAGCAGCGTTAGTGCATGCTTTGGACAAGTTAGAACCTATTTGGTTAAGATTAGGACAAAATCATATTCCACATATCCACTTTCGGCTTTGAAGTACGCTCGCAGCAGAATGCGAAGCGGGAGACTTATTAGATGGGTTCCTCCTCTCTTGTAAAGTTGATCTACTTGATTAAGGGACAAAGGTATGAGGAATGTTGTTCTTGATCATCTCTCAGGGTATGTGCTTCTGACCTCCATGACCACGATCAATGATGGAGTTTCACAGCGAGGAGTCCACACTCTAGTTGAACACACCTTTGGTATGCCCACATTCTTAGTGCACTTGGCAGCGGAGTTACAGTGATTGGAAGACCTGAACATGAAGTTTTCTTTGAAAAAATTCCACTCCTATTATTGGGAAGAGCCGCTGTTGTTGAATCTTGTCTTGTCGGATAATGTCGGAAGGGTAGTGTACACAGTAGTTAAGTAATTATAATACCAGAAATTATGTGGAGGCATTTTCTGGAAAAGCTGCCATCAGAGAATTTTCTGATGCGGGTTACATTGGCCTTCTCTTTCAAGGATGTCCTGTTGTGTATGGGATCTTATTACCAAGATTGAGAAAATCTGATGATCACATGAGTCACCATATAACCAGATTTTGGTAGTTGATGTCGATGTTTAGGGCATCGATTTCATCAAGGTCCATTCCGCCTTTCCTTTGGATATATTTACATTTTGGTGGGAGTCGACTATGTGTCAAAATGGGTTGAAAACCACAGGTTGGTGTTGAAATTCCTGAAGGAGAACATCTTCTCTCAGTTGGGGTCCCCCAAAGCCGCCGTGATAATTGGAGGTTCCAGTGCATGACAAACTTTGAGAACCTCTGACTAAATATGGTGTCGAAGCATAAAGTGGCCACCAGTGCCATCCTCGAGACCCAGGTGGTCAGAGTTGAGCTTCAGCTTGATAGGAAATCAAGACAATCTTTTGATGAAAGTGGTGAACTCTGAAAAGACCGGTCTATAAATTTCTTTGGATTCCTTGTGGGCATACGAGACAACATACACAAAACCATCCCTTTGCATGTCCTTTTAACTGGTTTAGCCGTAGAGGCATGTCACCTGCCTATGGAAATTGAGTATAAGGCATGGTGGGTAGTAAAGAAACTGAACGTGGATATGGGAAGGACTGGCCTTAAAAGGCTCCTTGATATCAATGAGCTAGAAGAGCTAAGGAATGATGCCTACTCCAACTCAAAAATTGCAAAAGATAAGTTAAAGAAGCAGCATGATCAGCTAATAGCTATAAAAATTTCAAACAAGGAGACCCAGAGTGCTTCTTTATGACTCGAAGCTCCACCTTTTTCGACGAGCTCAGTCGAGATGGGTGAGGGCCATTCACCATCGGCGAGGTCTATCTCGATGGATCGGTAGACTGCTCGATTCGAGGACAGCGGGTTCCAAGGTCGATGGGCAAAGGCGAGAGCCATATCCAGAGTCTGGCCTTACTTATAGACGGAGGTTACTCTTGACCCTCCGTAGATCAAAAGGCTGAGGTGGGGTGATTTCTCGACAACTTGGTCCTCAGTTGCAACAGGTGCAGTTGTTCCATTTTAAGTTTTATTTGTGATTTTTCTTAATTTCCATAATTTTAACTTATCTTTCTTTGTAATTTTTCTCACTTTCATATATGTATTCTTATAATTTTTTATGTTCTCTGTTTTGCAGGAATAGCATAAGGCAGGAGTTTTTGGTGCAGTATAGAATTTTCCAAGCTTGCGAATTTTCGTAGGTTGCGAAATTTCACACATCGACATGGCAAATTCCCTCCTAAACGTTGGTTGGGAGGGGTTGCAAATTCTAATGCCACAGCTCCATCTTCTTTGCTCTCCTCTCAATAATAACCTTCGTTTCTCGCACAATGACACTTTTTCCTTAGCTCCTAACCACTAACCACCCATTTATGGATTTTAAATGGGTTTAACCTCTCATCTTCCCTAACCCACCCCCCTCTTTTCATTTTCATTCCAAGTCATCCCATCCTCTCCTCCTCCCATCCTCTCCTCTCCTTCTCTAGCCCAGCTATGGTAAAGACATGCGGAGGACATAGCTTCGTGACTCCGCGCCGCTCCCCATCCCCCCCGTCAGAGGTCCAACTCGTCCCACCACCGCCGCCTCAAGCACGCCTCCCCACTACCACGCCAAATCGTAGGGGTCACTGGCCGGCGGCCCCTCCCTCCCGCCGCCTCACAAACCCCGCAGAGGTCGTCATGCTTCCCAGCCCCATTGCCGTCGCTCCACTCCCAGGTGTAAAATTATACCAGTGGTCGGGCCCCCGTTCCTCCCTCTCCCCACACATCCCAGCGCCATCCCAGGGCCCTGTTCCTTCCAAAAAGTGCCCGAACCTATAGCCTAGTGAGTCTTCTGCCTGTGCCTCAGGAGCCGTCACTGTGCCTTAATCAAGGGGCTCGCGAGTCTCCCTCGACCCGTCCCAACCTCAATCATCAAGCCATCCTACTTCTACCGGTACTCTATTCCAAAGAAATGTTGATCAGAAGGTGGATTTGCACAACAAGGTTTATTATGATCTCCCGGCCTTTGCCAAAGATCCAGAGCTCCGAGATTCGATGCGATTAGTGCAGAGGTACTCCCTGGAGCCATTCATGACCCCATATTGGTTTTGTTATTCTTCGCAGGTCATCGAAGTTCTAAGCAACACGATGACCTCCGTGCTGTAGCCCAACCGATAAACATTCATTTTTACTATCGATGGTCGACTAGGGATACTTCACACAGAGATATATGTATTTGGTTCAACTGTCGATGGTCCTCGCCAACTTGGTATATTATAGGCACTGCCCACCTCGACTGTGGAGACGGTTCGGCCTACTATCCCGTGACATGACACCGGTTCATTTTTGTTCTGTGGGGAGGTCAGTTTCCTAATGAGTATTCTCATGTAATCTTCACGCATCATGGCTCTAATATTTCTTCACCCAGCACATAGTATAAAGGAGAGATCCATTCCGGGAGTGCCTCATACCGTGATATCGAGGTTTCGGTTCAGCCCTACGAGCTCAATATCACGACCCTTGTTCCACTTCGAGGACAAGGTTCATCATAGAACCCAACCGTAGCCGAGTCCACCCTCTCTCCCATTCCTCGAGACTCATTCAGGTTTAAGCACATTCCGCTTCCCCGTCGAGCCCAGGGCCTGAGCGCCACCCAGATCACGAGAGGCTGCTCTGCCAGCCTGACCGTGCGACTAGGGCCCCGCCACCCTCCCGCCTTCCGGAAGGCCGAGGACCCCAGGCCGACCTTCCACCGCAGGAGCATCCACCCTATCACTGACACTCGAGGAGCCTCGTGTTCCAAGATCCTCACCTCCACCGCGCTACCACTGCCCATTAACCACGCTCCTCGTATCCTTCCTTTACACCTTTCAAAGCCCTTAGCTCCCTAGTACCACGCCTCGTAGATGTTGTTTAATCGAGCACCACAAAGACCGCCGCCATAGTATATTTCTATATCCACCAGATTTCCTAGTCTCTACGATGCAGTCCGCACATTCTCCGCCACGTCTGCATCATTTGGTAACTCCGCCCATGGGAGCCCTAACTGAGAGATGACTGCACCGAGGCCGATGACTCATAATTAGCCATCCCTCATGTGCAGATGCGAGCCATTCCGGCCCACCCTCCGATTTCCCCATCTGTCGCCTCTGTGCCTTCAATTCCTTCCTCCGCAGAGCGCCACTCGCCAAGGTGCCAAATTCTCGTACTCTTTGACTCGGGTAGAAGTTAATGTAAAGTAGTAGCGCCCACGCCGCAAGAAGACCTTAGCCCGTCAGATAGAGGATGACGCACTAACCAACACCCCTTTGAGATAGTAATTCTCTCTAACTTCTTCCAACTGAGCCCCATTACCACACAAACACGACATTTGTCGGGGACGCTAGAGTAAAGGGAAGTGGTTTTTATTCATGTTTGTGATACTTTGTTAGTTTCCATTTTTGTATGCTTAGTGGCTTGCTGTTTGTTCCGTTTTGTGAAGCCGTTTGTTTGTTTTTGTAAAGTCGAAAACATAGTGATATATATTCCATAAATAATTATTATTAACTCATTTTCTAATTCAAAAAATCTTTGTTTTTTTTTTTTTTTTTTAGACTTCACAACTTCCAAAAGTTAGAAAATTAAACACGCTCAATGCTATTGACGTTAGATTAGTTCCATGCATGATTAAGTAGATGATCTAAGAAGTCTCATGGTTTTCTGCTCTTCTTCCACCTTTATTAACCACACACAGCACATCGGCTTTCTTCAATAAGCAGAAATGCCAGCCCCTTACTTTGCAAACCCACCCTAGTTTCCCTAATTGCAATAGGTTGTGGACCCCTAAGAAAAGAAGGCCAATGAAGTCTTCCATAATAAAAAGAAAAAGAAAAAGAATAGAAAAGTCGTGACGTTCTGCCTTGAAACCTAAGCACGATCCGAGGGGTATATGACGAAAGTCTTTAGAACTTAGTGCCCTAAACCAACTAGTTAGGAGCCACCAACTTAGTGCTCTTTATGCTGGTGGATATGAGGTTTAGCGAAGCAGGTGCTGGAGTTTCTCAAATCATTCGGGAGTCGTGTGAAACAAGAGCAGTGGTCGAAAGATCCTATGACTCGATGCCCCAAGGCCTTGTTTTTCCACTAGTTGGGAGTCATCGGGTGGATCTACATGGACTTTGGTGAGGTCACCCTCAACATTGCACCCTACAACATGAGAAGAAATGTGAACAAGAGTGGAGCCAAAATTTATTTAGGTCAGTCAATATTCTAGGTCTTGGGAGTGGATTCGTGCTACAAATAGGTGTTGCGAATCAACAATATTTATATCTCTAATCCTACCGTATGAGCTACTGCAAAGATAAGGGCTCTAGGGTCAACACAAAGACAGCTTTCTTTGTACAAATGATTTTGCGTGGAGTTCAAAATGGTTAATTTCACTTTGGATTTAAGGAATTTATAAAAACGGTGGGGTTTTGGTAGTGTACAAATTGATATTAAAATGAAGAAAAATAAGAAAAAGAAATCCTTGAAGCATCAAAGGTCATTTAAGGTCCTAGCGGCAAATTAGAGGTTCTTCGTGTCCTTTCTCAGCTATTTGGGAGTACACCATACCATTTCCCAAACCGGATCTTCGTCTACTTTTAAAACTAAACCCTAAAATTTTTCTTTTGAACACACGTCGGCCAAGTGTTGAACACACGCCCCGATCTACCCTACGCTGACTCATAAGACAACTATCCGACCTCTGGATATAGTAATAAGCATCCACTCAACCCAAAAGATTGCAATGTCAATCAAGGCATCTCTTGCGGATTAAAACTCAGATTGAAAGATATAGAACACAAATACCCATAACCGCTTCACGTTAAAAACAAAGGGGAACCAAAAATCTTGGTCACCTTAAAAATCGCCACCCGCATTCTCCTCTCAAGGATGGAGGGTCGCAGCCAACCATCTCTTGAGTTGCTGTCATCCCTGCTGGATGTTTGGTAGCCGAGAAAATGGAAAAGAAAGTGGAAAAAGAAAATGAAGCAGTAGAAGAAGCTGAAAACGGGAGAGTCAAAGCTTATCCAAAAATTTATCAATAATTGATCGGACCCCAAGTCGAGCGCACTCCAGGCTTATAGGTGCTCAGGTATAGGAAATACAAAACAAAATATTACAAGGGTTAAAATAGGAAGAAACAAAAATTGTAACAAAAAGGCAAAGCGTAACCGCAGTGAGCAGAAATGTGAACAAGGCGCATAGTCAGTATGGCAAGAGCAATTTCACAGGTTGTGACCAAAATTTGCTTTGCTTCAGTTTTCTTCTGTTTTCTGCTCTTCTTTCCTCTTGGTCTTTGATCTACGATGTTGAGTTTGACTCGAATTCTTCATGCTTAGATCGACTCAACAATTTTGGCATGATTAGCTCGCAAAAACTACAAAAATTAGCCACAAATGCAGTCAAGAGGAATAACAGGACCTTAATGTAAATCAGCACATACGATTAGTACACAAAAGCACTCAAAACCTATAATAAATAGGGGTCTCAAAATAGTACTTTTGGGCACTAATCACACCCCCAACCTACACACGGTTAATCCTCCCCAAGAATGAAAGCACAAGAAAGAAAGAGAGAGCAACAAAACGATAACAACAAAATAATGTTCACAAAAATAGTATTTCAAAAAAGGTTGTGAAACGAGTAATGCCTAACCCTAAGTAAGACCATCAAAGTTTTGCTCAATAACCATTTTGGAGAGAATGAGTGCCAGTACCAAATTGAGTATCAAAAGAGCCTCCTTCGCAGTAATCAACCGTAGACCTCCACTAAATGGCAAGGTTTTTGCTTTGATCAAGCTTCAACAATAAACCGCCAAACCGACTCTCCCCAACCTAGCCACGCGCTACAACCTAGCACGCTAACCAACCCGAATAAATCAGGACCCACTATTATGCTCCCACAACTCTTTTGTGTTGCGGGTGCAATGTTGAGGAATCACCACCAAAGTCCATGTAATGGATCTACCGATGACTCCCCAACCAATTAAGTCTTAGGCATCGTTTACGAGGATCTTTCGACCACAAAACTCTGGGCTGTGTTTCACCTCGACTTCGTAATGATTTGAGACTCTAACACCCAACTTGCTAAACTCCACCCATCCACCCATGTAATGAAGCACTAAGTCTGGCATGCCAACCATTGGTTGTGGCATCGGGCTTTAAAGGCTGGCCATACCCCTCGGACCGTGCCTGTGGCGTTCTCAAGTGCAGTTGCAATTTTTCATTTTTTTTCTTTCTTTTATTTTTGGTTTTTTTCTTCTTTTATTTTGGAAGACATGGCTGGCCTTCTATTCATGGGGTCCTTAACCTGCCAAAAGGTGTCAACGAAACTGTGGTAGGTTATTGCAAGGTTTAGGAGGCTAGGCGCTTTTTCAGTTGAAGAAGCCCATGCATTGTAGTGTGTGGTTAAAGGTAAAGGTGGAAGAAAAAAGGTCGAAAGCAACAAGAGTTCAACCGATCATCCACTCAACTCAGGCATGGAACCAAATCTAACATCAATAGAATCGACAGTTTCAATTTTTTCAAACCACGTTGTGCAAAACACAAAAAAATGGTACAAAGTGAACAAAAATGTCAGAGCAAGATAATAGTTTAATAAAAAGAAAAACCAGCAAGCCACTGAACATCACAAATGGGATTTCTCAAAAAATAGTAACAAAAATATAAGTGTAAAGCCACCTTCACTAAACCTCCAACCAAATATCTCATTGTCCCAATGGGGCTCGGGGATTAAGTTAGGGAAGGGAAGTGTTACCTCGTTCATTAAGATTTTATCGCTGTTGGATAGGAGACTTGTAAGCATTCCATCGATTAATCTTATTCACTCCGCTTGGGCTTCAAATGAACAAGTTAGGTGCTACAGTGAGAAAAAGTGACCAGTTGAGTATTTTGAAAATTTCATCTTCATAAAAATTCAAAAGTGTTCTTCTGGATATTTTTGATTCTACACTCTAAGCTTTCCAACGGTACCAAAAACGCTAAAACTGAAACCGATGAGTGCCATGAGCTAAACAAACAAAAGAGTAAATAGCGAGGAGAGCTTAAATTCGCTAGCATACTGAAATTTCGCTGTTATTCGCGAATTTTTTTTTAAAATAAAATAAAATAATTAATAAAAATAATAAAAAATAATAAAAATAAAAATAAAAACATATTTTTTTTATTTTTTTATTTACAGCTGTGCCTTTGATAGATGCACTCCTTTTGTTTAAAAGAAAATAAACTTTTTTAATAAATAAAAATAATAAAATAAAAAACAATTTTTTTTTTTTATTTTACCTCAGGAGAGACGATTTTTTTTTTTATAAAAAGAAAAAAAAAATTTACTGTTCATTTTTGTCTTTTATAGGGGGACAATAGAGCACTTCGCCACATACGAAAAATTCGCTTATGTAGCTACGCTACGTAGCGAAAATTCTATTTCTACTATGCATAGCTTAAAGGTTCGCCTCTCGCTTGTCGCTTATCATCTTCAATCCAGTTTCAAAATTTCACTCAAACTGCAAAAAATTAATATACAAGAAAAATTAAAATTGCGTAAAAGGAAAACAAGTTGGAAAAAGATTAACTTAAAATTAGAGGAAATCTGGTAAAGAAAAATTAAAGAAATCAAAATAAAATAAAATAAACAAAAATAAAATAAGAAAATTAGAAACAAAAGTGATGATCAGGTTCCAAACCACTTCCTTAGGCCTTTGAGGCTGTTGAACCGGCGGAGCGTTAGAAATGCCGGTTCGGTGCCCAACCAATCAAGACCAACCATCCACCGTGCCATGCAATGTGGGCAGTCAAGCCAGGTTCGATGTAGTGGCAAAGGCTCTACCAAGGCACTAACTTCCCTTGATATTTTGTACAAGCAAGTGATGGACTCGTGTATGAGCTTTGGGAGCAGTGTGCTACGTTTTGAGTTTGCTGCAGCGTGGTAGTATGTACACCGGTGCCGCTATTTTGGGTCATAAAGGCACTGTGGATTCAAATTCATGGGGATTGATTGAAGGATAGGTTCTTAATTTTCCCCCCGCTTCTTTTTCCCCTCTCTACCTCCTTTGCTTCCCTGTCGGGTACTCCTCGTGAGCTTCCACTAGTTCATGCATCAATTCCTTCCCCGGTCGGGCCACCCACCCAGCATTCTCCTCCCTCATGACCACGCCGAACGGTGAGCCTTGAAATACCGCCATGATGTCAAATTTTTTTTCTCAAGGTCATCAAGCACTTCTAATCTTTGTTCAGAGAGCTTTCTCCACAGCACAGTCTTTTTGACTTAATTGGGAATTGAACTTTCCCGCTCTTCACAACATCACCCATTAGTTGGTGTTAGTTCAAATTGCCTGGCTCAATCGGGGGTAGAGATTCGGCTTCCGGTCGAGGTCGAGAGACAAAGAGGCATACTGTGGATGTGGAGGAGGTGCATAAGTTGGGGTAACACTGTAGAAGGGTGTACTCGTCCATTGGTCTCTATATTCCCTCATAGACCTACATGGGTTTGGATTTCTCTCTACAGGTTGCTGACTTTGCCATGGAAGGTTCCTGTAATCCCTCATTGACATATTTGAACTAGGGTTTCTCTCCATAGTGTATTGATTGTATTGTTCTCCCACTAGGTGTTCCATTTGATCACAGTCAATTTTCCCATAGAACCTGTACGAATCGGCTGGCCTCTGTAATTTTTGATCCACCGGGAACGGATTCCCGCAGCCAGTGCAGTGGCAACCTAAAAAACAGCCCTCAAGAAGATCTTTTTTTTTTTTTTTTTTTTCACAAGCACGAAATACAAAAAACTCCATTAGCAATGTAAAAAGAAATTCACCAATACTTGTGATGAGAATCACAAGGTTCCGCACAGCTCGTCAGGCACCGCAATTAGCACCATCCCTCAAAGAACGCGCCTATTTGATTCGTACATAGTAAGGTGTTATGAATCAACAATATTTATATCCTAACTTCTATTGCTCGTAAATGAGCTACTCAAGTAAAGATAAAGGGCTCTGTGGTCTAACACAGTGGATGAGTTTTCTTGAATAAAATGATTTGCAATGGAGTTCAAATGGTGAATTTCACTTTGGATTTAAGGAATTTATAAAAACAAAGTGGGGTTTCGTGTTTCGATATTAAAATGAAGAAAATAAGAAAAGAAACTCACACGTGCCACTCGGGTTTAAGGTTCTAAGGCAAATTAGAGGTTCAATTTTCCTCGGCTGCTAGAGGGATGACCCCATAGTCATTTCCCAAACCGGATCTCTTCATTTGGCTTTTAAAACTAACCCTAAAATTTTTCCTTCTTTGAACACGTCCCCCGGCAGCGACACGTCCCCCGATTCACCCCTACAAAGAATCATAGAAGACAACTAATCCTGGAATCTCAGTGATCTAGCAATAAGTATCCACTCCAACTCCAAAAAAGATTGCCAAATACTGGTCAATCAAGGCATCTCAAGGGGATTTAAACCTAGATTGAAAGATATAGAACAAAAATACCCATAACTGCTTACGTTAAAAACAGGGGAACCAAAATCTTACCTTAAAAACGTCACCTAGTGGCCCTCCTCTTCAAGGATAGGAAGCTACCTGCAACCATCCTCAGTTGTCATCCTCAAGGGATGCTTTGCAGCCGAGAAATGGAAAGAAAGGGAAAGAAAAATGAAGGTAGAAGAAGGGAAACGGGAGAGCCGCAAAAGCTTCTCCAAAATTTATCACGAATTGATTGATTCCAGTTATACGTGATCGAGGCTTATATAGGTGCTCTTCAAGCAGATAGGAAATTACAAACAAACCAAAACAAAAGCTATTACAAGGGTTAGCCAGGAAGAAACAAAAAATTGTAACAGCAAAAGCGTAATCGTAGGGAAAGGTGAAATGTGAACAATGTATGATGAATAGTGGCAAGTGTGAGCAATTTCAGCTGTGTTAGGACCAAAAATTTGCTCGCTTCATTTTTCTTCGTCAGCTTCTTTCCCTTCTGGTCTCTGATCTACGATGTCAGTTTGACTTGAATTTCATGCTTGGATCGACCCAACAATTTTGGCATGATTACTCGCAAAACTACAAAAATTAGGCCATAAAATGCGATTAGTAGAATAAGAGGGATCTAATGTGTAATCGGGTTACTGTAATGATTACACACAAAGCACTCAAACCTATAATAAATATGGTCTCAAAATATTATCACTTTTGGGCACCACTAAGTGTAGTTTGGTTTGGGAGAGTGTACTGCTAGCCAATTGTTAAAAATTATCATATGTTTACTTAGGATTTTGCAGTTTGTGTCGATTCCCTTGAGTTGGATACTTTTCTGAAACTTGATTCTGTATGGCATTCATTCTCCTAAGATGGTTATCGTAAGTAGAATTAAAGGATTCATACTTTTAGCTGTATATCGTTTCACCCATATACTTTTTTCAAATACCTATCTACTCTCTTCTTCTATCATTACTAAGGGACTAGCAGTGTGTTGGTTGGGCGGAGTGATTAGTGCCCAAATAGTGCTATTTTGAACCCTGTTTATTGTGGGTTTTGAGCACTTTTTGTGTTCTAACTCAATTGACACACCAAGGTCCCGACTACACTACTGATCGCATTTTGTGGTTATTTTAGTAGTTTTAAATTAGACTAAAGTCATCGAGTCGACTCGAACGCGAAGAATCCGAGCCGAACTCGAAGTTGCAGGTCAGAATTCAGAAGGAAATTGGAGCAGAAAATAGAAGAGTTCAAAACACTGCAAATTTCCTCACTATTGTGTTGTGAATTTTCTAACCTCGCTTCAGGTCCAAATTTTTGACCAAACCTTTTGTGACTTTTTCCTAAACTACCCTCTATGTACTTTTGGTACTTCATACATTTTTGTAATTTCTCTTGTTCTGAACAATATATAAGCCTCAGTCAAGCTCTGTACATAAACAACTTTGATGCAATATACTTTTGGCCGCAAAAGTTTCAGTTTTCCCACTTTTCTTCTTTTCTCTCATTTTCTCCCCCTTTCTCTCACTTTTCTCAACTGCCAAACATCCCTTGAGGATGACAACTCATATGGTTATTAAACCCCCTCATCCTTGAAGAGGAGGGCTACGGGGCTAAGGTTTTGAGGTAAACTGCTGGTCCTCTTATTCTCAACGTAAGAACTTATTGTCATTTATGCCTCTATCTTTCACTACAGGTGATTAGTACCCAAATAGTGCAATATTGAGCCTTGTTTATAGCATGTTTTATGCGCTTTTAATGTACTAATCGACTTCAATATCTCAATTGTTACATTGGGATCCCGACTTTGCTACTAATCACATTTTGTAAAGATATTTTAGTGAAGCTTTTTGTGTCAAATGCCTCATAATTCCTCAATTGGACCCAAATGAAGTGATCCCGAGCCTAACTGAAGACCATGACTAAACCAGAGGAAATTTGGAGCATATACTAAGAGAAGGAGCTCGAGGACTTTGCGGTGGTTGCAAAAGTTTGCAACTCGCAAATTTCGCAGTCGCCACTCGCAACCTCGAACACCGTTTCAATTGCCTCGCTTCACTACTTTTCGACCACTTGCTAGTGGTTTTATACAAGTTTGCCTCTATGTAATTTTGGTTCTGTAACACACTTTTTGTAATTTCCATCAGCACCTATATAAGCCTCTGTGACGCTTGTAATCAAACCAACTTTTGGCATACCATTAATCAATCATGAAATCAAGCACCGAAGCCTTTCCCCCCTGCCGCGGTGATTTTCTTCTTCCCTTCAATTTCTTGCATTCCTTTGGTAGCCAAACACCCCTTGATGATGACAAATCAAGGGATGCTTAGCTAATACCCCCTGATCCTTAAAAGGGAAGGCTACTGGGTGTTGTTTTTAGGCTTAGCTGCATGTTCTCATGCTTTTCATGTTTGTGTTTAAGGGTATTTCAGGTTCCTCGTCACTAGGTTAAAATCTCTTAAGCATGCTCTCTTTAATGTGTATTTAAGTAAGATTTTAGGTTCGTGGATACTTTCACTAGATCCACCGAGGCCCGCTTAGTTATCTCCTATTAGTTATCGTAGTGGTAAGAGGATGTGTTTTCACTACTGGGGACATGCACGCTTAATAAAATGCTATCTTTCAAAAGGAAAACTCTTAGGTTTGGGTTTTAAAGCTAAATGAAGATCCGATTCGAAATGACTATATGTCATGCCCCAAATGCGAGGATAAAGACCTAAGTACATGTCGTTAACCCAACTTAAGCCCAATGGCCCGAGACTTCGGGCGATTTCTCTCTCAACTTTTCACTTCTTAGTTATTTCAATTTTCAACCATTCACACAATAATCAAGCTTCCCATTAAACCCCTTTGAATCCAACGAAAACACCATTTTCAATGCATCGTAACTCTTTCTCACGAAGAAAACCCATCCTCGTGTTCGACCCTGTGAGCCACTATACCGCAATAACTTTGCTACGCCGCAGTGAGGGATTTCTAGTTATAAATTTTTGTTGATTCCGAACATCTACTTGCACAAACGATCCAAAACAAGCTGCTGTTGTTTCGGGATGGTGCTCTAGTGAGAAAGAAAGGCATGGAACTCAGGATTCACACTGTTTTAAGGCAATCTCATTTCTTTTATCTTATCATTTTTCCCACTCTCATAGCTCACCGTGGAATTTGAAGATTTCACCACAGAGTTTGAAAACTCTGCAAGGCATCTACTATTGTTTTGATATTAACTAACCAATAACCTTTTGTTAGCTAGTTTTTGTTGGTTTCGTTGTGGTGTGATCATGCAGCGCCTTATGGACAAACACTCCAGCGTATCGAAAGGCTAGGTGCTTCAATTGGAAGAGGGTCAGTGGAGGTTACCGCACACCAATCATCAGATGGAGACCCCACCGTAGAGTGCCAGAGCTACCAGGGGGTTCATCGGAACCCAATGCATACCGATCATCGAGGGATCAGTATCTCTACCCACTATGGGTGGAGCGACCCTTCATGCATTATACCCCTCGCGAGGATGGCGAGACCTTATTTAGTGCCCCGCTTCCCCACTTTTCATGGTATGGAAATGAAAATCCATACACACATATTCGGGATTTTGAGGAAGTTCAGACGACTTTCAAGGAAGGTGCATTCATTATGATTCTGCCAAGCCAAGGCTTTCCCTTGACACTCAAAGATAAGGCCGAAAATTATTAATTCACTAAGGCCAATGACCATCAAAGAATCGGGCCGAGCCAGCAGGAGGAATTCTCAAGAAGTTCTTCAGTGCTCATGCAGACCAACAACCCGGAAGAGGAAGACCTACACCTTGCAAACTTCATGACGGTGAAAGATTTTATCAGTGCTGGGAAAGGTATCTTGAAACCATCAGTGCATGCCCTCATCATGGCTTTGATACATGGATGCTGGTGAACCATTTCTACGATGGAATGTCCCCTTCCATGAAACAATGTGTGGAGGGGACTTCCTTAGCAAAAACTCGATGGCCATGGACTTTTCGAACTATGTATCGAAACCCAAGGATGGGATGAGCCGAACCCAAGGAGGTAGAGAGAATGAAACCAACAAGAAACCTGCGAGGGGAGGTATTTATGCGCCGACTGAGGATGTAAATTAAAGGCTTAAGCCGCTCCACCCTAAACAGAAGGATGGAAGAACTGGAGCAGAGAAACCACCAGGAGGTACGGGCAGTGACTGAGGCATCCATGCCTAGCCAACCATGTTTCAATTGTCAATCTACCAATCATCAAGGAGAGAATTTGCCTAATTTCCCAAGAAGTGGATTTTAATGGTTGAAAAATGCAAATGTTTGCGGGTCAAAAATAGGCCACCAACCTGATGCCCAAGATGGCAACACTTATAATCCCAATCGAAGTGAAGAACCACCCCAACCTGTCCTGGATGCCTAAACCTCCTATATATGTTCCACTGGGCACATCAAGAAAGGCCAAGATAATCAATTCTAAGAGTGAAGCACCACCAACTTCATCACCTGTTGAGTAGGCCATCATGAATTTAAGCAAGGTGGTGGGGAATTTTGTGGAGGAGCAGAAAACTATCATTGTCGATAAACCAAAGAATAAAAGGTAGCAGAAAGCTCCATGGACAAAAGAATTGATGGGCTTCACAAAAGCAAAATAAAAATTGATACCATGCGTCATCCATCGCAGTCTGACAATCAACTCGTGTTGAGGCAAAGGGAGGTTCCCTCCCGCATTACCCAATCCTGTGGGGTGCATGAACTAAGTTTTCCAATGAGCCTCGCACACAAATGGATGAAGTCCAGCCATTATCACCTCTCGAGGAGTGGTAAGGAAATCGAGTGTACCGAGTCCCAAACCCGTAAGTAAGACCAAAGAAAAGAAGATATGGAGTTTAAAACACATAATCATTACGAGGATCTCGATGGAAGAAAAGCACGCCCCCCACCCCATTTCCCCAAGCATCAGAGGCAAAAGAAGGCTTCTAAACAAGAAGGCATCCTGGAAGTTCCGAGGCGTGTCAAGGTGACATCCTCGTTTGATATGATCAAACAGTTCCAACCCATGCTAAATTTCTATGACTCAGGCAATGTGCTGTGTTAGGCATTAATAAGAAGGCCTTCGACCGAACAAGTCACTTCTATCATCCTGCAAAACGTTGTTGAAATACAAAGATCTAGGATCCCCACCATCTCGCCTCAACATTGAGGACTCGCATAAACAAGGCACCGCTTGACGGAGTTGTCAACCCACCATACTCAATGTACAAGCAGCTAGGCTCGGGGAGCTAAAGCCTACCAACATCACCTGACACAGCGTGACCGATCAATGAAAATACCAAAGGGGATAGTTGAGGATGTCTTGGTAAATGTAGATGATTTCTATTATCCGGTGGATTTTATGGTTCTTGATATAGAGCCAATGGCAGAGAGCACTCACCAAGTGCCCATCATAATTGGGAGACCATTTTCGGGTCACGCCTAATGCTATAATCAATCACGGAATTCGCTACGCAGCCTCACCTTCGACAACATGACTCTGAAGCTCAACATTTTTCACTTGAGTAGCAGGGATAAGCCAGCTGAGGATAAGGAGCAGAAGTCAGAAGAAGTCTGCCTAAGTGGCACAAGTGAAGGAAAAGTCAGTATTCATAAACTACAAGAAGAATTAATTGAGAACCAAGAAGCAGTTGATGAAGGATCACCTGCATCAGTCAGCCTTCCTGCATCTATCATGCAACCAACAACACCAAAGAGCATAATGCTTAACAACTGTGATGTGCCAGGTCGAACTCAACTCGCAAGACACCTCACTCCGCAGCATGAAGGAGCTTCTCCTCCCGACCCCCTACGAGACCTCTTATCGCGATCGCTGTGGAGTGGTTCCCCGTAGAACTCGAAGCCACTCCAAACTTATCAAAATCGTTCATCTCCTCCTCCCCTCCTACAACTCTTTGTTTCCCTGAACCCCGCTTGACACTTCGAAATTAAATTTCTAATCTGAGCCATTCAATTAATGGTCATTAAAAGCCATTAATTGTCTATATCTTCCCAACTATCCTCTCCTCCTTTATAAACCCTCACCCTTTCATTTTCAGCTCACACCATCCTACCGTCAAAACTCATCTCCTCTCTAGCTGCTTTCCCTTAAGTCCGAAAATGGTGAAGACAAGAGGAGGCCACTCTTTCAGCCAAGCAGTGCGCCAGGCCCTACTCCCCGCTCCAAATTTCTACCGCCGGCCTCCCATCGCACCGGGCCCGCCGCCGGCCTCTATCGCACCGCCCCGCCGTCGCTCCCTTCCTCCGCCGCGCAGCCAGCGCCACTCTAACGTGCTCGGCCAGCGCCCCTCTCGCCGCACGACCGCCCCATCTCGTCGTACGCAGCCCGCCCGTCGCGGCGGATGCCGAGGGTTCCTCCCTCTCGTGGCCCCGCCCGCAGGAGATATCACACGGGTCGGGCCTCCACCCGCCCGCCCCTTCACATCCCAGTTAGGCCCGAAGGGCCCCACGCCAAGAGGGCCTGCACTTCAGCCCGTGGGAGTCATCTACACGAGATCCAGTGGCGCCACCCTCTCCACCTTATCGGTATCATTGCTTCCGTGACCTATCTCCGGTCCATCATTAGTGACCCATTTCCCTACCACCCCATCCCGGGAATGTTAACATAGGGGATAGAGATTTCACGGGAGGTACAGATCTCCCAAGATTTGCCGCGGACCCCGGGTCTAAGACGATGCCCTCGCATACCGATACCATCCTGAGCCATTCATGCGTCACACAATACTATTATCCTCGGTCGCCGTCAGTTCTATCATATTATGACATCCAGGCGTGAGACCAACCCGACTGCTCTTCATTTTTCTATCGATCACAGCTAGGAATACTTCGGCCTCCCATATCACAAATTTCTTCCATTTACTAGTGGTCCTCGCTAATGCCAAGAGTAGACAAGTGGGCCCCATCCTCGACTGTAGAGAGACGGTCCCATTTCTACGGACTCTACTGGCGGGTCGATATTGTTCAGACGACACCTTCAGCATCATATGCTTCTGATAGACCACGTTTTGAGGTCTAATATGTTTCCACTTTAGCATATAGTACAGAGGAGAGGAGCTATCCTGGCGGTGTTGTATCGCATTTCAGAGGGATATTGGTCTCACTCCCTAAGATGACCTCATTC
The DNA here is from genome assembly GCA_016808115.1 of Tetrastigma voinierianum. Lineage (NCBI taxonomy): Eukaryota > Viridiplantae > Streptophyta > Magnoliopsida > Vitales > Vitaceae > Tetrastigma > Tetrastigma voinierianum. Next base: position 341,448 of record JAEQBH010002058.1, read on the forward strand.
CATTTCGAGGATGGTCCACCGCCGGAAGTCCGCCGAGTCGAGTCCTCGCCTTCTATTTCCGCGCCTATTATGTCGTGCTTCAGCATATCACCCTGGGCCGAGCCTCGCTTGAGCGTCATTATGGCCGCGAGGCCACCCTACCATCGATCGATGGCTGGCCAGCCTCAAGCTTTCCATCTTCCCCCGGTGGATCGCATCGAGGACGAGCCTACCGATGATAGTCCCTCGAGGGACTCATTCCCTATAGCCGAGCACACCCGGGAGCCTCCCACCCAGTTTCACTAGTATCCCTCCAAATTTCCTCTTCAAATTCCATCAGCCACTCCGTCCAAAGAGAGTTCCAAATTCTTCTCATCGCAGTTCCAATGCCCCCACCCTCCAATGCACATAGGGCCCCATGCCTACTGTCACCGATATAGCAGAGCCGAGCACCTCCACACGTACCTCGCAAAGGCATTACCCTCTCTCGCCAGTGGACTTCCAGGCTCTCAGCGGAGACTAGTCCGCACATTCTCAGCCACGATAGCCTTCATTTGCGCCACACGCTACACACTTGCTAAGAGGATGACCCGGCGACCGAGGCCAGCCAGAGCTACGCATCCAGCCAACATCATGCGCTACAGAGCCACTGGGCCTCTCCTGCCGTTCCTCCCAGCCCCCCCGTCAGCCCTCGCCTATCCCACCACTGGGCCGGATCGCCTCCTCTCGCCCATCATCCCCTCGCAGTCGCCTCTCGATGTGTTGGGCAAATAGGGTATCAACCATTTACATCAGCCAAAGACTCCTCACCCGCCCAGCCGAGGATGGTCCTCTCCCGCCGCCACCGATCGAGGAGGTACTACTTCCTCCACTAACTTTCTCATCCTCACAAGGCTTGACGCTTAGTGTTAGAAGTGATATTCACACTTTGATTATGTTTTACTTCAGACATATGCCCAAATAAGCCATATTTTGTTTATATACAGGCTTGCCGTTTACTGCTTTAAAGTCGAAAATTTGTAAAATTTACCATAATATATATATATATATATATATATATATATATATATATATATATATATATATATATATATATATATATATATATATATAAATTCCATTTTTCTACACTTTTGCATTTCATTTTAACCCTATATTGTTGTGACTATGCCTTCCTGTAAGCAGTGTTGAAACACTCAGAGGATACCAAATGCTAGAATGGTTCCATGCCCGACAGTTTTTGGTCAGCTTGAAGACCCCGAAATAACCCCTTTCTTTTCCACCATCCTTCTAGCTTACACACGCCTTCACATTAGTTTTCTTCAATGGGCTAAAAATGATCTTTACTTTACAAACCTACTTTTAGCTTCGTTGATCTAATCTCTTAATAAAGTTAGAGTTCCTCAAGAATGAAGACCAATGTGTCTTCCAAAAGAAAAGAAAAGACAAAATAAAAAGAAAAAGAGATATAAAAGTCACGGGGCGCTGGGCTTTGAAACCCGAGCACTGTCCTAGGGGTCTACTACAAAGCCTTTAAAGCCCGGTGCCCTAAATCAACTGGCTAGGAGTCATCGACTTTGTGCTCGCTACATAGGTGGATGGGTGAGCTTAGCGTAGTTGTAGGTGCTGGATTTTCAAATCATCTCAAGTCCAAAGTGAAACCTCGTAGTTTCAGGGTTGAAAGATCCTCACTCGATGCCCTAAACCTTAGTCAGTCGGGAGTCATCATGGAACTCTCGTTACATGGACTTTGGTGAAGTCGAAGCTTTCAGCATTGCACCCTACAATACAATTGAAGTATGAAATAAGTGAACCAAATCTACTAGGTTGGTCACCAGATAGCATTTAAAGAGTTTGGTTAGGGGAGTGTTTAGCAGCTTATTGCGCAAACCGATCACCCAAAAACACTTAGGATTTCGTGGAAATTCAGCCGATTTCCTGAATAATTTGTCAGCTCAAACTTGATCCTCAGGCGGCATTTGTTCTCCCAACCTGGTCTTTATACAGAGTCCCAATTTTTCATACTGTAGGTTGAGCATTACTTACACATACTTTTGAAAAAACAGTCCATTTTTGCAAAAACATATCCTGCATGATCTTCCTTCTTTTTATCATTGCTAAGGGACTAGCAATGTCTCGGTTGGGGGGAGTGATTAGTACCCAAATAGTGCAATATTGAGCCTTGTTTATAGCAGGTTTTATGCGCTTTTTGTGTACTAATCGACTTCAATAACTCAATTGTTACATCAGGATCCCTAGCTTTGGCTTACCGATCATACTAGAGCTATTTTGGGAGTTTTCAGAGTCAAATGCCTAATAACCCTCAATCTCGATTCAAACACGATGATCCCGAAATGATGATCCCACAGAGGAAATTTGGAGTATATATCAAGAGAAGGAGCCTGAAATCTTGTGGTTGCAAAGTTTGCATCTGCAGCAAGTAGTGTCGCTGGAAATTCCTCGCAACCTCGCTAAATTTCACAAAGTTGCCAATTTTCGCAACCTACGAACACCGGCCACCGTCTACTCTTCGACGCTTTTGATCCACTTGTTGGTGGTTTTATACAAGCTTGCCCTTATGTAAATTTTTGCCCTTAACACACTTTGTAATTTCCTTTATCGAAGAGACCTATAAGCTCAAGATCGCTTGTGTAATCAAATCAACTGGGCATACCATCAATCAATCAAGGAATCGGGGTACCTAAGCTTCCTTTCCTCTCCATTGTAAGTTTTCTTCTTCTCCTTCACTTTCTGCACTTCCTAGATATGTCCCCTGGTCACATGCCGCAGAGGCTGTGCCACTGTTCCTGATCCTAAAGAAAGCAGGCCAATTAAGGCAAAGCATTTGAGAGCCAAACATGTCAGAATAAATAAAGTTCCCCCCATATAAACTTCGCGCCTTCTTTAATGCATCAGTTTGTCATACTTCATCAGATTCATTAAAAACGCTGGTTATTCATTAATATCTTATATAGCCACCTACAACATTTAGTTTAACAAAATGTTAAGAACTTAGGTTTGAATAAAAAGTCAAATTAAGATCTGAACTGAAAACATTCAACGCCATCTAAATGGAAAGATAAAGAACTGAGTACATAATGTTAATCAATCTTTGTTTATATATCTGATCATACTTCCAACTTCACCTTATTATTTAATTTCATCCATCATACATATTATCTTACAACTCTTTTGAACTAATGAGAAAACTATTTTAACAATTTTTCGTTAAAGAAAACCATCTCCGTGGTTTAACTGAGTCATCATGTTACGTATATTTAACGTTTCAAAGAGGAAGAATCCCAAATATACCTTTGTTGATCCAACAACGTCATGTCAAACAACTTAATAAATAACCTTGAGAACTTCAACAATCGCGAGTCGCGTCTTTGAGTCAGCATGCCAAACGATCCACCAGGTGTCTGGTCAATGTTATCAACAGGTAACAAAAGAACCGCCATCGATTATTATTAATATCAATAATGATCAAGAGAAAAACTTTGGGGTCAGCTATATTAACAAAGATCCGCGAAATGATTTAAACATCTTCCAATGATAAGAATCAAGACTTAACAACTCAACCCAACGAATTAAGAGTTTTTGATTTATTATTCATTTTAAGTTTTCCAAATCACTGGAACCTCAACGCATTAAAACCCTAAACCAAATAGTGAAATTCAACGGCCGAATCATCAGGAATCATTTTGTGCGGCGAAAACCCATCCCCGAAGTTCGAATCTTCTAGAACCGCTGATATATATCACAGTGAAGAAGGCAACAATAGCGCAGCTTTAAATTTTGTTGGTTCGAGTTGCTAGCCACACGTTTATTTGTGAATCATTAATTCTCGTATGAAACTCTTCGATGTCGAATTACGATGCATTCACTCTCTGGTGTTATCAAGTGTGGTTTCTGATTTCTATCGAGGGTTAGGCCTTACTCATCCACACACTTTTTGAAATACCATTTTGAGTAGAACAAAATTTTCTTATTGTTTTGTCAAGCTCTGTTTTTTCTTTCATGCTAAGGACTAGCAATGTGTCTAGCTGGGAGTGATTAGTGCCAAATAAGCATATTTTGAACCCTATTTATTAGAGGGTTTTGAGCACTTTTTGTGTGTTCAATCAACTTAATTAACCCGATTTGCATTAAGGACCCGACTATACTACTTATTGCATTTTGTGGTTATTTTTTGTGTTTTGCAAGCTAAACTCGCTTAAAATTATCGAATAACCTGCTAATTTTAAGAATCCGAGCTGGGAAACCTCAAAAGATTTGCAGATCAAAGTCCAAAGAAAGAGGAGCATAAAACATAAGAAAATGGACCAATGCAAAATTTTGTAGGGTTGCAAAAATTTTGGGTAACTCGCACTCTCGCAGTTGCGACTTTCGCCAACCCGTCCCGCATTTTTTGACCTAGTCCTCGTTTGACCTTTTTTTTTTTTTTTGTAACTTTTCCTAAAACACCCTTCATGTAATAGTGGTATTCCATGTATTTTGGTAATTTTGCTTGTTTTGGGGCTATAGGTTTCATTTGTACTTACCGTAAAAAACGATTTTCATCTCCTCTCGCACTAATACGTAGAACCCGAGCTGAGCTTCCGCTCTCTTTCTTTCTCTCATTTCTTTCTTTCACACTTTCTCGGCTGCCAAACACCCCTTGCAGATGACAACTCAAGGGATGGTTGGCTAAACCTCGTTTCTCCTTGAAGAGGAGGGCTACGGGGCTACGATTTTGAGGTAAACTAATGGTTCTCATGTTTTTAACGCAAGCCTTTATTGGCATTTATGTTTCTATCTCTCACTCTAGGTTTAAATCCCTTAAATGTACCTTGATTGATCAAGACGGCAATCTTTTTAGGGTTCAATGGATGCTTATTGCTAGATCCATTGAGACTCGGTTAGTTGCCATTTATTTGTTACTGTAGGGTAGATCAAGGAGAGAAGTTTTCACTGTTCGGGAACATTTATGTTCAATAAATGCTATATTTCAAAAAGGAAAATTATTAGGGTTCAGTTTTTATAACCAAATGAAGATCCGGTTCGGGAAATGACTATAGGTCATCCTCCCCAACGCCAGGAAAGGGACCCGAGGGATCCCTCTCGCTACTCTCGTGGATTTCAAACCCCTCGTGGCCCGATGCTTCAAGGAGTTCTTTTTATACTTTTCACCTTGTTTTCAGTCAACATTACCCCCTCACCGCTTTTTTATTTGAAACCCCAAACTAAATTGAAATTCACCATTTTGAGCCAAATGTTAATCATTTGTGCGAAGAAAACCCATCCCTGTGCTCGACCTTAGAGCCACTATACTGCAGTAGCTATGCTACGGTAGTAGGAGTTATAGGTTTATAAATATTTTTTATTCCGAGCACCAAATCTCTAACCTCTACTGCATTTGCCACAAATCACCACACCTAATGGATTTTAACCTAGATAACGTACTTATTTAATATTCCATATGATTTATGTTAGCGGGTTAATCATGCCTATAAGATATTCTCTCTCGAGATATAGTCGCCACCTCACTACATAGCGTATTCCATCTCGCTTCGACTTCTCGACCCGAGATGCATGAATGTGCAAACCCTAGTGCTACACTTGGAATGCGGGATATCTCTATTTCCTAATTAACCAAGTGTTGCTTTACCCATGTCCGTACAAGTCATCTTCTCTCGATATAAGATTCCTAGCATTAACATGCCTCAATTAGCCAAATAATAACAACATGTGATATTGAAATAGGGAGAAGTAAACCATAGATATTCATATCGATATTGGGATAAAACCACAATTAAAGTATTAATTCATAATAGTGTGGTTAAGGCCGACAAAACCCTAGAGAGAAAAGTTAGTTCATAGTGATTTTCTATTACGTGACTCAAAGATATTCATCAAATGAATTGAAAAGAAATACATGTATAGCCATCTTCGCGATCTCCTAACCGCTTTCCAATCTCTCTCTATCCGTCTCTCCTTGTCTTCGTTTGCCTCCGAATCCCCCCTCTTGCCTTGAAATCGATTCCCTTTTATATCTCGGGATCCAAGCCCATCAATGGCCTAGAAAATCAGAGTTTTTAATGCTCCCGTTCTAGAAAAGGGAGACCCGCACGCCACAAGGGGCTACGAGGCTATTGAAACTGCTCATCGTTCATCGGTGAACGAGGGCCTCCACGCCATCGCTAAGCGCTACGCCGTAGCATGGAGTCCCTCGCCGCTATGTACCCGAGGCTCCACTGCATTACTCATTGCCTTCTCTGCTTTGGTTCTTTTTTCTATTATTTAGCTTCCCTTTTTATTCCAATATCGACATGTCCTATAAAATGTTATAGTATGGGGGATTAGCACAATATTAGTGAATATGAATGCAATCATGCAATCGAGCTTATAAAACAAAGAAATTTTACTGAAATGCATGCATGATTTACTCCGATCACCCATATACTATTACCAAGCATATAACACAATATCATATAGTACACAACACACATTAATTGATCAAAATGCACAATGGATGCATGATCTTAAACTGTGCCCATCAAGTCCTAGGTATTGATATACCTAAGCTTTGATACCAAGTTGTGACGCCCCAAATTTTCAAAGTTCTTTTTTTTTTTTTTTTTTTGCTTCAGACAGTCCGTCGCACAAGCGCTTCATCGTGGCGCTGCGATCATAACGAGACACGCATGCCTATCGCGGCACACCACCCTATCGCGTACACCCGCCCCGCCGGTGACATAGTCTCTCCATCGTATGCATAGCCCTGGTCGCGGCGCAGCATAGCTCCTCTCATGCACTCTGCAGCACATCTATCGCATGCTCATTCTTTCTTGACATAGAGCGCTATGTCGCGACATGGAAACCTTATGCTCTGATATTTTCTGTCACTACGTAAGAATACTTGGTGATTAGTGCCCAAATAATGCTATTTTGAACCTCAAGATCGGAGGTTTGAGCACTTTGTGTACTAATCAACTTAATTAACTCGATTTGTACTACTAAGGTCCCCTCGCTATACTACTCGACGCATTTTGTATATATTGTAAGTGATTAGTGCCCAAATAGTGCTATTAACCCCTGTTTATTGGAGGTTTTGAGCACTTTTGTGTACTAATCAACTTAATTAACTCGACATTTTGCACATTAAGGTCCCGACTATACCATCGACATTTTGTGGCTATTATCAGATGTTTTTGCAAGTTAAACTCGCCAAAATTATCGAGTCAACTCAAGCATGAAGAACCCGAGTTGAACTCAGTTTTACAGATCATAAACCAAAGGGAAGAGGATCTAAATTTCAGAATTGGGCTCCTGCAGCTGCGAAATTCGCAGAACCCGCTCCAACCACCCGACTGGTCCCTCGTTTGACATTTTTTTGTAATTTTTCTTAAATACCCATCATGTATAGTTCGGGGACAAGATATTTTTGTAATTTTTATTTATTCGGGGGCTATATAGTCTATTTGAACCCATTGTAAAGATCATCTTCATTTTTCGCATTTTAATATAGAGCAATCAAGCGTGAGCTTTCCCGCTCGACTTTCTTTTCTCATTTTCTCATTTTCTCCCACTTTCTTAGTTCGCCAAACACCCTCATGGATGACAACTCAAAGGGATGGTTGGCTAAACCCCTTTCGTCTCTTGAAGAGAAGGGGCTACTGGCTTCAATCTGAGGTAAACTATTGGTTCTCATGTTTTTAACGCAAAGAATTTATTATCATTTATGTTTCTATCTCACTCTAGGTTTAAATCCCTTGTACGTTTTGATCACCAATACTGCAATCTTTGTGGTTTAAGTGGATGCTTATTGCTGCATCCACTAAGATTCATTATCGCCATTTATTCGTTAATGTATACTATGAGATAATTTAATCGCCTCGAGAGCATTTTTATGTCTAATAAATGCTATATCTCAAAAGGAAAATTATTAGGGTTCAGCTTTTAGTGTCAAATGAAGATCCGGTTCAAGAAATGACTATAGGTCATTCTCCCCAACGCGAGGAAAGGGACCTCGAGGACCTCGCCATCTAGATTTCAAACCCAAGGCCCGATGCTTCAAGGAGTTCTTTTTATATATATTTTCACCTTGTTTTCAGTTTCCACCTTCAAAAACCACTGTTTTTATGAAAACCTAAAAAATCCAAATTTAAATTCACCATTTTGAGCGAACTGTTAATCATTTGTGCGAAGAAAACCCATCCCTGTGTTCGACCCTAGAGCCCCTATACTGCAGTAGCATTACTAAGGCAGTAAGAGGTTTAGGTTTATAAATATTTTTGGTTCCGAACACCAAATCTCTAATCTCTACTGAATTAAACCGCGAATCAAATGACGTCGTTGCCGAGGATGGTGCCTTAGTGCAAATGTTGATTTGTTAAACTTGTGATCCACATCACAAGTATTGGTGAAATTTCAACCCTTTTTGTCTTTACATTTATTTCTCCTTAGCAAAGATAATCAAGTGTTGGGTAGTTGATTCAATCTTATACCGGTCCATATACAATTTCTTTCTTTATCTTAGCTAACAAAGAACCTTTCGTAGCCCGGTTTTCGCTTTCTTCGTGTTTTGTGTCATTTAAGGAGCTTATGCACCACTCAAATAGAACACAAAGAGTAAAAATGGGAAGGATCAAGGCTCCACAGAACAAGGCTTTGAAGTGAGCTTGAAATAAATAATGTGATGGAGCCCCACCTGAGGAATGCAGAGAGCCAATGGGGGTATAAAGTAATCCCAATGCATATAGGGACCAAGGATGGACCATATACACCTCCAAGAGTGAGCGCACCTCACGACATTATGACTCCTCCTCCAGAGGACATAATTATCAGTTTCCTCCTACATTATGCCTCTGCCCCCATTTGCGGATGGATGTTGAAAACTCCTATTTACACATCCCGGAGTTCGAGGAAGTATGCAATACCTTCAAAGAGGACATCTCCACGTGGACCGATGAGGTACCAAGCCTTTCCTTCACTCGGGGGCGAAAAGACTAAGATTTGCCTAACTCCTAAGGTCGAGGACCATTAGAAATTCAAGCACATGCAGCTGAATTTTTGAAGAAATTCTTCGCACCCATAGGAACCAATAATCTAAGAGGCAGATTACACCTCGTTGTTCCACAAAATGAGAAATTCTACCAATGCGAGTAGGTACTGAAACCATCAATGCCGTCCTCACCATGGCTTTGATACTGATGCCAAGTTAATCACTTATATGATGGAATGTCCCCTCGCTATGAAGCAATGGTTAAACTATGTGAAGGGACTTCATGAGTAAAAACTGTAATAAGCCATGGATTTCCTGAATTATGTGGCTGAGACATCCAAAGCATGGGATGAACCCAACCCCAGAGAGGCATAGAGGATGAGGCCTGCAACCAATTCAAGGGGAGGCATGTACTCACTTGATTCGTGCCACAGTAGGGTGATCTGGAATCAACAAAATTTGTATCCTAAATTTCTTCCTACTGCCGTAGTCAAGCTACCCGCAAAGATAGCTGTCTGGGCCAACATGTGGACGGGTTTTTGTCTTACAAATGAATTGTATCATGATTCAAAATGGTGAGGCTTTCATTTGGATTTTTGGATTTGCATTAAAAAGTGTAGCTGTTGTTGTCACTAGGCTAACTGAAAGCAGTTTAAAATAAGATGTAAAAAGAAGAATTTGAAGGCTCAATACTAGCTTGGTATGATGGGGTTTCAGTAGAGGCGTCTCTAAGTTATTTCTCGCACAAAACACAGAAATATTTCCAAACCGGTTCTTTGTTTAACTTTAAAACCAACTCTGCAACATTCCTATTCAACCATAGCATTTACTAAGCATTTAATGTTTCAAAGAATTAAAAATAAAGCATTTAACCTACTAAAGGGATCGTGAATGACATCTAATGGATGTCGTTGTATCTTACCATTAAGAATACATCGAACCTCGAAGCATGCCAAGTATTGACCACAGCATTAAAATAGCATTTAAACCTAGTTTGGAAAGTTTGAAACACAAATAATGCTAGCGACTAGCTTATGAAAACAGAGAACACCCGCAAACCAACATCAACCACACCTAGCAACCCTCCTCTTCAAGGTTTCGAGGCTTAGGCAAACATCCTCGAGCCTGCCATCCCTCAAAGGTGTGTTCGCAGCCTAGAAAATGAGAGAAAGAGGAGAGAGAAGATAGAAATGGGAAACCAAAACAAAATGTATGTAAAGTCAGTGAATTGAATAGTTAGGTTACAAAATGTCCATAACATGGCTTATATAAATTTCACAAACATGCGAAAAATACCAAACTCAATCCCAAATATGATTAAGTATTGGAGGGCAAAAAGAGGAATTAAACAAAACCGAAGTCGCTTGGATCACAAAAATAGGAAGTAGAATTTTCTCTATGTACAGTGATTTTCGCTATGATAGCAAAAATTCGCTATCATAGAAAAAATTTAGCTATAGCGAAATTTTCGCTATGACTGCGAAATTTTCGCTATCATTACCAAATTTTTGCTATCATTGCGAAAATTTCGCTATGGCATAGCGAAATTGCCAACCTTCTATGCTGCCTCCTGCATCCTCCAAAAAACCCTCGCATTTCTCATATTCCAAACTTTGCTATTTCTTCATCCTGTGCTTGATGAAATCGATGAAAATTCATACTAACTCTCTGATAAAATCAAGACAATTTCAATGCCAAGCTTGATATGATGGTGGAAGTTTACGAAACCTACAAAACTACCAAAAACAACCTCGAAACAAAATCGTAGTACTAATCGACCCATTACGTCAATCTATTAATTAATATGATTAGTATGCAAAAAGCACTCAAACCTATCTTAAATGACTCAAAATAAGACTTTGGGTACTAATCATCACCTCAAGGGCATGGAAACGAAGGCAAAGCTATCCACCTTAGATAGGAAGGTCGGAGGAGGTAGAAATGGCAGAAATTAACACGACAGTATGAGCATATCGAGACACTCGTGCCCAACCAACCTTGCTTCATTTGTCAGGCATCCGAGCATCCAGGAGAGCAATGCCCAACTATCTCTTCAACTAGGAGTCGATACCGAATAGTTTCGCACGTCAGCCAATACAAGCCACCAACCAATGCCCCATAGCAACACATATAATCCCAATTGAGGAACCATCTTTAACCTCCCCGGAAACCAAAGCTCTAGGCATATACCCCCCGGGTGCACGCATAAAGATGGTTCTTCATCTCAACCACAACCACCACCATCCTCATCTCCGATTGAGCAAGCTATAATGAATTTGAGCAAAGTGGTGGGCAGTTTTGTAGAAGAACATAAGGCAGTAAATAATTAGGCTAACCAGAGGATTGATATAGTAGAAAGCACACTGAACAAAAAGATTGAGAACCTGCAGTCTGATCTTGCCCAAAAATTTGGCAATCTGCGGTATTCGATTCCTAGATTGACAAACCCGTAGTAGGTGAAAGAAAAAGGAAAGTTCCTCTCGACACCCGCCTAATCCTAGGGAGTACTGAATTACTCTTCCAAAGGAGCCAACTTGCAGGATAGATGAAGTCAAAGCATTGATACCTTTGAGAAGTGGAATGGAGGTTGAGCAACTAGTCCCCAAACCAGCAGAATCAGATAAAGAGGAAAAGGAAGCTAAACCAGAAAAAATTGTGATTAAAGAAGATACAGTGAAGAAGAGCACACCCACACCTTTTCCTCAAGCACTGAAAAGCAAGAAGAAGGCCATCAACCAGACTGAGATTCTAGAAGTGTTAAGGCAGGTGAAGGTCACATCCCCTACTGCATGATCAACAAATTCCAACTTATGCAAAAATTCTCAAGGACTCAGGTATTAGTGAAGAGAGGGCTAAATGTTGATGAGAAGGCCTTCCTGATAGAACAAGTCAGTGCCATTATTCAATGCAAGACCCCAGTGAAATACAAAGACCCGGGTTGTTCTACCATCTCGGTGAACATAGGGGGAACTTCTGTAGAAAAGTCATTGCTAGACTTGGAGCCAGTAGTCAACCCGTCGCTTTGATCTAAAGGTAGGCAGAAATGGGTCTGGGAGAGCTTAAGCCCCACCACCATCACATCATTCCTAGCGCATGCATCCATAAAATCCCAAAGTGTTCATGGAGGATGTGTTAATACAAGTGGACACATTCTACTATCTTATTGATTTCATTGTTTGGACATATTTTCATTTGCGTTGGAGCCACTATGTGTGCCTATAATCCTTGGAATTTCATTTGTACCACCCCAATGCGATCATCAATTGCCGAATGGAGTTATTCGTTACATTCGGGGAATTAATCTTGGAACTTAATATCTTCCACTTGGAGAAAGAAGCATATGCAACCATTGAAGAGGGTCCAGAGGAGTTCAGATAATTGATACTATCCTCGAGGAACAGTTTCGAGGAGCAAAGATGAATCGTAGGATGTGCCGATCGAGGAGTCATTCTGACGGTCCGAAGAGTTACAGGAAACCCAGGAAATAAGTGTTGTACATGGGCCATGGAGAAAAAAAATAAAGAAATTCTACCTTTACTAATTGAGGAAGGAACCAATGAGCCTCAAAAGTTGGATCTCAAACCTCTGCCTGTGGAATTAAAGTATGCATACTTAGAGGAAAATGAGCAATGTCCAGTTGTTATATCCTCCCCAGCTTCAATGCTTCACATAAGAAAACAAATCGCTAGACATCCTCAAGGAGAATACATGCCATTAAGTGGAAAATCCTTATTCAAGGGAATTAAATTCCTTGAGTCAGTGACACACCACATCTATTTAAGAGGAAGCGGCATTCAAACAGTGTACCCACAAATAAGATCAATCCTCGCCATGCGCAAAAGTAAGACGCGCGGTTCCGAATTGCTACAAGCCGGCATCATATACCCCATATCCAATAGCACCTGGGTGAGTCCAACTCAGGTTGTTCCAAAAAAATCTAGGGTGACTACTGTGCACAATGAGAAAATAGAAGAGGTGCCCACTTGCCTTATTACAGGTTGGAGGGTATGCATTGACTACAGGAGGCTGAATGAAGTAACAAGAAAAGATCACTTCCCATTACCTTTATGACAAGCTCCTCAAGAGAATTTGAGGCACCCCTTCTATCGCTTGATGATATGTGGTACTTCCAGATCGAAATTGCTGTAGAGGACCAAGAAAAGACCACTTTCACCTATCCATTTGGGACTTATGCTTACAGGAGGATGCCTTTCGGCCTATGCAATGCCTCTACCACATTCCAAAGATGCATGCTTAGTATCTTTAGTGATTTGGCGGAGCACATTATGGAGCTCTACATGGACGACATTACAGTATATAGATGGAGTTTTGAAGAATGCTTAATCAACCTGGAAACGGTCCTACACATGTGCATTGAGAAAATTTTGGTGCTAAACTGCGAAAAGTGTCATTTCATGGTCAACCAAGGAATTTTGCTGGGGCATATCATATCCAACCAGGGAATTGAGTTTGACAAGGCAAAAATTGAGCTAATTTCCAAACTCCCTTCTCCCACAAATGTGAAAACAGTAAGGCAATTCCTTAGGCACGCAAGTTTTTATAGGAGGTTCATCAAGGACTTCTCGAAAACTTCTAAACCTATTTACAAGCTGCTGGAAAAGGACACCAAATTTTCATGGAATGAAGACTGGAAAAGGAGCTTTGAGGAGCTCAAAACCTACTTGACCACTACACCAGTAGTAAGGGCCCCCAACTGGCAATTACGTTTTGAAGTTATGTGCGATGCGAGTGATCTTGCCATCAGAGCAGTTCTTAGTCAAAGAGAAGAAGGGAAACCTTATGTGGTATACTATGCAAGAAAAACGTTGAATGAAGCATAGACGAATTATACCACCACTGAGAAAGAACCACAAGGGGGCGTGGTCTATGCCTGATAAATTTCGCATACTTGTGGGCCTGACATCATATTTTCATGCACTATCGGGCTAAGTACCTTCTCACCAAGCCAAATTCCAAGGCTAGGCTCATTAGGTGGGTTCTCCTCCTTCAAGAATTCAACCTACAAATCAAGGATAAAAGGGGGGTGGAGAATGTTGTTGAAGATCATCTCTCGCACTAACCATCGCACACAACACCCACAACCCTCCAATTAAGGATGAGTTTCCTGCTGCTTGTGGAAAATGCCCCATGGTATGCTCACATTGCCAATTTCGTGGCAACAGGAGAAATACTAGTTGACTGGAAGGCACAGACAAGAAGTTCTTATTTGCAAAGATTCATTCCTACTATCAGTTAACCATTTTTCAAATATCAGGTTGGATCGATAATTGTAAGATGTGTGCTCGAGGAAGAATAAGAAGGGAATACTTAACAACGCCATGAGAATGCATGTGGAGGTCATTTTGCTTCCCGAAAGACTGCCATGAAGGTGCTCCAATCTAGGTTCTATTAGCCTTTTCTTTTCAAGGATGCCCACAAAATATGCCGAGAATGCGACAAATGCCAAAGATTAGGGAAAACATCTCGCCATCACATGATGCCTCTAAACCCAATTCTGGTAATTAATTTGTTCGATGTTTAGGGCATTGACTTTATAGGGCCATTCCCTTCCTTTGGATAAGGGTATTATTTTGGTGGAGTCGACTATGTGTCTATGGGCCAAAGCAGCCTTGGCAGAGTGCCAGAATTACGTGGTGGTGCTCAAATTTTTGAAAGAAAATATTTTCTCCAAATTTGGGGTCCCAAAGGCCATAATCAGTGACGGAGGTTCACACTTCAGCAACAAAACCTTTGAGAACCTCCTAACTAAATATGGTGTCAAGCATAAAGTGACCACCCCGTATCACCCTCAGACCAGTGTAGAGTAGAACAATATCACCAATCTTGAATTCTTTCCGCAAGATATTCTTGTCATGCCATTTCTTTGTTCGATTTTTGTAAATGTGGGTGTTCTCATATTCATCATTTCTCAATTCTTCTAACTCATTAGGTGAAGTAGTCTCTTCTCACTTGCTTCCTTAAGATTAAAATTTAGCTTTTTCATTGCCCACATCGCCCAATGCTCTAATTCAACGGGCAAATGGCAAGGCTTTCCAAAACTCAAGTGGAATGGTGACATGTCTATTGGAGTTTTGAAGGCGGTCTTATATGCTTATAATGCATCATCTAGTTTTTGTGACCAATCCTTCCTTGACATGTTCACTGTTTTCTCCAATATATTATTGAGTTCACAATTTGAGATTTTCGCTTATCCATTGGATTGCAGATGGTACGGAAGACCTTTTGCATGCTTCACACAATATTTATCAAGTAATGAAGCTAATTTGTTACAAAAATGGTTTCCCTCATCACTAAGAAAGCATCTCGGAGCTCCAAACCTAGTGAGTATGTTCTTGTGGCTAAACTTAACCACCGTTTTTGTATCATTCTTGGTGTGGTAAGGCTTATCAATCCACTTCGAATACAGTCCACTTAGCAAAGATATACAAATTCGAATGAAGGGAGGGAATGGACCCATGAAATCTAAATCTATATGTTAAATATCCCATCTCCATAATATTGGTCAATGGCATCTCATTTGTTTTAGTGATGCGCTGCCCTGGCATCTATCACATTGTTGCACAAATCCTGACGATAATCCACTGAGCACCTTTGTTGTTCATCTCCACCAAAATGTCCTCCATACGGTGAAGAGTGACATTTTGTTAGGAACTCGTCATATTCTTCTGTACATTGGTAGCTGTTGCCGAGGAAGATAGAGGATTTGTGTTAATAATTGATACCAAGAGTTTTCTCTTGTACTTCAAACAATTTTATTTTTCTTAGTTGTTCGAGCTTTTGATTGATTTGTTAATAATTTGTTTCTTTCTTTCTTGCTGGGAATTTCAAGCACCATTGATTTATGTGAAAGTTTTGTGATAAAGATCTAGCACCCTTGGACTCGGAATTAGAAAGAACACTAAGACAAATTAGAAAGGGAAAGAAAGAATAAACTGAATTTGAGCAAAAATCGATGGAGAATATTGAAGGTTGTAGAGAAGGAGAAGAGGTAGCCATCCAGTCTACAAGAGGGGAAAGTGTGCCCTAATCAGCCCCTCCCATGGAGGATTTGGTGAAAGCATTGAGAGATTATGCTCTCCCTCATGTTGGCACCCCTCCGTGATTAGGCGACCGACTATTCAAGCAAACAACTTTAAGATTAAGCCTATCACTTTGCAATTGATTCAAAATATCCAATTCATGGGATTGCCGAATAAAGACCCTAACACGCACATTTCTAATTTCTTAGAAGTGTGTGACATGGTGAAGTAATGGGTGAGTGACGATGCTATCTGCTTGAGACTTTTCCATTCTCATTGAAAGACAAAGCAAAGCATTGGCTAAACTCAGAACCTCCTAACTCCATCACATCTTGGGATAGCTTGGTACATAAATACCTTTCAAAAATTTTCCCTCCGACAAAAGCAACAAAGATGAGGATCGAAACACACAACTTTGTTCAAAATGGGGAAGAGACATTCTATGAGGCATGTGATCATTTTACAGACCTCTTAAGAAAATGCCCTCATCATGGTTTGGAAAAATGGATCCAAATGCATCATTTCTACAATGGGTTAATCAGACTATTAACACTCCAGATGCTCAAATGAGGTGCATTGATGAGAAAGAGTGCAAAAGAGGCGCACCAATTGTTAGAAGATATGGCTTTGAATAATTGCTAATGGCCGAATGAAAGAGAAACGCCTAAGAAACTAAGTGGAGTACATGAATTGGATGTTTTCAACAACCTAACGGTCCAAGTTTCGTTGCTTACAAAGCAACTACAATTCCATTCAGTGGTTCTATGCAATTATCCTCATTTGAAAACACAAATATGTATCTTTTTGAAAAACAACATTTGAACATTTTCAATGGTCAATGCAATAAACAAATATATATATAATTTTTCATTCAAAACCCAAATTATATTTCACATTTATTTATAAGTTTTCCTCGGAACGAATTTAACCATGACTTTCTAAGTGTATGGATAACTGAATCACTGCACGATCTCACAATGTGAGTCTTATAAAAACATTTAATAACACGGCATACCCTCGCCAATAGTTGACCTGCTATTTACAAATTCATTTTTACAGACACTATCGATATCGTCTCGCTGGCCATGGACTCCATATGCCACTATAAACTTGCTTTTGTTCACAGACACACATCGACCTTATTGATATTATTCAATCTATCCTTAACTAATATGACATAACATTCTTATGGGCATTAAATACTTAACATAGTAAATTATTAATATCGACATATACCTAATAAACACATTTTGACGCTCATGCGCTTTTCATGGCAATCCATTTGAATCATTTCCAATCATTTAAAACAATTGTTTATGGTTAAAAACAAACACATGCAAGCCCCATGTAATAATCGCGACAAATCCAACATGCCTAATAAGAAAAATGAGGAAGAACAAACCAAAAGGTTGTCGCTCTTCCAAAACTATCAAATTAGAACCAAAGATTTGGTTTGAAAATAAAGCCTCACTTTGATGAATTTACGTCCAATGGGGTCCAAATTGAATATACTTATTTGAAGGAAATTTTGTCTTCGCTGTAAGATACTTACCTATAAATTTTAATCACTCACTGAAGAGTAATGGCAAGTTGGCATTAAAACAAACATGGCCCTGGAAGATTTGGATACATCTCTCCTAAAACCCCGATTCGTACTACAAGAGTCGAAACGAACTCAACAAAATTTATATACCTGTTCCTCCCACCGTCAGCCAAGCCATCGCAAGATAAATGGTCTAGTACCAACACTGGATGGGGGCTTTCATTCAGGAATGATTTGCATAAGTGTAAAAAGGTAAGGCTTTTGTTCGACTTTGGATTTGTCAAAAACAAAGGAGTAGTTTGAAAACTAATAAATCGTAAAGACCGAAAGTGATGCGTGAAAAGGTAACTTTGAAGATTGAAGTCACTAACTTGATAAGATATAGTAAATAAGTGTCCTCGTTTTATCCTCGTAGATTACACAAGAAACCTATAGTCCAAGCCATAACCTGATTCCTTGTTTAATCAGCAAACCTAACTCCAGAATCACTCCTATTTGAGTCAACATAGGTAACATGCATCTACGTTCTCTGGGCTTTAAAACCCTAACATTCAAACATCATTTCAAAGGTCTATGACCATCTTAAAAACCACAAGCAGCATCTAGCACAAGTACATTGTATCCTAAAGCATGGTGGCACAGCCAACACTATTATTAATGATATTCCAACCCTGCTTGAGAAGACGGGAGCCATAACACAGCATTCGTAGTATCTGTCATGAGGACAAACCCGTAACCCAGCTCCCCACAACCAAGCTTAGCTACCTTCCTCTTTCAAAGAAAAGAGGCTTAAAGCCAAGCATCTCGAAGTCATCATCCCCAAGAGGGGTGTTTGGCACTCTAGAAATAAGAGAAAGAGGAGAGAGAAGAGAGAAAAAGCAAAACCCTAACTGAAATGCTAAGATATTTACATAAAATGAAAATGTGCCTAAAAGATTTCTCTCCAATTCTCGTTTAGGGTTACAAAAACCATGGGGGCTTATATAGCCAATCATTTATGTGAAACCAATAAGTTTCCAACATTCACAAATTAGGACAAGGGAGTAAATACACCAAAATGAAGTCGTTTGCATTAATTACAAAAGTATGACAGCGTTGAATTTCGCTTAGCACAAAATTCTCGCTATGGCTTAAAAATTTCGCTAGTTAGCCAAAATTCTCGTTATTACGAAAATTTCGCTAGGTAGCGAAATCACCAAGAGATAAAGAAATCAGAAAATTTCGCTTAGGTATCGTACTCGCTTATTAGCTAATTTCGCTAGCTTAGCTTAAAATTTTTAGTGATAGCTTAAACCGGATTTTTCTAGGAACAAAGGTAGAGCGAACTGTCTAGCTTAAAATTACACTTCGCTTTAGATTGCTAAATTTTCACTATGATTGTGAATGCAATCCCAAAGAAAATTTTCGAGAATCTTACGAAATTCCCCCGGAATTGCCGATCTTCACTCGCATTGCTCATCGCTTCCTCTTCGTGATTGATTTTCCATCACTTTTCCTTCATTCTATCTTTGATTTTTGGTATGTTTGATGGCTGACAATTGAGTTCAATCTTCATGGTTCATCATATGTCTCGATATTCAACTCCCAAAGTACGCAAAACCCGCAAAACAACCAAAAATAACCTAAACCCGCATAAGTTGGTACTAAGAACACCCGAACACTTCACTGGTGAGCACTGATATGATTAGTGCGCAAAGCACTCAAAACCTATCTGATATAGGGCTCAAAATAGCACTTTTTGGGTACTAATCAAACCCCAACATTTCCTTTATACAAAAATTCCTTAAAACAAATCCTAATCAGCTGAAAAATGTTTTGGAACTCAACTCAAACATATATATTAAAATTAGTGGTTTTACCAAACCCAAATACAATTAAATAGGGAGTTGGGAGGGTCTTCTAACCTTGATCTTCCGACTCACTAGCTTTCTTCTTCTTCCTTCTTATTTCTTCTTACAACATAGAACCTTGGAACAAAATGGAGTAAATCAAACCAAATTTGGCTTCATCCCCACAAGCATCGTGAGTCTCAAGCCTCCTACAACCAAAATGTGTTCTTTCCCCTTTACAAGACAATAAGATTTAGTCAGATATCCTTTTCATGTAATGTGCCATGTTCGCTAAAGGTATTTCTTACTTAATTTCCCATTTTTCATTAAAGCCCTTTCATTTCTATTTCATTGCACAACAATTTATCAGCATTTCTACTTTGGCATATACTTTCTTCATTTATGACCTTTGGGTCCTCATTCACAATTACTATTTTGACCTTGACTCAGATAATTCCTGCTTTTATTATTATTTTTTCACTTAGCATTTAAATTCAAATATTCAAATTTAACTTGTGGTTATACCCTAAACATATCATTAAACCATTGTGTGGCTTAATTTGGGGTGCACTAACTAATTATGCGAATTTCACTTTAAAACCTCATTTTACTACTTAAACCAATAAAATATAGAATAAATAAAGTAAGAATTTATAATAGCAGAAAATGTTATAAAGTAAAATAATAAAACAAAAAGGCTATTTTTGGGACGTTACACTTCAGCTTCCATGGTAGTTTCCTTTGAAGAATAGCACTGCATTCCTCGATAAGGTTCACTGTTTCAAAATTGATAACCTTCTTTTCCTTGATAGTATAACTTTCATAAATTTGAAGCAGTTGGGTATCTGTTCCACAACATCTACAAACGAAATATTGATATGCAGTTTCTTAAACACTTCCATGAATTTAGTAAACTGCTTGTCCAATTTATTCTTCTTCAAAGGCTAAGATTAGCTGTGACTAGTGTAGAGGGTTCATTCCAGAATCACTGCTTCCCACTCCTTTCTTTTGCATCTGATCTCTACCACTTTCTTCTTGGGCGTCCCTTGCCTCGATCTTCTGTAATGTATAGGTCCCCATTCTGTCACCTTATCTCACCACTAGTGGTTTCCTATAATATTAGTTTCACCAGTTTCAAGGTGATGGCCTTAATATGTTCTTTTGCCTTCACCCTAAGGCTCATCTTTGAATTTCTTGGCAACGACCCGTCTATTTCCCTTCAATCACGCACGCCATGTGGCCCATTTGCACCTCCAAGCTTCTCAACTATGTAGCCTGGTTATTTAATTAGGTTAGACTGATTCTACTTATTCGCCTTTGTTTCATTCATAAATGATGTATGGGAAGTAAGCATTTGAGCTAGTGCTTCTTCTAAATCCACTTTTTCTCATCAAGTAAGCCATTTACTGGGGGCATATTGTTCTGATTATTCCTCCATCCATAGTTCTGATTACTCTAATTCTTACGCCAACCTTGGCCTTAGTTCTAGTTCTAATTCTAATAGGTGTTACCCCTATACTGACCTTATTGTTGCGACTGGTTAAATCTCGACATTACGCTTGCTCTACTATTATCCGTCCGACTAGCATCCTATTTGCATTATGTCATTCCCTTCGCATGATTCACATATCTCCTAAGGCTGTCCTAATAGCACAGCACCTGCCGCCTTTGCAACTGTTTGGTGAGTTATGCGACATGATTTACCAAATTGATTAGGACATCTATGTCTACGCCTCCTACAACCTTCCTTGGTATTAGGCTGTCCCTAGGCCACTGGTTACTATTAGTAGCCATATCCCTTAGAATTCCATATGCTTGACCTGTAATCTTCTTCATCAGAGAGCCCCTTGTTGAGGCATCTATAACTGTTCTAGTAGAATCACTCAGACTATTGTAAAAGGTATGGACTTGCACCCATCTAGTCAGCCTGTGATGTGGACACCTCCTTAACAATTCATGAAATCTCTCCCAGGCTTCAGCTAAATTCTCCCTCTCCAATTGTCTAAAAGTGTTAATCTCTTACACAAGCTGTGCGATCTTTGATGGTGGAAAAAACGTAGTCAAGAATTTCTGCACCAAATCATTCCATGAGGTAATGGAATATGGTGGTTAGCTCGTCAACCAATGTTTAACTCTATCACCCAGTGAGAGCGGGAACAATCTTAGTCTAAGCTCTTCTTCTATTACTCCATTGTATTTGACCGTGTCGCATACCTCAATGAAGTTGGTCAAATGCGTGTTCAGATTCTCACTTGGCAACCCATGGAACTGGATGTTCTAAAGCATCTGTAGGGTTACTATTTTCAACTCAAAATTATTCGCTTGTATAGGTGGTCTTCGTATAGCCGACTGAACAACCATAGGTGGTAAAGTAAACTCTTCTAGCAGCATAAAAGGATCATCTAGTTGTATAAACGGCCTAAGAGCATAATTCCACTGATATTCTATTCGTCCCTTATTTTAGTCATTCCTCTCGGGCCCTAATTCGCTTACTTTTCGCTTCTCGTAATCAGTTTAAGGTTCTCTCTGGCTCAGGATCGAACGGGATTAGTTCACCTTAACCTTGTCTTCGCATGCACACACATCAACCTTTACTGTAATCAAACATAAAAACAACAAAGACCAAGTTACAAGCATTTGTGTAATAGAATAACCAAGTAAATAAAGAAAACAAATCCAAGAGGTTATCTGAATTACGCTTATTAATAATATCAACACAAACTTCTCCCAGCAACAATCGCGCTTAAAACCATGGGCTCGTGGTCAAGATTGAGTGTGCAACTTAATATAAAACATAGCCTTATACGCGCAAGTATATGCGTCGAGGTTACTTAGTGTAGCGGCTTGTCAAGTGTTGTTCCAACAAGGAGAAGTGTGTTGAATATTTGAATCGGCTCTATAATGTTATTCAGATCTCAAATTTGAGTGAATTATTACTAATATAAGAAAAAGCTAACCCTAAAATAATTGCTAAATCAATTAATGGCGACTAGGGTTTTGCCTCCCTTTGCTACATTCAATGGATTATAATATAGATAAAATTGTTCAGTCAGTACATTAACATATTCGCACCGGTGTCGATCGCTTCATGAAGATATCCTCTCTCGAAGTATCCCACTATTCTGTTAGTTGTGGATCGATGCATCTCCAGATCAACCCTAAACTTCGAAATACTTGAACATTAAACCCTAATTTCATACTTAGAACCGAGATCCTCTACTTCCAATTTACTGCTGCCGCTCTACTTGGATCCCTGGGAATTTTTATCTCTCGATCTCAAACATGCAGCAAAGGTTTCAACACCACCATGTAAATAAATCAGGGAAAATAAAGCAAGTCGATAAAAGATCCATTAATATGCTGAATTAAACGGAATTAATAATTAATCCATATTAATGTATCAAGGGTACACAAAAGCCTAGAAATAAATCTAGGACATCATATTGTTCATTACAACCATAAAGTGTTTAATCATTAGGTGTTCGAGAAAGAAGATACAAATACGGGAGTGCACACGATATCTCGATTTCCCCTGTGTCGTCTTCTCTTTCCTTTATCGTCTTCCCTCAATTTGTCATTTTCTTTTCCTTATATATATATATATATATATATATATATATATATATATATATATATCGTAATGCCGCTCCGCACAGCTCCAAATGCCGTATTTTCACCTAGTGCCATACAAGAAGCCTAGTATCAGATATAAGGCGATAAACACACTTATTAGTAAATGAAATGAACCAAAAAACATGACAAATGCGTATATGATGAGTGTTTCTCAGGCACTTATTGGGAAAAGAGAATTGGGAAATCACTCATTCACCATCACCGATCACAAACCGTAGGATGGAAAGGTGCGATCGAGAATGACGGTGATAGATCATCCATTGCACCTCACCTTCCATGTAGATACCCTAGGATCCCCCTAGAATCCAAGTAGGACCTTCAAGGATTGTAGAGCAAGTAGAGCTAGATGGAAGAGGTGAAGAGAATCAAATGGTTGAGAAGAACCAAGCAAGAGAAGAGAACTAGGAAAATATAGATAGGCATGAGGAAAATCAGGATAGAGACCAAAGTGATGAAGTGGAGAGTGATGAGGCACCTCAAATTGGCCTAGATAATAACAAATCTGACAGAGCAATTGGTAGTTCAATGACTATATAAAGGGCACAAGACTGTTACACAATGAGAACATAACCATCATGGCTCAACTAGCTGATATAGTTGAGAGATAAGAAATGAAAATGAAGCAGACATAGCTCCACAATCAATATCAAAGCTAGCAAGTGTAATATGCAGCTAGGTTCTCACAATCAGGCCCACCACCACCACCACCTCCACCATTCCAGTTCCTGCATGGCCTCCAGTAGTACTAGCAAATGACCTCCTCAAAATTTCAGATTTAGAATTAGAGGAGGAATCATAGTAGTTTCGAGGCAGCTTCTACACTGATGCAAAGGGAGTTTTATGTTCCCCTGTTTTCTTTGTTTAAGCATTGAGGACACTGTTATTTTTAAGTTTGGGGGTAGGCTAACCCTATTTGTCATATGTTATCTTTCTCCTTTGCATGATGAATCTGTTTTCTTTTCTTATGGTAGGTTGTGTTAGTTTTATTTTAATTTCAATATGTCTAATACTTGGTCGTTTGTTAATTAGATACTTGGTTTGCTTGTTAATTAGATAGTCAGGTTTTAGTACAGGTGTTAGTTTATGCTTTAGGCGCTATCTTCTATTCTTGTTGATGGCTGAATTTTAAGTGGATAAATATCATCATAGAAAATACTTTTTGAGAATCATTGAATTTCCATGCCAACATGTGTAGATATGTTATTTCTTAAGTAATTTTCAAAATTTTGAAAATTCTAAAAATTTGAAAAGTTTGGAAAAAATCCAAAAAGATTTAAAATTTTGTGTTAAGTTGTGTCTGCTGTGTTGAGAAAAAAGGTTGTCTATGATGAAAATTGATTGAACCTCTTTTCTCATGATGAAAATGAAAGATGCTTGAAAGTAAAGCATATTGTATTAATCCATGCAAAGTTGATAAACCAAACCATATATTCCTTAATATCTCGAGCACAAGTTTCATGAACTCTCCTTAGTCGGGGCTTTATTTGGTTTAGAGAAGAATTAATTGAATATCAACCCAATTGATCTTTGTGACTTCAAAACTTGTTCAATTATCACTTGAGTAAGTAAATCCTAGGCAACATGACAATTAGGAAATGATTTAGGTCATCCTTGAACCGATTGAGCCTTTTTAGCTAACCTGATTATGAATTGACCCATAATGACCCAACATTGGGCCTTATTAACCATTTTCATATCTTGAAAGCCAAAGAATTAGCCCTCTTAACCTTTGTGTTGAATACCCTTCAATCGAAAACCTATGTTTACCCTAACATGTGAGTGTCAAAAGTGATATCTTGTGAATACATGTAGTTCGAATTGGGGGTTTGGTTGAAGAGGATGTGTGATGAATAGAAAGCAGAAGAGGTTGAAGGTAGAAAATTAAAAAAAAATAAAATAAAGAAAGAAGAAAATAATAGAAAAACAAGTGGAGTTGTTTCGATCTATAGCCTTCCTAATGCTACAAGTAAGTTCTTAGGTGTTCCACGCCTAGTACCCTCACAGTTAACATGAGGTAGGTACAAGCTTAAGAAGGTCGGCATCAGACTAATCCATACCTCGAGGTAGAAGAAAATAAATAAAGACTTGGCTTGGAAGGGGCATAAATGATGAAGATGGTAGAGTCAGCAAGTTCAGGGAGAATCTATGTGGTGAAAAAAAAAAAGATAAGTTTAGGGGAGAGCTAGAAAGCCAAATGCAAAGAACGTGAGATACCCAAGGATAAGCAGTTGAGGGAAGAAAATAAGAAAGAGATGTATGTTTGGGTAAACTGAAACCTAAATGACTTACTCAACTACCCTTTACCTAAGCCATACATTACAAGCTAGTAAAGACCTATTTGATCTTAAGAGTTGTCTTGCCTACATTAGTGGAGAGTGATATGACCAACAAGCCTATGGATACTCACACACTCACCAAGTGAGTGAGAGATCCCATTCCACTCATAGTCATCTATTTTCATATGAATTGCAATTGACTAGAGAGGAGAGGCTTCACACACACTTAAGAAATATGGTTTAGTTGCTCAACTTATGATTGATTCATTACGTTTGAAAAAGTTGTCTCGAAGTTTTCTTTGTGTGGCATGAGGTGAAAATATATGAGGCAAATTATCATGAAAAATCTCAATACATTCTCAATAGAAAGAATATTGAAAAAGAGTAATAAACCATTGCTTCGCTTGAGGACAAGAGAAATACTAAGTTTGGGGGAATTTATTAGGAGTATTCTAAGTTAGCATTATTTAGTCAAAATATAGAATAAATCGTGGTTTTAATGCTAACCAAACACTCCTTTTAGCTATTTTCATGACTAATCCCCTATATCTGTGTGTTTTGCAAAAACGAAGAAAACAAGAAAAAAAAAAAGCAAGAAAAATGGTGAAGAAATAAGGAAAAAAAAAGAGGCTAAAACGAGACCTATGATCGTGACCTGGAACATCCACGGTCGCGACCTCCAAAGAGCAAAGTTACGACCGTGCACCAAAGAAGAATCAATCACGCAAAAAGCCTCTATGAAGTCGCGGATCGAATCACTCACAAGCCACGAACAAACCATGGAAGATCAAGCCTCTATAAGGTCGCGACCGTGAAGCATCCTACTAAAGACTGTAGCAGCTAACTCTCGGTGAGGTCGCAACCGTAAATCACCACGATCGCGACCATGAAGACTTCCTACAGAGATTGTAGAAGCCATCTCTCGATGAGGTCGCAACTGCAGCACTCACAAATAGCGACCGTATGATAATCAAGAACCTATGATCTTTCCATTTTCTTTCGTGGGCTTGTTTCGCCCATTTTTCGAGGCCTATTTTATGTTTTCACAACTTGTGGTTCGAATTTGGCTGTGAGGAAGGCTCTTTCTTAGGTTCCTCCTTCTCAGAGAATTTTGTTTCATCTTTTTAGGTTAGTTTTCTAGTTTTGCAGGATTTTAGCTTTTGTTTTTGTGGGATTGTCTGTGTTTGGTGGGAGAATCGAGATGCCTCTAGAGATTTATTGCATGATTGGAAGACCATACCTTCTTAGATTTCTTTTTCTTTCCATTATGCTTTCAATTCTTTTTGTTTTATTTCAGTTTTTAGTTATGTTCTAATTCAATAATCTAGGGTTTTGTTTGTAATATGGATATGAACCTTATATTAATGCATTTATTTTCATCTCTTGGGTCTATTGGTTGTTATTTTCTAATGATTCACTCTATGTTAATTCATAGTGATTTATGATCAATTTCATTATGTTTCATAAACTGCTACAAGATTTGAGAAGTATGCAGATAGGTTAGGCGAGGTGAATCAACATAATTAGCATAATGAATGTGGGAAGTTTGTGTCTATATTTGAAGTTCGTCAAGAGCCACACAATTTTCGTTTCTGGTGTATTTCTAAATGAATGTGAGAACATAACTTTAATTTATGAAAAGGTTATTAAGAACCTTAGTTGATGATAATGTTTAATTATGATGGTTGGTTTATTGATAAAGTCTAATCATTTTCTATCAAACTAACTTCTTGATATTAAGAAGATTTTGAAAATGTATGAGATGGCCGATTCTATGGTATATGTAAGGATTCTTGTTTCACTTCTAGACTTTGACTTAAACAAAAAAAAACCTTAGTCTACAAGATTGTTTGAGATATTAGAAAAGTAAACACCTTGAGATATTAAGTGGTCTTACTTCCAAGTAAGCCTATCTAAGTTCATCATGTATTCCATGTTTAATTTGATTAGGTAGAAATATAGA
This sequence comes from Tetrastigma voinierianum, assembly GCA_016808115.1. Classification (NCBI taxonomy): domain Eukaryota; kingdom Viridiplantae; phylum Streptophyta; class Magnoliopsida; order Vitales; family Vitaceae; genus Tetrastigma; species Tetrastigma voinierianum. Next base: position 368,697 of record JAEQBH010002058.1, read on the forward strand.
GAAATATGTTTTTGATCCTTTCTCATGTTATGAAACAGAAGACTACCTAAATCTTTGAAGATTTGACTTATGAAAAAGTATTTGTTCAAATTATGGATGTGATAATAGAAGAAAAGAATATTGCATGCTATTGTCAAGTTAGTAAGGGTCTAATGAGGCAACCATAATTTTGAGAGGTATTTGGGAGTTAGAAAATTGATGAGAAAAAGTCATTAAAAATTAGTTAAGGACCTTCTTATGTCAAGTCAGGACTAAACTTTTGTTTATTATAAGGAGGATATGATACTGTATTTTTTTCAAATGGACAAATAAGTAATATTTTTTAATGAAAGATATTTATGTAATTCATTATGAGGAAACGCTTAGGTATAAATATGTTAAAAATAATAAAATATGTTATTATTCTTTTGATTCTATGTTTGTCTCTAAGTAGCCCCTCCTAATTATAGAAATTCAAGCAACTAGGTTTGAAGAAAGTCAAGGTGAGATTTCTGTTGCATTCCATTCTAGAAAAAATAATAAAAAAATATTGTTACCGTAATAAATCTCTTCGTTCCATTCTATATAGCCTTTCTTTGTTTGAAAAGATTTTTAAAGACTGACCTCAAAGAAGCAATTCAAAAGGTTAGATCTTCATCATTTATTTTTCTAGATTTCTTTGGGGTAGATTCTTTATTTTTCTTTAAATTTAGATTAACATTGAAGAAGTAAGGTTTATATTTCACTCTCTTTCTTTAAAAATAAAATAAAATAGAATAATGATCGATGGTGTCGTATTGAATTGCTTTGAGAATGAGAATAAAAAAAAGAAAAATAAGTAGGGGACCATTGTACCAAAAAAGAAGTGGGGACCACATCAAGAAAAAAAAAATGAGACAAGGGGGAATTGTAGAGATGGACAAGAGCCATGTACGTGACATTAAAAGTCCAAAGAGAATCGTGGCATGATTTTGATCGTGTAATTGAAAAGATAAAGTGCAATGTAGTAAAAAGCCAAAAGGGTTAATATTTTATGGTTAATATCATTAAATATTTTTAAAAATAGCCTAAAAACTTTCATAAAGTAGTCTAGAAACCCATGCATAAAGTATGCCCTGGAAATCTAGGTGGGTATGAATGTTGAAAAAAATCTAGATATTGCAATTAATAAGAAAAGATAAGTAAATATTCGATGAAAATTTTTAGAAAATAATAATAAATGTGATACGTTTGGAAGCTAAAGTTTTATAAACTTACGTATTTGATAAGTATTTGAGGATATATTTTGAGCCATGTGATATTTAAAGATTTAGAATTTATTTAGATAATATTGTGATTAAAGTAAATATTGGAGAATAATTTGATATAAAATATATTGATAATAATTATTTTTAATAGAGTAGTTGATTTAATTAATAATATAAAATAAATAAATATTTGAAATTCTAAATGCATGGAATTAATTTTATAAAAGTTTTGAAACTTTAATTAAATTATTAAGAGTTAGAATGTTTAAAATATTATTAGATTAATAATATTAACATTATGAAATTGTTAGGATTCTCCAACCTATAATTTTAAGTAAATAATTAATGATGATAATTCCTCCTTATTATGCTAGGGTTGAAATGGTTCCTTGAGATTCTACAAATTAGCTTCTTCAAGATTCGTAAGTGCTCATTTGAAGTAAGAGATACTAATATAAATTTTCCAAGATAATTATTTATTTTTATACCATTTTGATAGTGAAAACTTTTGAATTGAATTGCACATCATTTTGGTTTCTTAAGAGTTTTGATTTTATTCATTTGACTATCCATGGATCAAATAGTGATTTTGTATGAATGTCTCTTCGAATTGTTTTGTTTGTGATCAAAATTGTAAAGATATTATATTTTGTGAATGGAAATTTTTGAAAATATGTTTTCATTTTGGTTGATTGCCTCATTAACGAGATATAATACCTGACAATATTTTCTGTCATGTTAAAGGGATAGCCCTCACAATGATATAATAATTGACAATTTATGGCTCACAATCTGGATATCATAGTTAACAATGTTTAACCCCATCAACGAGATATAATAGTTGATAATATCTGGCCATGTTAACGAGATATAATAGTTGACAATATCTGACTCCATCAATAGGATATAATAGTTGACAATGTCTAGCCCTATTAGTAGAGTATAATAGTTAACCTTAAACCATTTGAAAGTCTAACATGTCTGGACACCATTTGACATGTGTTGAAAAAAAAATTGAAATTTATTTGATTTCGAGATTTAGGAACTTAATTTCTTTGAGTTGGTACGAAATTTAAATTTGGAAACAGAATTTAGAAAGTCAGGTATTACTTGTTTGGTAATTATACACAATCCACTACAAAAGGAAGATTTGTGTCGCTTGCTTCTTCGGTTTTTGGGCAGATGCAAATTCATAATCACGTCTCCTACGGGTTTCGGACGTAACATTCTATCTACAAGTGATACAAGCACCAGTTGGTGTTCCTTATAGGACGGTTTCATTTAAAAACTAACTTGTTGGCTATCAAGCCAAAAAAGTTATAGCAAAAGTTGATCTAGACCAAGAGACTAAGAAAATGGGGAATCTATTGGTCCTCCAAAGTAGAAATGAAGGTATAGAAGAATAAATGGATAGAGAAGAGACAAGTAAGCCAGGGGAAAGAGCAAAGCATTACTTGGCGCGCTTCGATGTTCTATAAGGTATTTAAGCATTCATCACTTTTATTCATGAACAAATATAATTTGGAAATTCAATATTTTGAATAAAAGGGTTACAAGGTATTTGGTACACGATTATTACCAATTGCATTACGCCATTCTTAGCATAATCTCCAGCATTGTTTATCGACAGCATGACACTATTCTACTACAATTTTCACCCTATTGTAAATAACATGAAATCCTAAACTCTTAATAAACTATTAAACAAAACAAATGGAATTTAAACTAGTAGTATTCATATGCAAGTTTACTAATAGCCTTATGGTGAAATTCGCTATGCCTATGTGGTTCCAACCGTGGAAAGATTCCGCTTCGACTACCAGAGTAGCTTTGAACTCAAAATTGTTTCGACATACTTTCATAAGTAGAAAGGAAAGGTTATAAGTCTGTCGATTCGATAGGAAAAGTTTTAAGTCTTTCTATCTCAAATTATAAATATCATTTTTTGTTATTTGTCGTATTTCTTACATTCATGACCTCACATTTATTTCCTCTTCATGACAAGTAATGATAGTGTCACAGACAGAGGAGGAGGATACTTGCCAGAGGGAGGGTGAAGAAGGGATGAAAAATTGTTTGAACCCGAGAATTGATTTCGCCACCAATCGAAGGAAAATGGGGACAACAAAATCTAATCCTTATGGATTGGAAAGTTCCACTAGTCAGTTTCTAAGACAATGCAATGAGTTAGGGGAGACTGAAAATAAAAATTTGAATAATTCTCATAAAAGAAAGAGACAAACATAATAAGAAATAAGATAATTCAATTTATTGGGATAGTTTGAGGAGATCCTATTCCAATAGTGGGTGAAAAGTAGAATCCATGATGCTACAGATTCACTTGATTGAGAGGTACTTCATCGCACCGTGGTAGCCAATGCTATTTCAACAAGAGGAATGAATAATGTACTCTGCCGGAAGAATCAAGGTATAAATTAAAAAATAGTTATTAAGATATTTATAAAAATAACATTACACAATGTAATTTGATCGCTAGCACGAGATCATGGCAGTGTGTGTAAATGTGGGGCTCTTGACTTGGAATGGTTGAGAGATCTTCCATCCGAGAAGGCAAAGTATGACACAAGTAATTTTTTATTTTATAAAACTCGACAGCTTTTATATAAATTTATTCGTAGGATTACTTGCTGAGGATCCGAGATAAATTATGCAATTACTTTATATTCTGATTGATACGACAACGTTGGATACAAATGTTGCTCTGATCACCGCCCGTCTTTTGCGGTTCCCCTTCAAACTACTTTGGATGTTTATTTATATAATCTAGATATCTAAGTTCCATTCAAGATGCCAATCAAACAATTTTCTGTCAAATGAGATGTTCTAAATATTGTTCTATGGTAGGTACCTGCCATGGATACTCTTGGATTATAGGTATGGTTCGCCCAAGTGGGCTTGACCCAACCCGTAACCCAAGAGGCACATCCAAAGGACGTGTCTTCCTGAAAAGTGATCCCAGGTTCCTATAAATACAGGAACCTAAGACACCTTATAAGGTTGGTAAAAAAAAATATTGGAAACTCTATCATCTCCCTGATATAGAAGACCTCTCACATTTGAAAAACCATTTTGAAAAAACAAAGATATTGAAAGGGTGTTAATACTATGAAAACCTTGCTAACATATTACAGTGATATATTCCTCATCGACATTGAAGATGACTGAGTTCTACGCTTCAACAAGTAAGTATACTTTTATTTTCGCTGCAAACATATGATATCTTACATTGGTATCAGAGCCAATATGGTGCTCTTCAGCATCGCCTCAATTTAAATAAATGAAAACAAAGAAAACAAACACTTTTTTTCGTTCAGGTGTGTTTTTTTTTTTTTAATGCAAATTAAAGATGGAAAGATCCCTGTCAAGACATTTCCAATGCATTTTTTTTTGTAATGTTTGAGTTCCATTTATTTATTATGATTTTTCAAGTTTTCAAAAAATGGATTTCACACTTCTAAGAACTCCTATCAGACTACGGACTGAAGGCATCGCTTGGTTCAATCCACAATCAGGCTGTGCATACGTCTGATTATTACGGCGATGCCACGCGGACATCAGCATTGGTCCCTGATAACGTATGGCGATCAAGTGACGAGACAACCAAATGTTGATGGGAACATGCTCACCTCTTGATGACATGGCGAGTGCCACGTGGCTGCCATCGAACCCTGATGATGTGGTGTTTGATCGTCGATTGCGCACCAACGCGACATGTGTCACCCGCTCGACCCTCCCATGCCGACGCAGGTTTCGATCGATGATCGGTACCTCACCTCACATATTGATGTGTAAGATGACTTTGATCACATATTTGATTGTCGTCAATCAATCCTTGACTAGCTCCGCTGACTATTCGCACTGGCTAATGGATTTCTTTAGCTTGTTTTTAAATTTATTTCATAAACACCTTCCGCAGCATGAAAAGCTCGTTTGATATTTTTCGAGAAAATGTTGAACATTCATTTCTTCAATTATTCAATACATGTATGGAGCAAGAGTCAGAGATAGAAATATATAGAGCTGGTGATCTCATATTTTCTCCAACTTATATATGCATTGAGAGATCACATAATCGCTTTGGAGAAATTGTGTGAATATAAGAAAGACTCAACTATTAATCTGATGCAATATTCATGTGTGGATGTACGCATAAGCTATGGACTTCCCCATAATGAGCATTGAGAGAAAGTAAAGAACAAAAATATGGATGGTAATCATCTATATGAATATGAGAGAAAGGCGCTTGTAAAAAAACGACGTAATCTAAGATAATATTGTAAGTGAGTTGAATCGTAAATTGGAAAGCTAGATACATAAGCATATTTAGTAATCTAGTATTATGACTCATTCCTACGAATAAAATGTCTAGAGATCATATTAAAAGAATTTTCCAAAGATGAATATCCAATCCACCCAACTATTACTGAGTTGGAAAATGATTAGAACATGTTTAGTATATATATATATATGGTTTGTGGGGATATTAAGTTGAGAATTGAGCATGCCCTAATAAAATCATCAAGCAAGCTTAAATTTCTTCTAATAAGATCAACCAGTTATGTTAAGAGATTTACTCATCCCAACATAGATAACCTTTTGTTTATTTGACAAGACTAGGTTTCTGGTTTAGTTTAATTCTAGGAATCTCAGCAAGCATTTTATAGGTCACTAGATTGTGAGCTGTGCTAAGTCACTTTTCTCTATTTAGTTGAAATGGTCGCAATAAGTTAGCTAGTTGTTGATTTGAACCAGGGGGACAAACTGAATGACAAAAACTATGATGTTTGGCATTGTAAGATTCAGTACACCTCTTAGAAGACAAGACATGCTGGAGACAATCACATTCGATGGTTTGAGCTCTACATGGAATCTGACCACCAACACAAGCGAGATATGGAAGCATATGTTTATATGCAAGGATAGTTTCTCGCGACTTCATGTTAAGCACACGAGAAATGATCCGATGCTACTCTTTTGAAAATAACGTAATGCCCATGGTCATCTCTGACACTATCGAGATACACGGTGGTACTTCAACCACTAGGTCAAGGCCAATAACTCTAAAATTTGACGCTTACAGATGCGCTCGAATCATAAATTATGAGGCTTATACCTCATCGCCAGCGTCAAACATGATAAGAGTCAAGGGGAAAATACTATGAGTTAACTGATGAACAATAGGTCCAAGTCAGAATCCGGCTTCTCTAGATGCTTGGGAGCATCTCAGGATAAACCTACCAGATAACACAATATCAAAACTTTTGATGATACAAACACATGTAGAAAGGAGAGGATATCTTTCCTCGACAAGTCTAGTGGACAGGCTTATATGAATGAATCCAACAAGGTTGGATCTTCTGGCACATGATGTGAGAAATGGAAAGGGAAAGGTTTCAAGCCTAGGAAAGGAGGAAACAAGACTAATCTAAGTGGAAATAAGTGCAATCGCGAAAAAGGTGCAGGAAAGCAAAGTCGAACATGAATTCACTAATTTCAGCCTTGTCACTTTCTCGTGATCGTACTCAAGCCAAAGGTGTTATATGACAAAATTCATTTCAAATGCATTTGTTAGTAGTTGCTTAATGTTGATCTGACTGCTTCTTTATCGATCAGAGGATCACAGTTATCACCACATAGCAATAAGATCGCAATGCATATGTGGATTTTGTCACCAAGGGAAGTGGTGGAGTATTTACATGGAAATAACACATCGTAACGAACGTGCATGGAATTGGCACTGTAAATTGTTGATGAAGGGTCGCAATTTCTATCTCCATCATGCTTTGAACCTAAAGTTCGTTGGAATCTTGTTTCCGTTGTAGTTTGTGTTAATCTTGGTTTTAAAATTGTATTTGAACAAGATTATGTTAAGGTATTACTGGACAACATAGTTTATGGGTATGGATTTCTATTAGATGGGTTTATTGTATTAGATACTATTCCAATCAATAAAACCACATCTGTTTTTGTCACTGGAAAATCAAGTAGTAGTTCTTTTATGAATGATGTTAAATGGCATGCCAAGTTAGGACACATAGGGCAGGACCGTTTAAAGAGATTAGCTAAAGTTGATCTTTTGGGATCTATAGATAAGATAGATTTTCCATTATGTGAGTAACACCTGGTAGGAAAGGCAATGAGATTGCCTTTTGGTAAAGCCAAGAGAGCATGTTTTCCTTTAGAGTTTATTCACTCTGACATTTGTGGCCCAATGAATGTGAGGGCAATAGCTCAATAATTCATCACTTTTATAGATGATTTCACTCGATTCAGTCACGTTTATTTGATCTCCCATAGATCTGAAGCATTGGATTGCTTCAAAAGATATAATACATTGGTTAAGAATCAATTAAACACAAAAATCAAATCTTTATGGACTGATAGAGGACATGAATAAAATATGACCTATTTAAAGATATTGATGAAAGAGAGGCTAGACACCGACCATTCCACAGCAGAACAAAAGGGGTGTGGTCGAGATAAGCAATGTGGACCCTTTCGACATGGTAAGGTCAACAATGGCACAAGAAAAGCTACAACTCCTGTGGGATGCACTAAATACCACAATTTCACATTCTAAATAAAGCTCATCAAAGTCTCGTTATTTCCAATCCGCATGAAGTGCATGGAAAAGGTGTAATGCCCGATTTTATGTTATTGCCACTACTGTGGGTGTGCGGTTTCTATAAGTTCAATGTTTCATGAATATGGGAAGCTTGGTCCTAAGGGGAAGAAAATGCATCACAAGATACTTAGAGTCCTCCAAGGATATATCTTCTTGTGGAAGATATAAAATGGAAATGTAATAGTAAAATTGAGTCACTAGATGTCGATTCGGAAGCAGGACTTTCCTCGGATGAGTGAGGAAAGATAGTGGATACTCATTTCTATGAAATGGAAGATCCCAAGGTCGGTGAGGGTGTAAGAATCATTGATTCAACACTTACAGGACCAGACAACATAGAAAGTTGAACCCCACTTGAAGCGAGTGGGAGTGACAATTTGCTAGATCATGTTCTTAAGTGGAGCATAAGATCATGAACAACCTCACTCGATATAGTAATCGTAAGAGAATTCCCGCCAATACTTTGAGATTGAGGGGGAAGTTTTCATGATTGCTCGCGATGAAGAAGAGCCCAAAACAAAACGTATCATTTCCACCCTAAAGCTAAAGAGTGGTTTGAAGCTATGAAAAGGAATGAATTCAATGGAATCAAATCGAAGGCTGGATTTAATCGATTTATCGCCAGGTCGTAAGACCATTGGGAAAATTGGGTTCTCAATATTAAACACAAGGTGGATAAAGAATAAACTGATGACATAAGGCTCGACAGCTAAGGGTTACACATAACAAGAGGGAATGACCAGCGGTGAAGAGACCTTCTCACTGTGGGTCGTGTTTGCATCAATTTGCCTCATTCTGCTTATCAGGGCAAGAATGGCTCTAGAATTATAACAAATGGACGTTAAGACTACTTTCCTTAATGGAGAGCTCGATGAAGAAATCTATATGGATCAACCTTTTAGGGCTTCAGTTTTTCCAAAGGATAGGAGCGAAAAGTTTCGTAAGCCTGAAAAGGATCCACCCAGGTCTTTTAACAGTTTCAAGACAATGAACTCAAAATTTCATCAAGCCGTAAAGTTGAAAGATGGTCTGATGAAGGATCATTGTGTGTATATTAAACGCTCAAATTGTAAAACCCTAGAAAATTTTAATTTTTCGAAAACACAAAATAGTAAATTCAAGTTTAAATTTTTCAAAGAAGTCAGAATTTTCTTTAGATCTCGATGACAAAACGGACTTCACTGTTGGATTTTTCACAAATCACACTCTAGATCGTGACTCGTTGAATTCTGATATAGTTGGATTTTTATGATTTCAAATGATGCCCAGAACCTCAAAAACCGGATTTTTGAGAAAAAAACTTAAAGTGGAAAATAAATTAAGTAAAGCCTCCATTTAAAATAAATTGAACCGTAAACGGATCTAATGAGTGATGGACACATGGCATGATGTGGGCCATGGGCTCCAAACCCTAAGAATTGCTGGCTAAAAAGACATATCAGAGAGGGGGAGCTCAGCTGGGGCGTTACACTCAGAGCCAGAGGAGGAGAAGAGAGAGTAAAGAGAGAAGCTCCAACTTCTCTCTACGATCTATAGAGCTCGGTTGCTCGATTTTCGTCGAGCCAAGAACTAAAGTTCATCTATGTGATGAGAGTTACGCGTGGGTATCAGAAACAAAGGATTTCCCATAAGATTCATGCGAAGAGTTCGGGAGATCGTGGGTTTCGAATCTCTGGGACTTTCGAAAGCTTCATCTTCTCTCCAAGAGGTAGGGATTCTTCCACTTTGGTTTATTTTCCATTCTATGAGCTGTTTAGTCGAGTTTTAATGCCCTAAGGGGCTATTTGGCAAAATAATGGGTATTGGGAATAGCGCCCTGTTTTGACCCAATATGATGTCCAGTTTTTGGGGCTTATTTTCGGTTAGAAAAAGGGAGAATTTAGACTAGTATTCTTCAAGGAAATTGTAGCTCTATCTGATAACTTGATGTTAGACTTTTGAATCACCCAAATTGGCCCCTCTATTCCTGCTAATCCATTTTCCAGATGCCCACAAGCCGCCCTTCGTTTTAAGCGTAACCTACTCATTTAGATTTTAGGACTGATTTGGTTGGAAAAAAGTGATAATTGGACTAGTATCCTCTAAGGCAATTGCAGCTCTATCTGAGAAATAATGTTAGGATTTTGAATCACCAACTCACACCTCTATAACCCAAGTTATGTCTGCTTTTCAAGACGCTACGCCTAGGGCCGCTTAATGTTTTCAGAATCCGTGATTGGGATCATAGGGCTAGTTTTCTAAACCGAGTTCAGAACTATCCTGTGGTATGTTATGGCTTGTTGTGTGGAATGTTTTGTGGGCATCTCTATGCCACAATTGGTCTTGAGGATGAGGTTGTCATTGCTTGAGTTTGAATGACATGCTTGGTAGTAATTGATTGATGTCATGTGTGTCCTAATATATTGACATGTGGATGAATGACGTGGTGTAGACATGGCCATTACATGCATATCAGAGGCTATTTTGTGGACATGTTATGTCATAATTTAGCCTAGAGGATAAAGTGCATCGTTACTTGACTAAGTAATGATTTGATTATGATATTGATATATGCGCGTATGATATATTGACATGAATGAAATTTTGTGGAGATTATATGCATGTTTGATATAGTTGTCCATGATGCATGGAAAATGCATGATTAAATTGATCATATAGCATTCATCATATGTGTGGTATGATATAGCATGCAATGGTGCATCACATTGCATTTATGCACGAGAACATCCCATGACATGGGTGTGAGTGCATGGTTATAATCAACATTGCGCTTGGTGTTTGATATGTCAACTCTGCGATGGTAGGACAACGTCCAATAGAGTCGTAAGGTTAAAATGGAAACAGAAAATGAAAATATGTGTCTGCAATAGCAAGTGTGATGTATACCCTCGCATGAAAACCCCGTTAGTTTTGGTTATACATATGTGTCCAACGATGAAAGCCCATGAAAGTGTAGGAAGGCTTGCGAAGCCTGTAGTGAGACCCCGGAAATTCGCTACCCACAAAAGGACAGATGATTTTGAATATAAATGATCATTGAGGTGTAACATCCAAAAAGCTTTTGGTTTAAAAAGCAAATGAATTTTGTTGTAAAATGATCACTGGATGTGATCCACAAATGATGGGTTTTATCACACTTTGACATCTCATGGTGTGGTAGGAGTTGGTAAGGGCTCAGGTAAGAGGAAGTCGGTAAGGACTCAGGTAAGAGGAAGTCGTAAGGACCTGGTGCATGGTGTACATGATTGAGTTTCATCTCACTATGTATATGTAGGATTCCATAGTAGAAATTGCATGTTTTTACTTGGAATGTGAATGTGAATTGTGAATATGACCATTGGATGTGCACTTAGGTGGGGAGTAGCCCTTATAGGAAGTTTACTCTACTAGGAATAGCTCACCCTTTATGGGACCCCCATTTAAGGGTATTATTGAATACACCAATGCATGGCACTCCACTCAAGGTCAGACAGAAGAAAGTTTCAGCTGTGGCTTTGTATATTTTTGTAAGACTTGGAACAAACTAGTTCTAGCTTGTATTTTGTGTAAAAACAATTGTAATTAAATTCTTTTTAGACCTGCTTTTAATATAATTTGTATGTTTTAAAATGAGTATAGATAATAGTCTCGGTTAGGCCACTTTTACTTCATAAATGGACCTCAGGCGGTCATTATGTTATACTGGGCCTCTCGTATGGGTCATGTTATCAGATGTCTCAGAGGTTGTATTTTGGGTAGAACTCCCATAAAAAGTGGAGACTCATTCGATTTTGTTAAATTATGGGTCCCGGTAAAGGGACACACAGGTGGTATCTAAGTTACCCGCATCCACAAGTTTTCCGCGGGTTGACTCGCTATCAACTGACTCCCTGTTTTAGGGAAATACACAAATAACCACTTATAATTCTATCCTTAGATGTTGATGACTTATTAATAGCTATAAATTATAAGAAATTGGCAGAGGACCAAGAAGTGGCTATCATCAAATTCTTTAAATAAAAGACAATGGGGAGGCTAGCTATATACTTGGTGTTAAGATCCAGTGATCACTCAAAACACCCCGGGTTTATCTCTAAGTGACGTATAAGTAAAGAAAAATGTTTGCATTGCACATATGCATGATTGCAAGCCTATGGACACCTTTGTAGAGAGAATTTGAGCCTTAGTCTTGATTGTGTCCCAAGTCGCCTAAAGAGAAAGAACAAATGTCCAAAGTACCTTACTCCAGTGCTATCGGAAGTCCAATGTATGCAATGATGTGCACACGTCCAAACATATGCTATGTTGTTAGGCTAGCAAGTAGATTTCAATATAATTCAGGCATAAAACATTGGATGGCAGTGAAGAGAATTTTGAGATATCTAAAAGGACAGTGATAATGGTTTCAGGCTACTAAGGAAGAGATTTGTGATTGATCACTATACGAATGGTACTGGGGGAAGCGAACCGACACACAATCAATGTCTGATATACTCCGCCGAATGATTGTGAAAGATTACATGACCAACATATTCAGATTAGATATCATTTCGTCGAGATATGATCACAAATGAAGTGGTTCTGAAATTACGATTCCTACCAATGAGATGTATAGTAGATCCACACAAACAAAATTTAGACGATTCATGTAGGCATGTGAGAACCCTAGCTTATGTAGGATGTGATTGAATGGAACAAAACACTTTGTGGATATTCTTTACAATAAGATAAAAGATAATTATATCATTTATTTTATTTTTGTGTATAAGAAAATGCTGTTTAACACAATTCAAATAATGTATGTCAATAGACTTAATTAACTCCTCACATGAGTAATCGCTTCTAGCAATCGTGGGTATGCAGAGACAGGGACCAAAGAACGAGACTGAGGTAATGCGGGAGTGACTCTTGGGTCAAATTATCACTTTTTAGGTCACCTTGATGAAAATCAAGATGAGATCTTTGCCTGCAAATATGAATGCTTTAACCCACCATCCATGTTCATTTATAAAGCATAAACCCATTGTTTAACATCATGGAATGTGGAAATAAAAGTTTTAGGTTTGACGCTTTTGGAGCGACAAGACTAATACTCATATGGTGTTATTTGTTTTACAATTTAGAGCAAGACATACACTCTTTCATCCTTTATAAGAATGAGAAGCTCCACAATAACATGCATTTCATAATGATGTGCTGGGGACACCAATCGGAAGCAAGAGAATGAATCGCTTGCTATGTGGAGTCCTAGAAACTTTTATACATGGATTTCATCTTTTCTTACCCTTTGGGACTTTGACTATATCGTGATGTGATGAGTTGATGTTGGTTATCTTAGGATGTATCCCATAGTCATGGAAAGATTCAAGCTTAACTGAGTACCCTAGAAAAGCAAGTTAACTCAAATCTGATTGCATGAGGGCGAAAGAAAAAAGCATTCTTCGCTATACAATCTGCTACTTATATTCACTCTACCGGGAGTTATTTCGCTTGATAAAGCTTTGAAATAACTTGCAGCACTGAGTATTGTAAGAGATCTAAGTGTGGATTCTCAAGGGGTTGAATCATACTTGATCATGTGTATTATGAAATATGTCTTGGGATAAATAAGCATTGCCTTACCCTTATGAGGTTGATGTCTCCTATATAGCTTAGGGATAGGTGTATGGGAGCTCCCACCATCGATGTGCCTTAGGTCTCACGGTCCATTCACCTGTATGATTTATTCTTTGTTTGAATTATTAAGATGATGTCTGTGATGAGTCAAGCCCAACATGGGCGAGTGGGAGATGTTGGATTATAGGAATGGGTCGCCCAAGTGGGCTTGACCTGACCCATAACCCAAGAGACACATCCAAGTGCATGTCTCCAGCGATCTCTGTGTTCCTATAAATACAGGAACTTTGTACACCTTACGAGGTTGGAAAAAATAAAATAAAAAAAAGTTGGAAACTCTTTCATCTCCATGATATAGAAGACCTCTCACATTTGAACAACCATTATGAAAGAACAGAGATATTGAAAGGGTGTTCATACTATGAAAAACTCATAACAGATTCTGAAAAGCGATATGATTCTCACCTGACGCATTAAAGACACCGAGTTCTAGGCTTCAACAAGTAAGTATACTTTTATTTCTGCTGCAAACATATGATATCTTATAGATACGAAACAAAAAGCGATTATGCAATCTCAATAAAAAAACATCAGAAGTCTAGCTCTCAATTTTCAGATGTATATTAATGAGTTCAAATGAATTACTTCAAAATTTTGTTTTACTATTTCATTGAAGTATTTAAATATTCAATATATGTAATAAATTTCATTACTAGATGATTTACCTTAAGTCGAGAATAGTGTAAAAATGGGGATAAGAATCGGAGAAGAAAACAAGAAGAATACACACCCATTTTACGCCTCAACGTGCCTACATCTACTTGAACTTGGATTGAACTTTTCACTATCTCCAAATAAGGTTACATAGAAGGGTATTTATAATAACCCTTGATATGACCAAGATAAAAAAAATACCCTTATACCCTAAATATATTGTACCGTATCGCAGGGGCTTCACCCCTGCACCTCAACCTAATATGTCGCCCCCCTAAGAAAAGAGGTTATGGCCTGAAGGGAAAATTCCTTTGCTATGCTCTGCTCAAGCATTTGCCAAACCCCTTCTAGCCTCAATATGAATCACATGCTACAACAATCTCTACCTTGGCGAATATCCACCTCTTTGAAGAAAACCAACCATGGCTTGAAGACTCAACTAAGGGTAATAGGTCGAGGCATCTCTCATCTAACATCTAGAGATGTTAATCAAGTCCAAGTAGTGCTTGAAATTTTGTAAAATGCGCCATTAACACGTCATTGCATTCCCAAGTATTTAATCTTCTCAAGCAATAAGTCACCAGAAGAGACCAACTCCTTGATCTTGTGAAATCTCACATCTATGTGTTTGGTCCTAGCATGATACACTTGGTTCAATACCAAAAAAATGGCACTCTGACTTTCACAATGCAATCAACTCCACCCATAAATACCCAGCCTCCTCGACCAACCGTAGTTTACAACGCTTCCTTGGTAGCCTGCATACTCGCTATATACTTTGACTCAATGATAGCTAAACTAGGGACCGAACCATAGACTTCCAAAAAATAGGTCCTCCACCAAGAGTGAATACCTAACCTGTGGTAGACCTCCTATCATCCAAATCCCTTACATAATCCACATCTACATATCCCACAAATTGAAGGAACACTCTATTGTCTACTGAACATGATTCCATAGTCTGTAGTCCCCCTCGAGTATATGAAGATCCACTTGACTGCATCCCAATGCGATCATCTTAGATTCGATAGAAACTTACTTACCGCACTAACAGCCTGTGCAAAATCTCGTATTGTACAAACCATAGCATACATCAAGCACCCTACTGCACTTGCATATGGGACCTTTAACATGTCTTGTACATCATAATATGTCTTTGGGCATTGTGTAGTAGACAATTTGAAATAGCTCACCAAAGGTGCACTTATTGGTTTTGAATTCTCCATGATTAACTTCTCCAACACCTTCCAAACATAGCCACTATGAGAGAACGATAATTTCCTCAGAGCTCTTTCTATGCGAATCTCCATCCCAAGAATCTTCTTGGCCACACCTAAATCCTTCATGTCAAATTTTTTGCTCAACAAGATCTTCAATTTTTTGACCTTAATCATACTCTTTACAGCAACCAGCATATCATCCACATAAAGCAATAGAAAAATAGGTGAACCATCATCAAGACTCTTCTCATAAACACAACAATCATACTCACATCTTTTGTAGCAATTTCGAATCATATATGAGTCGAATCTCTTGTACCATTGTCTTTGGGACTGCTTCAACCCATATAGTGATTTCTTCAATTTATAGGCCAAGTGTTCATGTCCATGTTGAGTGAACCCTTCTAGTTGTAGCATGTAGACAGTATCCTCTAACTCACCATGAAGGAAAGTTGTCTTTACATTCTAATGCTCTAACTCCATATCAAAATACGCTACCAAACTCAACACTGTCCTGATAGAGGTATGTTTGACCACAGGGGAAAAAATCTCACCATAGTCAACTCTATGCTTCTATGAATACCCTTAGCTACTAGGCTAGCCTTGAACTTTTCACC
This sequence comes from Tetrastigma voinierianum, assembly GCA_016808115.1. Lineage (NCBI taxonomy): Eukaryota > Viridiplantae > Streptophyta > Magnoliopsida > Vitales > Vitaceae > Tetrastigma > Tetrastigma voinierianum. The sequence goes on from JAEQBH010002058.1 coordinate 384,715, forward strand.
CTTCTTTTCTAAAACTGCATCTTTCTTCTTGTCCACCCACTTGCACTCTATAGCCCTCTTCCCTTTAGGAAGTTCCACCAATTCCCATGTTTGGTTCCTATGCAGAGATTGAATCTCCTCTTCCATAACACCTATCCAGCTACCTTTCTCTTGGCTATGTAATGCCTCTTGAAAGTTAGTAGGATCTCCACTACTAGTAATTAGTACATAAGAAACTAAATCCTTAAAACCATACCTGGTAGGGGGCTTAATAGTGTGCTTGTCTCTGCTTGTGAAGTGCCTCTTAATCCCACGCTCCTTACACAACTTTATGAATCTTGAGTCCCAGGTACTCAGACCATTATTTAATTTGAGGGACTGAGCTATTCTCCATGTTTGATTTTCCCACAACTTGAATTTGTCAAATTTTCGACTTAAGGTCGCATGAAGTACAACCAAACTTTCAAAGAGTAGTCATCAATAAAATCAGACAAAATATGTGTTCGATAGAATTATATCGTTTCATGTTGATAAATATGATTATGTAGTGTAATAATAAGAGAACTTTTTTTTTTTTTTCAAAGTTTTTCACTAAAAGAAATTTGTTTTTGGACTTATGGTTGTCTGTTTTTCTATTTTTTTTTTAAATTGGTTATTGATTTTTGGTTGATTAATAAAAAAAAACCAAAATATTTGAATTTTTATAAAAATAAATATTACAAAAGAATGTATAATTTAGTACTAAAATCTTTAGCAATTATTTGTCAAAGAAAGTGAAGAAATCAAACACCAATTTAGAAAGTGTTTAATGTAAACCCTAGTCGCACTCCTTTTCTTTCATCTATTCTCTTTTCTAGCCCTTCTTTCTTTAGTGATTTTTTTGTCATTCTTAGCCTAAAATCACCCCTTTACATATCCTTATATCATTTTCTTTCTTAATAAAGTGGTTCTTCAACACATATGAGTTTTTAATTTATATTTTTATGATCGTGCTACTAACTTCTGATGATATGTCAACTTCTAATGTTTTAGTGAATTTGGTTTATTGTATTTTATCAAATGTATTACTAGTTTAAATGTATAAAAGTATCTCTTTCATATATATATATATATATATATATATATATATATATATATATATATATATAGTAGAGTATAGTATATATATATATATATAGTATATATATATATATGGTGTATGAGGCTAATATATTAAAATTTTTAAGTATATCTACTATTGTATTACCTATTTTGTTACAAATATTGTCATGAATATGGCAAATCTTAGTTTTGCGAAGCCGCTTTTCATTCCCTAGTTGTAGCAATTCTATCCTAGCGTAAATATAAAGTAGTAGCACGATCTCGACCCCCTTCATTGTAATCATGATGAAGAAAAAGAAAAGAAAAGAAAAAAAAAAGTAGAAATCGAAGTGTACATTATTTATTGGGTTATTAAAATTAAGATTTGTCTTTAGAATGGAATTACGTTATTAACAAACAAGCTTTTCCAATGCGTCTAGCTCAAACGATAGAGTTGCCTATCATTAAAAAACATGCATTAGGGCATAGGAAGGGGGATCTCTATGCCCTACTGCCCTGCTTTTAACAATTGAAACCCAGAACCTATCTCATTCACATTGGAAACGCGATATTGTCCAAAGTGGAAAACATCATACCAATGTGGATAGTGAAGGGTCCATGAGGTTTCCCATAAGTGATATCGAGCCCGCGTATGAAGCATGAGCCCGGTGTGTGTGCTTCTTTGCCATAAGACGTGTACCCAAACACAATGAAAGATAAGGAAATCCTTATTTGAGGGGATGATAGATGGAACTTTGTTCAAGGGGAGGATTGTTGGGTGTGCGCCCAAAGTCTCAAAATGTCCCACATCAGTTAGGAATGGGAAGTGTAACACCTAGTATTAATGGAAGGAACAAAAAAGCTAAGAATTACATTGTGAGTTAAATTTAAACGTGTTTAAGAATTGAATCTAGCTTAAGGTAAGTTGTGCTTAATTGTGTGAAATTTGGTTATAATTACTTATGATAAACTAGTACCTAAATGAAATAACATCTTGGATTGATTTATGAATAAGAAAACTTCAAGAACCATGTGGCAAGTTTTCAAGTTCAAATACTAAACAATAGGAGGACCAAATTGCAAAAAGGGGGAAAAGAAGATAGGTGGAAGCTCCTGCTATGCCACCCTGCTTTCTAATAAGGTTATAAAGAGTTGTCGGGCTGGTTCTCAACCCATTCTTTGCACTTTTTGCAGTCTAGAGAGAGAAGTTGGAGAAAGAGGGAGAAGGGATCTTGAAGAAGAAAAAAAAGTATGTCATCTTGGCTGTTTTTTTTTTTAATGCCTAATGATTAGTCGATACTATTTAATGATAAATCTTGGTTTAAATGAAATAAAAAGTTAGTTTAAGTTGTCTTTAATTAAGTCTAATCATTGAATAAAGCTAATATATTCCATGGTTTGGTTTAACCCGCTTTTTGAAGAGAAATTAGTAAACCAGTTACGGAGATTGTCGAAGTTTTGAAACCGTTTTAGTGATTAGGAGACTAATTGAGGTTGTTCTTAAACTAATCAATGAGTTAAGTTTAAGTGGAATTAAAGTGATTATTTAGTTTGCTACTTGAAGAAAATAATTGTACCGCTTTGGAAAGGGTTAAACATGTTATAACTACGGGAATTATACATAATAAAAGCAAAGAATTAGGAAATTAGGTTGTAAGAGCCAAAATGATTTAGGGTTGGATCTTTCGACCTTTAATTATGAGATTTTGTGTAAATGAACCTAAATTAAATTGTTCTATTCCAAGTCCCTTGATTTAGCTAAGGGATTCTCTACATAAAGGAATTTCAAGGGTTGAAACAAAGTGAGGTATGGAATTTTATACCATTAAGTGCCCATTCATGTTGGTTTGCATGAAATATATGTTGCAATCAACTCTATGCTTGACTTGTATTTAAAGTAAAAATGCAACTTTCATTTTGTTGCCCTTATTGCCCTAGTGTGATTGATATGAACACTATAATGAGATGGAATTTTCTATGATGGACATGGGCTATGATGCGATCAGTGTACAAGATTGGTTACCAATGGAACACAATGATAAAACAGGGTTGCTATCGAGTAATATTTTGAGATATACATATCATCACATGTTACTTGTTTATGTGGGACCGTGGGTCCTTAAGTGAAAGTCACTAAATCCCCCCCGGGAGTAAGACAAACCTATAGTGTGGTGTAGTATAGGGTCGGGTCCCGCCCTAGGCGCTAGTCCCTAAAGACACAAGTCAGCCCTTCCCCAGATCAGAGTCCCTAAAGACATGAGTTAGTCTTGCCTCAAGGCAAATTCCTAAAAACACGAGGTTGGCTGCCATTGGGTATGAGTACCAAAAAGTACTAACAAATGTACATCCCTTTCCTATGCCCGTCCAACCTTTAACATTAAGTTTGATATCATTGGAAATTTTCTTTAGATTTTAATACTTAATGAAAATAAAATATTATGTTGGTAAAGGGTTGAGATGAGCATAGGGAGGGTACCTTTGAATCCTCAGAAAGAATGAAAAAAAAATTACCTATCAAAAATAAATAATCTAATGTTTAACATTTCACTTAATTATATATATTAGATATTGGACTTTTATTAATACACAGATATTTAAAATAACTATATTCCAAGTGTTTTTCTTTCCTACATAACAAACACCCCTTATTGCTAATCATAATGACGAAAACAAAAACAAAAACAAGAAAAGATGGGAGATATTTTTAATTTCAGTTGAATCAATCAAACGCTTAGATATAGCCAAGATATACAAAGATGGATCAAATCTTCACACTTGCCCGGCAATTGGGACGGGTCTTCCGGTGGTCCTTCAAAGCTGTCCAAGCAGGTTTCAGGTCCTTCCATGGCGGCTGACGCTTGGATATTCAAACTATTATAGTCCCCAGAAGACACCGATTCCGTACATTCATCCAACGAATCTATCGAATTATCATAGTTTCTCTCGCGCACGTCTCGTACCGCCCCTTTCAGCTTAGGATCCCCGGCTTTTTCCTCTAGAGACGCGATCAAAGGAGCTGTTTTTGTAGTATCGGCTTTCGCCAAGTCGATGGAGATCTGTTGTGCTCTTCAGGTCAGCCCCGGCCGTGCGAGAATCGGAGTTCAGAGCTTTAACGCAAAACGGAGGATCTTGAGTTGTTGAACAAATGTCTTGCACTTCTTTGATTGTCATGCTGTCGGAGACATCCATGAACGCTAGAAACACCGTTAGCATGAGGATATGGAGATGGCGCGATACACCATTTTTTGTGCTTAGTTAGTTTTGTTTGAATCCTCTCGAATAGACTATTATGAGAATAATATCAACTCATTCCTTATATTCACGTACAAGAGAATCTTTTGGAATATTTTTTTCTTTTTAAAAATATAATGATTCCATGTTAATCATTTAGAAATAAAATCTTCAAGGGTTCTCTTTTTCCCATGAGAAGTTGGTCTTTCAAGGGTAAGGTCCAAAATTTTTCCAAATTTATAATAATTATTGTCTAAATAATGCATAAATATAAAATAACTCTAGGATTAAAATAATTATGTACATTAATCATAGTCTATGTTTTAAAAGACAATAATGTATGGATAGTTTGCTATATTGTAACTCAAGTGTTTAGCTTTAAAAAATTTAAAAAATAATGCATAAAGTATAATTTCAAAATTTTCTATGATAGAAGTCATTATTTAGAAGCATATCTTGAGGGGCTACTCCTTTCAAAACAGTTAATCTCATATAACAACCAAATCTTAGGAATGGTTTTTTTCTTTATTAAAATTATTCGATTCCTGTTCGTTTTAGAAATATTTTTTCAAGGGTTACTTTTTTAGACGAGAAGATGGTCTTACAAGGTAATGTCCAAAAATTTTCCAAATTTTTAATATTCATTCCTAGATAATCGTATTTTATTTATTGGTAAATATAAAAATTTGCTTTGTGGGATGAAAATAATTATGAATAATTCATCATCTTAATTGATAATCATGTTAATGTTTAAAAGTAAGGACAATCATACATGAAATAGTTTCCAAAATATTCTATGATAAAAGTCATTATTTTCTTGAGGGGTTACTCATTTCAATGAGTGTGTAGACTTGACAGGTAATCTCATATAATAACCAAATCTTAGGAATATTTTTTTCTTTATTAAAACTTTATATATACGATTCCATGTTAATTATTTAGAAATAACCTTCAATTTGGTCGACTTTTTTTTGGATGAGAAGTTAATGTAATTTCCAAACTTTTCCAAATTTATATATGATAATTACTATCTAACTAATCACATTGTATTTATTTGATAAATATAAAAATTAACTTTAAGATAAACCACCCTAACTTGGCCTACACTCAAAAGACTTCCAAGACCCGAAGAAAATAAGGAATATTGGTCATATATTAAATTGGGCTTCTTAACCCTATTGGACTTGTAATTTTCTTTTTCTAGAAAATCATGGATTAAGGGTCCATTATTTATACTATGTTTACAATTGTTTAAATTATATAGATAAAACATGTGAAAAATATTTATCATGCAATTTAGAACAAGTGGTCAGCATAATTTCACTGGTTTCATATATACATGTGCATAAGAATAATTGCTTTGTCTATATAATATTATTATAGAAACCCTAGTTAAATTAATGTCAAATGTTGAATAGGTGAAGGTTAAATTAATTCAATTAATTTGAAACATGCAACTCCATCAAGTATCCAATAATAAATGATTATGTGATATCCCAACAGATAAACATGATCGTATTTTATTGGATTTAATTGTAAACAGAGCTATTCTATATATACCAAATTTATGTCACTACTGCCTGGAACTATTCAATCCCCATCAAGGACTATTTAATCCTCAGCAGGAGTGCCAAAATCTTGTTGTTTGACTAAAAATTATAAGAAATGCTTTTTGATATGTATGTAATGATGCAAATTTATATTAGGTCTAATTCTCTGCAAGTGTATAGGTCATACAAGTAATAAAATGGGATTTTAAGTCCATATATCATTCCGACGAGGATTGATGAGAAATCTAAAGATTAATTACCCCTACTACTGAAGATCCTTACTATTTGAACTCAAAAGTACAAGATTGATTTTTTTAAACTAAAGAAAGAATGACTGATTAAAATTCTATAACTATAACAAAAATTCAAAATAAATTGGAATTGAGAGTTCATTGAGTAAAGTTAACATTGGGAAATAGATCAATGTATAATTATCAATTTTTGCATCTCTATGTCACTTAGAGGGCCTCCTGAAAATCACAAAGAAAATACACCCTTATTGGGTACAAACTACTAATATTAAAACAATAACTCAAGAACAACATCAATTAGATAAATTCAAGATTTCTAACTTTGACATTCTTTTAAGTTGCACAAAAAATGATAACTAACACCAGTCCATTCCTAGAGGGAGATTAGTCTTTCAATACCAGATTGCAAATAATAGTGACTAACTGATTAGGAAATTCATTGAAATTGCAAACTAACTGAAGTAAATGATCTCATAAATTTTCCAAATTCCATTGAAGTTAGATAGTGATGAAAATAAAATTTTTACAATGAACCCAACTCAAAACTTCAACCTAGATCACTATACAAATCCAAAGAAAATACTAACTAAAATGTAAGCTGAAACTAAATTGACACAAAAGAAATAAAAGAAAAATAAAAAGAATAAAAAGAAAACTAATATACAAAGGAGACTCCAGCTACCCAAATATTCTAGGTTCATGAAGCACAAGACAATGCCTTATGTGCTTCTATTTATAGATTTTCAAATGATGGACCACAATTGGAAGATGAAGTCGTGGATCCCCAAAACTAGCCCAAGTGACGTCCTTGTCGTGACATTGTAGCTATGTTTGTCCTCCAGCTTTGTTATGGCTTGTAGTTTTATGCCTTGAATGGTATGTCGCGACATAAAAAGCTTTGTCGCGACAAAGTTTCCTTTTTGCTACTCTTCACTGTGTCGCGTGTAAATTTTTGTGTCATGATTATTTCACTTTTAGCTTTGTTTTACATCGTGACATAAGTTTGGGATGTTGCGACATATGTTAACTCTTTTGCTCTAATTGTGTCCGACAGTCTTCGAAAATGTCGCGACATTCTGCAGTTCTCTTCAATTAATGTTGCAACTTAGTTTTCGATTGTCACGACAAATATCTCTACCTTCAGCTCTTCATTATGTCACGACATAAATTTCTATGTTACGACATTCTTTCTGTAGTTCTTCTCAACCTTTGTCACAAAAGAGTTCCCTCTCAGCATTATGTTGTGGTTGTTGCAACATATCACTTCTCCGTCGTGACATAGCCTTCCTTACCTGCGATGTCGACTTTTAACTTATCACTACATACTTTGAAAATGCTCCGACATATTTCCTACCTTGATTCATATTCTTGAAATGTTTGTCACAACATAAAACCTTTGTCGCAATCCAACTTGACTTGACTTGTCTCTTTAATATGTCATATTCTATCGTGACATGGTTTTGTTGTGTCATGACATTCTTTCTTCCCTCTTCAGTTCTTTATGTAGTGACACAGGTTTGAATGTCTTGAAAAAACTGTACTACCATTTTCTTTGATCAATGTTGCGATAGAGAAAAAGAATGTCGTGACATTCTTCTTTAGGAATTTCTCAGGCAATGTCGTAACATAAAAATCCATTGTCGCGACATAGTTCTGTCTTCTGATCTTCATTATGTCATGACATTATGAGATTATGTCACGTCATTTCTGCCTTAGCCAATTTGTTTGCTACTTTTCTTGTTTGATTTGTTTTTACATTCAAAAACCGTAAAACACAAAGTCAGGATATTCCATAATTCTGCAAGAAATGAAATCATGTTCACTAAAAAATGCAAGAAAAATGGACTAAAATATAGTTTAGACTCATCAAATTCCCACAAACTTAAAGTTTTGTTTGTCCCCAAGTAAAGAAAAGAAAATTTTGTTTGTCCTTAAACAATTCAACTTTTATTTTTAAGGACATTTTTCTGTTTTGCACTAGACATATTTTCTCTTGAATCCATAATTTAGCTCAAAAATAGGTTAGTTGTAAAATTAATTTTGAACAAGTTTTCAATCTAGAACAAGGAAGATTATCAAGTAAGTTCACTAAATAGACAAATAATTCCTATAGTGTAAACAGTTCCATTATTTAACCCTGATTTGTGAGTGTGTGATGGTCTTTTCTCTTTTTCATCCTGGAAGATTAGTTAATCTTCCTAGACACTACGATAATAAACTTCTTTATTCTTCTAAGTCCCATATGTTTGTTTGTCATATTAATCTCCACTAATGTAGTGTTAAGTAAATATAACCTTCAAGATCACTAGGTCTTTAGCTGTAATATATGGCTTGGGTAATTGGTAGAGCTAAATGGACAATTTAGGCCTGGCTACTCAATCCACTTACAACTCAAAAATATTTGCCTTCATTATTCATCCCTTTACTTCTTCCACTCGATGAAACAACTTTCAAACAACCCCAAACTCGCTTGGTGCATCATTCTATACTCTCTGCCGTGGTGTTTTTCTCGACTACCTTTAGAATATAAATTCAATTTCTTTTATTAGAGTTTTACTTTTCTACTGTCAAGGCTTATGGATCAAGAAATGTTTTGTCTTTTAAGCTTTCTACCACCCTTAGATACCTCGGGGTCTGTGAACTCTATACCAAATGGCATTAGGGTACTAGGTGCTGAAACACCCCAAGAAACTTAATTCTTTATGGAGGAAGGCTACAAGAAAAACTCATTCCACCTTGATACTTTTGTATTTTCACAAATTTCTTTTCTTCATTCTTTTTCTTCTTCATCCTCAATCCATTTTCTTTCCCATCCTTTATTCTTATCCTCCTTACATTTCAAAACACATTCCCCTATACTTGTCCTTTTCTACTATTGATGTAATTGTCATGTAATCTGGCAAACAAGGGTTCTTTACTGTAGGATTAGATTTAAGGAAGGATTTAGGCTTTCATTTATCGGGTTGATGATGGAAATGGTTTCTTTTTTGCTCAAATCGAACTATATATATAGTATATGCACATTTCAATGATAAGCTTTGAAATGTTCAAACTTCCAAGAATGGACTATATCATTTCCCATTAGTGGTATTGCCTATGATTTCACCTTGACTAATAATCTAACAAGTTCTAGGACTCTAGGGAGATTAAACTGTGATGGACTTTAGAAGATGTCCTAATTCATAATAAATTGTTTTTGGAGCTTTTACCATGTGCATTATTTTTTCGTATCTACAATAACTAAACTGCACAAAAATGAATCTATAAGTCTTATTTATTCCATCATTTGTTTAAATCTTCCTAAGACTTAGTCTAACTTATTCAGCATAACATTACAATTTCCTCTTCTTAATTCATCATCCCACCCCAATTTCATCTACTAATTTTGGTTGGTTTCTAGACATGTTGCTATGCTAATTCACAACTCAAAATCTTACATTAATCAAGCCATTAAATTGAAAAAAAATTGTCATAGCACAAGCAACTCAGTTCACTCACCATTCAAATTCCACCAAATAATTCACAGCTCTCATCAACAAATAAACTTAGGAAAAGTAGTTTCTCCATTATTCAGCAAAGCTATACAAACTAAAAAGTCATCATTCTTTATTTATTAAAGATCAAGTAATGAAAAAGGAAATAGACACAAGAAAAATGTAAGAGAGAAAACACACAAATTTCAGAACTATTTTTTTTTTTCATTTTGTTTTTATGTACAACAAAGACATGAGAAGGAAAAGAAAACAAGGCAAAGCTACTTCTTTTCCCATTATGTCTTAGGAAGGTTCATATTTACTGCGTTCACCCATAACCAGAAGAGAAGGAGAGAATTAGGGTATGGACTCGGTGGCTGCCTAGCCTTGCTACCTTTCTCACACGCACTACCCATTAAGAGCTCACTTACTTAATAAGACATCTTGTCTCGCTTAATAACTTCTAGACTCTCAAATTCACCCTAGGCAGAGTACATTTTGATCAAATTATTATTGACCATGTCTAAGCTCTCTGTCCATAATTTTTCCTATAGTTGAGGGTTGCATCCATCTCCTTTTCTCTATTTTCTATGAGGAGCTTGATTTCCTTGATGTTCCTTATATAAGTATCCAAAGGCATCTACCTTTTGCAACATATTCTACTCCATTTGCATCCTCTCTCTCTTTCATTATCTTCATTAGGTCCTTGTCTCTTTTCAACTAGTCTGAAATGAAGGCTTCTTCCCTTGCCTTGAGTGCTCCCTTAAATTCTTTCTTTTCTGTCTATCTAATCCCTCCACTCTCCATCTCTTTGTTTGAGTGCATTCTCCAAATTTTGATCTCTTCTTTTCAACTCTGCATCCATTTACTCATCTCTTAGTTATAGTTGAACTTTTAGTTGTCTATCCCTTTCCTACATCTCTTGCCTCATGAGTTTCAACATCTCCATCAATTCTACATTGTTATTTTGTTGCTCTCGAGCACTCAAACACTCTTCTTGATGGATTTCCCTTAAGACCGAGATACATTCCAAATGGGGCTCAAGTTCCCCTACTTCTCTTGTTGCTCTCAGCTAGGGCCTTAATTGTACTTGCTCATTTTCTCCGGGTCATCCTCTTCTTCTTTCAGCTTTTACCCGTCCTCTTGCCTATGTTCTTTAGCCCCTTGGTTATTCTAGTCAATGTCAGAGAAGAAGCTCTAGGACATGTTTCTTAATCTTCCCAAGTTCCTTTCACACCTCTTAAGATGCAGAGTCTAGTGATTGTTGCTGGGTGTGGGATCAGACCCCTGTATTTGCTTCTATAGTAACTCGGAATGGAGTTTTCAATTATCTTGCCCACATTGATTTTGTACCCCTTCAATAAGGCATACAGGAGTATTTCCTCATTCTTTCTCACTATACTGAGATGTCATTGGATGGAACAGACTTAAACGGACAAAGTAAAACCATACCTTAGCCTCCTCTAATGTTATTTCCTTTGCACTGGATTCGTATGGGGTTTTCCTCATGCCTTATATTTTCCTTCGTATGTTAGCTTCTATAATTTTCTCGATAATTGCCTCAATGCTAACCACCCATGTTTTTGCCCTTTAGATTAAATGTTTCATTTATCTTTCTTAGGTAAATTGTAAGAATCGTAGAAAATTCCAATTTCGTAAAAGTGTAAATGATCATTTCTAAGAAAATTCGAAATTTTTTCTAGATCTCTGATGATCTAAACCGAATTTGCTCATATCCCACTTTTATAGGTTGTGACCGGCGCTAGGGAGCTGCAGGTTGGCGTCACCAAAACCCGTAGCAAGCCTAAGTCCCATAATTTCTGCACCGAAAAATTCGGCAAGACCTATTCGCTTTATAACTAATGACAAATCCCGCACCGCACATCAATCTAAAATCTACTAATAATTAACTCAAGAAATCTCATCTGATATTATCTCAAATAACATAACAAATAGACCTCCGTGGTCATCCACTAACAAAACGACCAACGGTCTCATCAAAATATCAATAAGGTTTCATCAAAAAGCAAATTTATCCAACTCAACTATTCAAAATTTATCGATTCAACCAAATACCACTCCTAATAAATTAAGTGATCAATTATGGAGCCTTCCTTGAAACTTAGACTCATTCACCAAATAAACAAAATAATAATCCATTACATGTTTCAAATAGAATCCATGGTCAAGAATGGCCTGGATTCTCCTTTTCTCTCGTCTACCCCAAAGGAGGAAATCAACTAAGTGATAACTCGTGAGTAAAATATACTACCATACTCTGCGGAGGCTAGGTACTCAAGGCCACCACAAGGATGGTTATGCTCAATCAATCAATCACCGTGATATAGGTTATGCAACAAATACGGCAATATGAACAACAATATCAAATGAGTTTTAGAGGTTTGAAACACGTAAATATAGGTTTACCATTTAGGAACTGCATTCCTTTACCTTTATACTGAACTGCATATCTCCAAACTACTTCAAAGATCCGTAGAACTGGCCTGCCCTACGCCTAGAGCTCTTACCACCTCTTCTGAAAGGCACCGCTTTGCCCGGGCACTGCAGGGTACCATGTGCACATAGCCGAAGGACCTCCCATCAATTAGGGGTTTTCCGTGATTCATACGATCAATGACATTAACGACATAAGTTGCAACACCGTGATCGCATGCAACAAGCATAACACTAAATACACAAGGTCGACCGTGCTCAGCATGAATAACATTCATCAGACACGTATTCTTGTGGTATATGACAAATTCAGTTCAATGAATGCTCAAGAATAAGGGTCTTAATCATAGTCAATTACTACGATCAAGTCAAACAATGAAAACTCGCTATACATTTCAAGGTGCAAGTACGATGATATAAATTTACTCACCTCCCTATTAGTCCAGTTCAGCTAGGCTATTCACCCTGGAACGCTGAGCTCTCTCCCAACTTCGTTTGCTATACCAATATTCATGCAAGAAAGAAATATAAAGATAACGCCAAAATCATAACGAGCCATACTCAAAAGATTCACTACCAATTAGTCATTTACTCGCTTTCTATTTAACTTAACTTGAGCTTTAAATACTTTTAAAACCCCTTTTACTTTCCTTACCTTCAACATTCTGCCTTTTAACATCTAAATACCCAAAATTATATAATTTTGGTCCAATTTCACAACTAATTCTTATATCTAATGTTTAATCACTAAACTCGCTTTTTTTTTTGGGTAGATTGCATCAGTTAGTATTTTGCCTATATCTTTCTCTACCGAAGTTGAAAAGACCTGAAACTAGTGGCAAAATTTCACTAACATCCATATCTTTCCAATGATGTTAAATTGGCCCTAAAATTCGTCCATTAGGTCCTCCTATGAATCTGTCCAAGTCGACCTTCAAACAGAAATTCACATTCAATCGATCCAACCCTGATCCACCACTTACCACCTCAATTCATTCTAATACAGCTTCCCTAAATTTTAAACATACTCAGACTCCACTAATAATCTCTTGTAATATATAGATTCAAATGCAATTGCAACCTAGTACACATTAGAACAATTAATTCATTC